>CM024954.1:4867196-5328542 GCA_014282245.1 Rhododendron simsii
GGAGCATGAGGCCCTGAACATCCCGGATATGGCCTTGAATTCTGCAGGTTTTTGAGAGGATGGTGATAGCTGGCTGACCGCTTTCACATTCTACATTCCGCCTTATTCTCCGTCAGTTGGGATAAGCCAAGGCTTCACCGCGCCTGGGGGATGAGGACTTCCAAGTCCCTGCCTTTACTTCCAGAATCTGAGAGGATTGAGCATAATTGGGGCCTGAGACAACTCGGAGGAGCTGACCCAGATTTCAGCACAGAGCTTATGCCCCGATATCGAGCATGGCTGAAAAGAGAGATTGCAAGCAGGCAAAACAATGACTGACTCTTGGACAGACTCAAATGATCTAGAATAAACTGTGAGCCTGTTAAGGCCTCGAGCATTTTATTCTGTTTTTTATGCTTAACTGTTTGTAAGACTGCTCAGCCTGTGTAATAGAAGTTATAATTAATAAAAGTGAAAGTCGAGAGCTTTCCTCGCTTGTTTCAAGTGTTGAACCACAGCATTCCTGAACTCGACCCAGACTCTGGTAATAGGGGACCGTGGATCAAGTTGATTGATTATGACCGAATCTCGCGGAGAGATTGCCTACGTATCCCTTTTCAAGGAATCAGGTCAAAACGTAGTTCAGGCAAAGGTTCGCTCGGGTGTTTTAGCTCTCCTTTTACGCTCTAATTTTTGCCTAGAACCGCCATGCGGGTTTTCGGTCTAGCGAGCTGCTTGATTGATGCCTATTTATTTTTGCCTAAACCGCCTTCTCAGGTTTTCGGTCTAGCAGGCTTGCTCTAATTTTTGCTTGGAACCGCCCACCCTTGTGGTTTTCGGTCCAACGAGCTTCTCTCAGGGATAGTAACGCTTGAGTTGATCCGGGTTGACCAGAGTGTTGAACTCGTTGCCATCAAGATCGATGAGCTGAGCTGCTCCCCCAGAAAGGATGGTCTTAATGAGTACGGTCCGGAAACGCTTAGGTCGGAACTTGCCGCGGGGATCGAAAACTGGCGCTCGAATCTCCTTCGTGACCATGTCACCTTCATTAAGTCTCTAGATTTCACCCTCTTGTTAAATGCCCCGGGCGATTCTCCGTTGATACCCTTGAACATGATACAAAGCCCGGAGCCTTCTTTCATCAAAAAGCATGAGTTCAGCAAATCTCCCACTGAGCCATTCAGATTCCGAAAGTTCGGATTCCACCGTCACCCTCAGAGACAGTACCTCGAGTTCTATGGGGAGAACTGCTTCCATTCCGTAACCAAGGAATAAGGGGTTGCCCCTGTTGATGTCCGGATCGACGTTCGATACCCCCAAAGAGCTAGAGGCAGCTGCTCGTGCCAGTCCCTGGCGACTCTGCAGATTTCTTGATGATGGTCTCGATGTTCTTGTTTGCCGCTTCAACTGCTCCATTTGTCTGAGGGCGATAGACGGTCGAGTGATGGATCTGGATCTTGATTCTTCAAAGAGTTCCAGAACTCTACCCTTGAAATGAACCCCATTGTCTGAGACGAACGCCTGCGGAACTCCATATCGATAGATGATATTCTTCCTGATGAAATGAGCGACCTGAACTGCAGTTAAGTCTTGTATGATTCAGCCTCGACCCACTTAGTGAAATAATCGATCGCTACTAGGATAACCTGTGACCATTTGAAGCAGAAGGTCTGACCATGCCGATGACATCGATGCCCCACACAGAGAAAGGCCAAGGCGAAGTCATGCCAAATAGGTTAGAAGGTGGTACATGCATCAGATTAGCATGGATTTGGCACTTGTGACATCGTCGCACGTAATCCACACACTGAGATTCCATAGTAGACCAGAAGTAACCCTGACGCAGGATCTTCCTAGCAAGCATGACGCCGCTCATGTGGGGGCCGCAAACCCCTTCGTGGATTTCTTCCCATACTGACAGCTTCAGCGCGCCGTTGACGCAGAGTTTGTGCATCCCACAATGAGATCTTCTATACAACCTCCCTCCACAGATGATGTAATGAGCAGCAATCCTTCGTAACGCAGTTTGGTCCTTCTGAGAGGCATCAGACGGGTATAAACCACTCTCGATGAAGTTCCATATGTCATGGTACCAGGGTAGGCCATCATCCACATCATCGATGGCGTTGACACATTGATAAGCGGGATGGTCCCGTTGCTCGATTAAGACAGGACGGCTTGACACCTAACGGCAGTTCAACCATGGAGGCCAGGTAGCAAGCGCATCAGCGAAATGGTTCTTCAACCGAGGAACATGAGTGAAAGTCACCTTAATGAAACGAGGGATTAATCCCTCTAAATCGTGATGATAAGGCTTCAGTTTCTCCTCGCGTACTTTCCAGTCTCCATTGGCCTGAGACACAACAAGATTCGAATCCCCGATGACTTCAAGCTTCTCAACACCGAGCGCGAGTGCAGCTTCCATACCCACAATGCAAGCCTCATATTCAGCTTGGTTATTGGTGACATCAAATTAAGCTTAAACGCAAGCGGAATATGAGAATCGTCGGAGTGACTGACTAGCAAAACCCCGATTCCGAACCCCTTCTGATTGGCTGCCCCATCGAAGTAAAGAGTCCAAACATCCTCAACAACTGTCAGCACTTCCTCATCCGGGAACGCGAAATCTGAATCCTCAGGCCCGTCCACGGGATGGTCAGCTAAGAATTCTGCAATGGCGCGTCCCTTTACCGACTTTCTTGTGACGTACTCGAGATCAAATTCTGCTAAGAGAAGCAACCAACGTGCTAACTTACCAGTAAGTGCAGGTTTCTCAAATAGATACTTGAGAGGATCCATTCTAGAAATCAACTTCACTGGGTAAGCCAGCATGTAGTGTCTTAACTTCTTAGATGCCCAGACAAGGGCCCAGCACGTCTTTTCTAAAGCGGTATAGCGTTCCTCGGCTCCAACCATCTTCTTGCTCAGGTAGTAAATAGCTTTCTCTATTCCCTTGTCCCCTTCTTGAGCTAGCAAACATCCCATGGACGTTGAACTCACAGATAAGTAGAGAATGAGAGGTTTTCCCCGTATAGGCGGCATGAGAACAGGCGGGTTCTGTAGATAGTCCTGGATCGAGATGAAAGCTGCTTGGCACTTTTCTGACCATACGAACGGGGTATTCTTCTTGAGTAGTCGAAACATCGGCTCGCAAGTTAAGGTTAACTTGGCGATGAATCTGCTGATGAACTGAACCTTCCCAGAAAACTCCGCACCCCCTTTTCAGACTCAGGTGGCTTCATGTCACGTATTGCTTTGATTTTCGACGGATCGACTTCAATCCCACGGGAAGTGATCATGAAACCCAGCATTTTGCCTGCTGTGACTCCGAAGGTGCACTTCTGAGGATTAAGACGCATCCGGAACTTGCGGAACCTTTCGAAGAGTTTCCTTAGCACGTGGACATGCCCTTCCCGAGTTTTTGACTTGGCAATCATGTCATCAACGTAGACCTCAACCTCTTTGTGCATCATGTCATGCAAAATAGTCGTGGCAGCTCTTTGATAAGTCGGACCAGCATTCTTCAAACCAAACGGCATGACCAAATAGCAGTAAGTCCCCCACTCAGTGATGAAGGTTGTCTTCTCGCGGTCTTCAGGTGCCATGAGAATCTGATTGTAGCCTGAGAAACCGTCCATGAACGAGAGCAAAGCATGCCCTGCAGTATTATCCACCAGCACATCGATGTGTGGCAAGGGAAAATCGTCTTTGGGGCTTGCTTTGTTCAAGTCCCGGAAGTCAACACAGACACGAATCTGGCCATTTTTCTTAGGAACAGGGACGATGTTGGCCACCCAAGTGGGATACTGAGAGACTGCGAGGAAACCAGCGTCAATCTGCTTAGTGACTTCCTCCTTGATTTTCTGCACCCAATCTGGTCGCATCCGTCTGAGCTTCTGTTTCACTGGCTTAGCATCGGGCAACAGGGGGATTCGATGCTCCACTATCTCAGGATCGATACCGGGCATGTCTTGATGAGACCATGCAAAGATGTCGCTGAACTCAGTGAGGAGCTCTTTGAACTCACGATGCTCCTCCGGATCTAACGTGGAGCCCACTTGAACCATCCGAGGATCACTCTCATCTTTCAAGTTTATTAAGATTATCTCTTCTTTTAATGGCTGAGCATGCCTTTCGTCTTCCCTTTCAATGAAAGCACGGATTTCCTTGGGGATGTCCCCATCGAAATCTATCCCTTCATCGTCAGGGTCGACACAGTTTATATAGAGATCATTCAAGTAGTCAGAAGAGGAGTCCTTCATTTCATAAGACCCTGCAGGGTCGCCAAGTACAAGGGAGTCGAATTCGAAGTAAAAGCTATGACGTGGAGGGCCGAGAGGCACAAACTCCGACTCAGAGCTAGACTTAGACTCAAAAGACCTGACAGACTCAGTGTCGGACTCAGCTATGTCATCAATGCAAGTAAGGCGCGGCTTGAAAATGCAATTTTTAAGGCTACCCTTAGCTTCCACGATAAGAGAGGTGGGATCCTCGAGGGCGTCGGGCCCGAGCATGAACACTTCGGCTTCCTCGGCCTCTTTGGCCAAACCCACTTGAGAGAATTCTCGGAACAGCTGCTCCAAGCTCCCCTGATCGAAAGATCCCAGCCAGTCAGTCTTCGGCTTGGGTTGGCTAAGCTTCCTCTTGAATTCCGCGCTAGCTGGCTCTTCGTCACTGGAAGACCAAGTATCGTCCGCGAAGATCTCAAAACCAGGTAGCAGTTCCCCGGTGACCGAGTCGATAAAGGGCTCAGCTTGCCCACGATAGATATCATTCCCCTTTTCACGGACGAAGTAGCTGTTGGGATCACCATAGAGGGATCGAGGTTTTCCCGTGTGTTTCCTTCTTTTGGCATCATTGGCAGAGGAAGAGTATCCAAACCAAAGCGGCCCTCACAGGAAGGAAACGCAGGGAATTCCGGAATCCCTTGTTGGTGAATTCCTAAGCCAAGGCCAGGTAGATAGGACATCCTTCTCATAATGTCCAGAGCGACAGAGCTTATGATGAAGTCCCCATCCACGTTGATGGCCATGACCGAGCCAGAAGTATCAAAAGAGAATCCCGCGAGATCGACGTCTTCGTTGTCGTGCGCGATACCCAAAACAGGTGTGCCGTTCTCCTCGAGCGGGCGAATGCCTGAATCCCCGCAGATGATCAAAGTCCCAGTGGGAAGTCCCAGCATGACTTTCTGATGAAGAGTGGATGGAACAGCCATGATGTCAGATCTGTGAAGCCATGGCCTTCCTAGCAAGAGATTGAACGAGGCCGGAATGTCGACCACATGGAACTCGACATCCATTTTGAATCCCTCTGCATCGAGAGTGAGCACGAGTGTGCCTTCAACTAGACGACGTGTGCTGTCGTATGCCTTAACGGCCATGCTGGAAGGTGCAAAGTCCTTCTTAGTTAGTCCCAAACGGTGAGCCACCCTCAAAGGGCAAACATTGATTGCCGAGCCGTTATCGATAAGAACGGTTGGAACCCAAAGTCCTCGGCACTTGACAGTGATATGCAAGGGTCGATTGTGGTCAACTCCTTCAAGCGGCAGATCCTTATCGGTGAAAACCACGGTATGCTTAGAGGCAGGTGGGAGGATAAGGGAAATCATCGCTTCAGGCGTGACGTCCGGTCGGATCTCAAGACGAGAGAGAGTGTGGCAGAACTTCTGACGATGCTCCCGGGAGGAACAGATTAGTCCCCAGAGTGATATGGCAGCGGGAATCCGCTCCAATTGCTTTTGAATCATGTCGTCGTTTGGGGCATTAACTGGTACCTCAAATGGTACAGACCTTGAGAAAATAGGAGGTTCGTTCTTCCGGTTAGAAGAGTTGGACGAACTTCCCGCTTGCAGATTAGCAGGCTGAAAGACTCGCCCACTTCTTGTAACATTAAGAACGTTCTCTAAAGAGGGTACCATTTGAGGGTCTTGACTATCGTCCCACAGATCAACAGGGACTTCTCCCAATTTGCGCTTCCCCTTGTCGGAGGTCGTAGGGGCCACAGGCACTTCCATGTTCAAACCCAAATCCTCAGTCAGATCTTTGATCAAGAGTGAATCCCAAAAGTCCGGATCCCCAACAGCTATAGCTTCTTGGATTGGTTCTGTACTAGCGACGAAAGGGACATCCCACAGCCCTCCATCAGCAAGGGAGCGATTGACAGTCCAAACCTCGGACCCAACCTGGATGTTGACTACATCATTGACATCCCAAAGATCAGCTGGCGGCACAAGGTCCGTAACCATGATGCTGCAGTCCTCTTCAGGAGGGGAAGGCACAACAGGGCGCGGAAGGTTTTCGTCGACGATGAAGAACGTAGGATCATACTCGGGATCAGCCACCGAGTTAACCAACCTGTCAAGAGTGGAAGGGAAGAAACATTCCCCTAGGACGCGGGTTTCATTCTGAGTGAGATCCTCCTCTAAATACTGGATTTCATGGCTGGGCAGAGCGTAACCCTGGAGAGGATTAGGGTCAAATCCTAATGGAAATTGCCAAGTAGGCTCGGGGTCCCAATAATACTCCTCCTCAAGCAAAACAGGCTGAGGTTGTTGAAAGAGCATGTCCAACGAGAATCCGTCCAAAGGATCAATCATGGCTGCCTCGTAATTGGCCATCCAAGCTTCATACCAGATGTGGTCAAAGGGAATGTCTTCAGGATTAGGTGGGAATCCTTCTAATTCCAGCTCCGTCCATTCATTGATTATGGGAGTGGCATAGTCATCATTATCAGCTATAGCCCACCCTACAGCTTGCATGTCAAGTTGTTGCTCTGGTTGAGGGGGAATAGCAGCTCTGAAGTGGTCCAACAGACTTAGGGAGGAGCTCGGATCCGTCACATTGAAGTACGGATTCTCCATGGTAGAGGCAGAGTGGAGCTGTACAGCAGGCATAGGTTGGTGGAATAGGTCACCAATAGAAGCGTTGAACACAAACGCTCCATTCTGTAGACGCGCAGAGGGCTCATTGAAATTGGACGACTGTCCTTCCTCGGAGCGGATATAAGAAATCTCGGCCTCGGACTGAGAGGGGATTGGCACAATCGGCCTAGGTTGATTTGTTGAGGTTATATGGTTGGTGGGATTGAATATAGTGGAGCTGAGGGATATATCAGTGGGGCTGATGGATATCTGGTTAATGCGCGGAGCATTGCTGTGGTTTGGCATAGAATTGGCGAGGATGTTGGGTTTTTGAGGTGCCGGTGGTGGAGCATGAAGAGTCCCTTCATCTATGAGATCTTGAATCGCATGTCGGAGGCGAAAGCAAGAATCGGTAAGATGGCCGGGCCCTTGGTGATAGGCACAGTAGAGATTGGCTTTGAAGTTGGGAGAAGGCTTCTTAGGTAGAGGAGTTGGATCGAGGAGCTTCAGATGTCCTGATTGGATCAGTTTCTCCATGACTGAAGATAGTGGTGCTTCAAAAGCGGAGAAACTACGAGGTTGGTTACGCGGTCGGTTGTTCTGCGGAGTTTGAACCTGATGGACCTCGGCAATTTGATTAGCAGCTTTCGAGGAAGAGGCATTGGTACCACTGGTTGCGGTATTGGAGTAAGTCGCTCCCCCAAACAGTGCATTAGTATTTCCAGAATATGCCCGAGGCTTCGACTTTGATGGATTGGACGGTTCTCCCTTTGACAGAATCCCACTCTGCAATGCATCTTCGATGGCCAGACCGGAGTCGAAGAAGGTGTCAAAATTGGAGGATGCTTGAACGAGGACCAAGTGCCTAGCATAGTCTGGCTGGAGATTGCGGGAGATGATACGGAGCTGATCTCTCTCGCTCGGGCGATCAGTCATTTGAGCGGCTTTGGCCCTCCATCTCTTAACGAAATCCGCGAAGGATTCCTTAGCGTCCATCTTGGTGGATTCCAACTCCCGAGTAGTCATCTTGAGCTGGGAGTTGTAGCTATACTGCGAAATAAACGCAGCCCCGATGTCCTCCCAAGTCCTTCGCTTGGCAATGTCGAGTGACAGAAACCAATGGAAAGCGGGACCCGAGAGGGTTTGAGGAAACAGCTGAGACATGGCTTCGGGCTCAACAGAGAGGAGCTTCATGGCAGCATGGTAACCATAGAGATGGGTTTTAGGATCGCCAGTGCCATCGAACTTGGCTATGTCGGGCATTTTGAACTTGTCAGGAAGCTTGGCATTGGGATAAAGACAGAGACGGTCCAAGTCGATCCCTCCAGCACTGAGTTTTTCAGACTTTGAAACAGATTCTTCCAGCTTGGCCATCTTGGCGACGAGAGCAGTCATGTCAGGGTGTTGAACAGTCCTAACAGCAGTGATGCCTGGATTCTGAATGGGATTCCGAGTGCCCTGAGTGTTGACCAAGGCGACCAGACGCCCTGGATGGTCCGGATCTTCGACCATGATGGGTTGCTCGTGCACATCCTCTTCGGCCTCGCCCTCCTCTTGAACAGTTGGAGGAAGACGAGTGTTAAAGAGGTCATTTAAGCGGGTCATGTTAGCATCCGTCTGAGCAGCCCTTTGTTGTATAACAGCGATACTAGCCTGGATGTTCATAAGCATGGTTTCCAGAGAGAGCGGCTGCGGCTGATCTGCCATGATGATTGGCCCAGAGGTGCTTGATGCAGAGGAGGGGGTAGGAGATTCCGGAGAGTCTGTTTCTTCGAGGACTGGAGACGATGCTGACTGCAGGGTAGCAAGCAGAGAACGCGGGGAGTCTTCCGTTGTGACTGACTGGGCTTGCAATCTGACTAATCTCTGAATCGAATTCTGGTGCAGACGTTCCCAAGTGGGTTTGGTTTTCTGCCTCGATACTTTCCTTGGCGGTGCAATGATTCAGAACCTTTGCTTGCAGAAAGTGAGAAAAGGCTAATAAGGGCCCTGCAGAAATTTTAATCTAAATAAAAGACTAAAGCGAAAACACAGTCACCGTCGTCAGTGTCGCCCTTAGACTCTAGTACTAGCAGACAAGTCTGTCTTATGACGTTTAGACATTACCAGTGATCCTTAGAAATCTTTTCATGGTGTATCCTTTTTGTATCAACTAAGCAAAGGGATGTCAAAGTAGTCTAAAGATTTTGGTTTATTCCGCTTTGACAGTTTCAACTTTTGAACTCGGAACAACTTGGTGTAGATAGGCACGATGCTATAACCGGGGAGGCATAGGCAGCACAGTGCCGTAACCGAAATGGTGTACATGCTTCGCATGATAACCAAAATGGTGTAAGCATCGCGGTATCTTTCCCGTTTTGTTCCTCGTTTTCTGTTTGAAACTTCGATTAGGTAATTTAGCCAAAAGCTTTAAAAGGTCTTGATTTCCCAAGGTTTAATTGATTTAAGGAACTTGAGAATTGACAACGTGCACCATTGAGATGTACGACTCCTCATCGGGCCATGGTAAGGTCCTAATAAACATAAGACAGACTTGAAGGAGAGAGATCCTAGGAGCCGCCCTAAACATGCTTCTACGCAAAACGGTATGCATGTATGAACAGTGCATGCGATAGGGAAAGCAGTAACACGTTGACAGTATAGGGGGTTAGATGCAAGTAATCCTACCCTGTAGGTACCTGTCCTAATTTGGAGAGTGCTAGTGCTTTGTATATGCAAAGGCTGGTTTTGGCTTGAATCAGGTTCCTCGGACTAGAGCCAAGATATACCTCCCGCTGCCCGCGTAACCGCAGAGCAACAGTCGAACGGTAGAATGACTCATCATCGTCGAAGGTTGTTAGTCATTCGGGGTCGCCGGGCTCCGGTAAACCGTGCCGGATTGCCAAAACGATCCAACGAGGCTTATCCCACATCGATGCAAATGAGAATGCTAAAAAGTTGATTAATAGAACAGAATCGCAAATTCGCAAATGTCTTTTCAAATTTGGCTCTCTTTATTTAATCAATATTTAGAAGAAACTACGCGGGAGAACAATCGGAAAAGTCCCAGATTGGATGGCCGGACACGAGGTCCTGTTAAATCACCAACCCTTTCTTTAGCAGCGCGAAGCTCACTATTTTGACAGACTTTCGTGGGATTGTTCTCGAGCGTATTAAAATCTAAATATAGATCAATATTGGTTCGATCCCCAGCAGAGTCGCCACTGTGGGCAATGCGAATTGCCCCGACTCTTTCTCTCTCCTCCGAGGGAAAGGGATTCCGTTCCCCACCCTTTTGAGAAAGGAGAGATGCTGCCGGTTCGCGGGAGCGCTTTTATGAAGCTGGACGTCAAGCGCTCGCGAAAAATACAGAGTCGCCACTTGGGTTTGAAGGTCCGATACCCAAGGAACCGTATTTCGAAGCACTTGCCGCGCTGTTTGATTTGAAAAAGTTTAAGGAACCAGTCCGTCATAACCATATCTGGGTTCGGGAGCCAGGTTACGAGAGGGGAAGGGTTTTATGGCACCCCTCTCGCCCAATCCGGAGATCGGTCTCTACTTAGACATTTGCGAAAATGTTTGTTTTGCGATTCTGTTTAATTAATCATTTTTTAGCCAATTAGGGCGGGGGGACAGTTAATCGGGAATTTAAAACTGTAACACGTTTGCAAGGTGTGGTAGACCGCATGTATGGATGAAATAAATGAGATAAAACTGAAAACTGCTTTCGGGATGCCAAAACAGTGCAGGGTATGAATTTATCACGAACAGTGACCAACTTGCATGCAGAAAATGGGAGCATGCAAGTCACACCATCGCGCGACACACCCATACCCTCGCGCGAGTGTCAACATCCGTTTACAGATTCAATTTTATCTCCTTCTGGGCTCTGGAAGGACCAGTGCACACCCAGGACAAACCAAGCAGTTTATGTATGCTGGAAATAACTACTTATTACAATCTGATTGAGTAAGAATAACACACGACCCTTAAACAGTGAGGGTGATAAAAACAGAGACCAAAGGCCTAGCTGCCCATACAAGGGCAATCACTGGAAATGATCAAACCATCGCGCGATGGAGTCACATCATCGCGCGATTGTTCTGACTGGACATCCAGGAATTGCTTTGCATGCCTGGGCTTTGAGACATATTCAGAAGCTACCCAGGGGCATTCCAACATGAACAAGGAAAGTAAAATACACTAATCTACTGATTTTAACATGCAAGACAGTGAGATATCAAATATGATTAAACATGGACATATGAAATCACGTAAACTGGATCAGAACAAGAGACCCATCCCCACGAGAACCATATCACACGAGCTAGAAGCGTCGCGCGATGATGTGGGTTCGTCGCGCGTGGGTTCTCATGTTCACAGCATCTTGTAAATTTGCTGGCTTTGGGGTCAGAAGCTGATATTAATTACCAGTCCTGACCCTGTCAGCCCCCCTCAGGGATCAAGACAGTAAAGGCTAAAAGTTATACCTTTGCTTGAGAGTGGTTTGAGTGAGGTGGTATGCCTTTGACAAGGGAGAAAGTGATAGTAGTTTTTTGATTGAGAGGGAAGATCAAGATTGTAACTCTTGTTCTTTCCTTTGAGATTTTTTTGGTAACCCTTTGAAAGAGATCAATGGGGGGTTATGTATAGGAGGAGAGGGAGTTTGTTGGTGGTGAACTTGGCTAGGCAGCCAGCCAACAATGCTGGCAGCACTCACTTGGTAGAGAAGTGAGGTGCTAAGTTGATGGGAGAGTGGGGGTTTAGGTGGTGCAAGGATGGCCGAGCAAAACGCCGTTCAGCTGATGGAACGGGGTCACATGGCCCTGCAGGCGATTCATCATCACAAAATCCAGCTGGATATGACAGGTGTCGACCATCGCGCGATGGAGTGGAACCGTCGCGCGAGGGTTCTAACTTCCCCGCGATGGTCAATCAGTCAAAGTTTGACTTTGACCACCACCTGGCAAGTGAAGCATCGCGCGAGTGTCTCAGTGCATCGCGCGAAGGTCAAACCCATAGTCAAAGCTGGGCTCAATGGTTTTGGGGTTGGGGGGAAGGGTTCCACATACACCAAACTCAAACCATTTCAATCAAAACTGTTCTCGACCTGATTCATCATTGGGGGAACAAGAAACTGAAAAGAAACAAACCGAAGATAGACAAAATGATTGAGAAATCAGATTGGGGTGTCTACAAAATAGATGCGGTGCTAATTGAACTGTGAATTGTATGTAGTAGTACAGTGACATAGAGTGAAAAGATCACTAAACTACTCGAGTGAGAGACTTTGGGGATGAAAGAAGACGAACCAAATTTTATGTAAAAGCACAAAGCTGCAAAAGAAGACTGCTAACTTGTTATGCATTACCATTCTTCTACATAAGTTATCGATCTTCCCTGCAAGAGCTTGATATCTCCTTGTTTGCTTCCGCATCTTGACGATACCTTGGATAGATCACTTTTTCCAATTCTTTCCAAATTCAGCAGTTCCTGCTTAAGTAACTTCAGTTTAGAGGATACAACTGAGGCTTCACTTTCCAACTTCCAAGGGGACTCCCTTCTGAGAATAAACATTTGATGCAATTAAATTACTTGCACTATGCTACAACTGACACTGTGACACAATATTTTAATGCAAACTGTTCGAATTTACCTTGAAGCAAAATGCTTCAGATGACACAATGATTCAAGGGATTCATACTGTACATCCTGCAACAAAGAACACGTGAAATCAACATATTGTGGAAATAGCATAATCCCAAGTCTTAAGTTCTCCTTAGCAATCTGATAGGTCCCTTCGAAATTAGCAAAGTTAAACACTCACCAAGTCGGCAGCTAAAGCAACAATAAGAGTTCGGAAAATGTATAATGTTGCCCAAGAAGGAGATTTTGCAAGTTAATTATCAATCCAATTCATGATGAAAGGGAAACTTCATCTTTTTGTGAACCAATTGTATCACAGTACCACGTGAACTGATGATTTTTAATTGGACCACACTTTCCGAAGGGATTATAGCAAGAGAAGCAATTCCTACATCTTAAATACGAAAATCTAAATCACCTTCAGTGTGTGCAAAAATTTGTTGTGTTTGAAACTCAGAGAAGGTAAATTCTGTAAAAGAAATTAACAGTCAAAAGCCAAAAGAAAAAACAGGAAAGTAAGAACAAAAGGGAATATCCGGAACAAACTTAGATGAGTCCATGAAAGAGAGATATCACAAAATTAACTCCTTTTTTATTGATAACATTAGGAAATCGACTCCAATTATGCAATCGGCTTCTTAGTGCAATTCAGATAGTAATAAATAAATAAATAAATAAATAAATAAGCAAAATCCAACAGAAGGGCCCTCATATTGATCGGTATCTTTCAACTTTCCAATGCAATTTGTCTTTACCAGGACTTATTTAACTGGAAATAAGACGGGTACATAATACCAATTGCAGTTGGGTGACAAAGATGTAGGTAGAAGATACCCCAACAGTGATAAGAAGACTGATGAGCAGTGGTCCAGTCAAATGTGAAAGTACAATGGTAAACAACAAGAAATATTGAAATCAAGAGTTGTTTGTGATTCAAAAAAAGCCAAATCAAGTGGGTACCAACAAAGATTAAAATATCACCAAGTCATGGATAAGGGGATGAGGACAAAATCCCAACAAAAGAAATACAAATGATTAGACAAATTGCAAGTTATATTAGCACTCCACAAGGAAGAGTGTCGATGGGACTTGGTTATGAGCTAAACACACAATTAAATTTGAACTTTTGATGCCAATTAACGATCGGTGATCAACTTCAGAAGACATGGTCCTAAACAATAGCAATTACACATGAAGCAGCAATCTTTCCAACGTGAATGGCATCAAAACAATAAACCATTCCAGCAAAACCAATCTACGAAATGAAACTTCCAAAAGCAGATATCCTTATCGTAACAAAACAGCATTAGCCGCAAATGCAAAGTCAAGCTGTCATCAAAATTCAACACCAGTCCTCATTAAAATTGACTTGAAATTTGCAAGGACACAACAAAAGGAAGAAAGGAAACAAATATGCTGGTCTTTTCACATTTTGTTTTCACAGCCCCAAATCCCATTAGGGATGGGATCCTCCCCAGTTCCGGAGAGTTAAATAATTTCTCACAATGTAGGATATCTTCACATGAAGATATGATTGTACGACCGACACTTGTGAGACAATTCCTGTTTGCAGGACCGGCACTTGTGAGACAATTCCAGTAACGGGAGAGGATCCACTCCCATCCCCTTGACAAACTCAAATCTTTCTTTCATTATCGTACAATTCCATATTCCTTATTCTAAGCTACCAAACAGAAGAGAAACAAGGAAAAAAAAAAATAATGCAAAAACTCCACCAATGACTAAAGCAATCGAAGAACAAGAATAAAAGATGAACAAATAATCATCAAACCTACCAAACACTCGCTATTTCAGCCCAAAACTGGGAAGCAGAATTCCTCAACTCAGAACAAAACCCATCATTATCTCCATACATAGCAGCCCCCATTTCCTCCACACCACCATACCCCTCTCTCTCCAAAAATCCCTCCTCCCCCACCTCACCTCCCACCACCTCCGAAACCCTAAACACGCAACCCCACAAACACACGCTAGAAAAACACGCAATTCCACCAATACACATCCATAAATCGACATAGAAAAGAGAAATCGAATAAACAAGAACCGAACCTGACGGATGACAGCGCACAAATCGCAGATCGCAACATGTAAGATCGGCTCCAAAGCGCCTTCACTGGCAATCGCCTAGGGTTTCGATCTCGGAGAAGGCGCGGTCAAGGATGACAGGGGATCGGACGGGCGAAAGAGTTAGAGGAAGATCCGGGCTGTGAGAAGGGCGAGGAGGTGAGAAAATCTATCAATATCCTAAGGGAATGTAGTTGGACCTCCCAAAAGCCTCCAAACCCCTAATCCTAATTTTCTAATTTTGAAGACAATTTCCTGGCTTTTGTATGTTTTTAATAAAAACAGTAAAACAAAAAACAACCCCACGTTCAAGACTAAAAACAATAAAACAAAAAACTAAAATCACCCCCACGTTGAAGACTAAAAACAGTAAAACAAAAAAAAAAATTTCACCCCCACGTTCAAGATCCCCACGTGATCCCCACGTTCAAGACTAAAAACGGGAAAAAACAAAAAAAACCATCCCACGTACAAGACCCCCACGTTTCCGGGCTTTTACGTTTTAAATAAAAACAGTAAAAAAACCACCCCACGTTTAAGAATCCACACCAATAACTGACTTCTCTCACTTTTTAACCTTTCTCATGTAACTCCTCCCCACTTTTTCCCAGCAACTCCTCCTCACTTTTCTTCTTCTCCTGCTCTTTTAACTCTTACCATTTCTGTACGCGTAAAAAACGAAAAGCTGCCATCTATTTCTCTGAAGCCAAAAGGGAAAGATTAACATACTGACAAGGTAAATCCACCACTACATCTTCGTCATGTATCTTCACTGTTTTCTCACATTCCCTCTCCTAATTAATGGTACTGTTTTGATACAGCAGTATATTGTAAAATTGATTATTTGCCCCTGCTGTCGTAAGGTGAAACATCTGTTGATTTTGTCGTGGCTTGTCAATACTTTGTATTTCTTCTTCTTCTTGCATCTTTTTCTAGAGTACACTTATGGTTGTCAGAATTGATGCTTCAATTTTTGCCAGGTCATTTACGCGAAAACAGATGTTGCAGCTGGCTCTAAGGGAATCACTGCATTTATCCGTTTGGGTTCAGTAAAATTTTAGTTGATGTCATAAGTGGTTGAATTCCTTTCACGGCAGTATGCTTCTCAATTTCATTTTCTTTGAACTGAACAATTACGATGTCATTTTTTATGAAATTTCTGGGATTCGGATGCATTTTTGTTTGTATTATGAGTTCATAACCCATGCTTCACTCATCCTTTATGTGCTAATTCATTTGGCAGGTTTAAGGTTTTGACAATTGAAAGTAATTCGGAACTCGCACTACTCAGTTCTGCTAACCACAAGGTATGATTTCCTCTCTGCTTTATCTATTGTAGTGCCTAAAGCTGTGTTTTGTTTTTCGTATACAGTAATTGGATTTTGGTTAGTTGGATTTGTTTCCTGTGCATAAAGAAATGCAACTGGATTCTAAAAAAAAGATTTACTTGGATGGATTTGTTTTCCGTGCATAAATAAATGCAGTAATTGAATTCCCAATCCTTATTTCCTAGATTTTCTATTTTGTTTAAAAAAAATATACCCACGTTCACATCCCTCTCACACTTCCTATATTTTATATTTTAAACAAAAAAATAAAAACCCACGTTTTGCACAGCCCTAGCCCACGACTAACCTTTGAGTAAACTTTTAAAAAATAGAAAAAAAAAAAAAAAACCACATCCAAAAGCGTTCAGAGGCTAATTTAAAAAAAAAAAAAAAAAACCCCACGTCCGGCCAAAAGCATTCACAGACGTTCCTAATTCAATTAAAAAAAAAAAAAACACTTACCCCCGTTCACAGAATCACAGCCACCCACGTTCAACGTTCACAGACTACAAACTACAAACAAATTTTTAAAAAAGAAGAAAATGGTGCCTCAGCCTTGATTATTTCTCCTGTTTTCTTTGTCTGGATTTTCGGCCGCAACCTAAGCCATTGTTAAAGAAGAAAAAATACAGTGATTTATAACCTTACACGTATATATAGGCATTTATGTATACGTATATATAGGGTGACTGAGCCTTGATAATTTCTCCTGTTTTTCGTGTATTAGTATACTATGAAATGTTAAATCATTACATGGTTTGTTTTCTTTGCTAATTCGGCTGACATCTTATTTGGGGTAGTACTTTTACATTTTATGCAGGTTTTCATGAGGCCTTCTCCATGTTTGTGTCGTAGTGATCACTCAGATATGTTGAACGAAGTATACGATTTTGAATCTAGACGTCATAGGGAGGGCAACCCAGTAGAAAATTTTGTCAAACAAAACATAGAGGCATGTAGAGCCTTGCAAAGTCGTGGAGAAAATATAAGTGAACAATACCTCATAGGAAAAATAGTAGACCTCCTATCACCAAGTTGGATGCATGTGAAGCGAACAATATTTCAAAGACATGTTATAGAAAATGCCACACATTTGATGAGTGCTTTGATGGAAGAGGAGCATAATGTCCACTATTTCTGGATGGAGTTTGAACGAGGGCCAATGATGCCAAACTCAACTGTGAGAGCGTACATTCTAAATTAAAAAAACCAATTTCGTAGTCTAAGGAAAAAAGGTTTCAAGCCAAACATTGAGAATTTGGTTCAGGCTATAGTTAATACCCTCCCACCCACATGGCCTAAAGAAAGAATTTTCCAAAACTTAAAACAAAATCTCATGGATATGAAAGCATTGGGAGCTGCTAGAGGAGATAGAGACTGATATCATATGTCTGCAAGCTTTGGACAAAGTGGAGCAACAATTTAGAGAACAAGAGGAGCAACAAGAAAAAAAATGACAAAAGGTAATAATACAAATTCCTTTTAGGAAAAACTATTTGTACATACCCATTTAGTTAGTTAAAAACTAGCGTGCAACCCGTTCGATGTACGGGCAAACCCAACTCATTCTAGCGTTGTGCCCGTTCAATGCACGGAAAATTAAAAAAAGTAGGTTCGAACGGGCACAACGCTAGAATGAGTTGGTTTTGCCCGTGCATCGAACGGGTTGCACGCTAGTCATTGCAGAAGCAATTGTTTTCCCAGTGCACTCCGCTGGTTTCGTCTGGAACCATCCACTCTCTAAGAAGTGGATAGAGAAACAAAAAAATATGTACGCCTGCTCACTAGCGTGACACAAGAATCCACTCACATCATCCAAAAGACGAAATCACCCTCAACGTTATAAGGGATGCCCAGCCAATTGAGGGGCTCAATTGGAAAAATTGGAAAAAAAAATGGCAAGCCGCTTCAATGTTTTTAGTTTTAAAGCTTTAGATATATTAATTGGCTTTGTTCGGTTGCCATTTCCGTTTAGTTTTAGTTTTGAAAACCAATCATTACCCTACTTCTTTCCCCAATCATTACCCTATTTTTTCAATTATTACTTTCTTATTTCTCTCTATCTCTCTCCAATCAATACCCCTATTTTCAATTATTACTCTATTTCTCTCTCCACCCACTACCAAAACTAAACTAAACTAAACTTCCAACCAAACACAACCATTGATTTTGTCGTGATCCCTTACCATACACGTCTAACTCATCAAACGGCTAATGTGATTCGGAGGGTTGGGCCAGACGACTGGTTCGGTCTGTGTAGCATAACTCGTTCCTATAATGAAGTGAAGAATTTTTACTTATTAGTGTCAGCAATGGCCGTTGTATTGTTCTATATGATCTAGTGATTAACAAAGTTTGAAAGAAAATATTGCATATGTGATCATGTTTGAAGACCATGATTAAAAATATATGTAGTGCTATATGATCTAATCATTAAGAAATTTTAATGGAAAATATTTTGTATAGACGACCATGTTCAAAGATCATGATTTAAAACTCATGTAATCTCATCCGCAATATATTCGGTTGTCTCTATTAAGCATTTATTTGAAAAATACGTATTTATTCCCTTAATGGAACGGGGCCTTATTGACATTTAAAGTGCATAGACAAATATAAAATATTTTCATATACATGTTTTTTGATGCCAAATTACAACAAACATTGATGACAATGCCTTAAGCGTTATCTCTACTTGCAATAGAAACACTACAAGCCAAGTCCGGAACACTCCCACACCTATTGTGCAGTATATAATTGCCCATATATTCTTGTTTTTTGATCCGCGCCCATATATTCTTAGAGAACCTATAATGCCAAAACTATAGTGCATAAAAGTCTTGTACGTACCTTGTGATATGTACAATGTTTTCATGCACTACAGTTTTGGCATCAACAAAAACAATTTTGGCATTAGCAACACCCTATTCTTAATACATTATGTATGCGAACTACAATATAATTTTCAACTCCGATAAAGAAAAATATTTTCTTTTTATTGAAAGTGGGGAATTGTTGAAACTTTTTAATAAAAATGAAATTGTTATCATTAATATCGTTAATTGAGCGTTACAAAACTTATTATATATTACAACCATATCTGTAAACAAAAAAGTGAGTAGTGTATTTATTATTTGATATTATTGCCATTAAGGAGAATTAATACAATTACCTCTATATATTGGTGTTTGTAGTAAGGTGGAGAACGTGAAACATAGAGGAAGAGAAGAGAGTAAGAGAGTTCTAGAGATTATATCCCAAATTGAATGAGAGCAAGTGCCTTGGGATAATCTTATATGGTACTATTTGTCTGTAATTTTGGGCTATTCAGTTCATGACTAGTTCAAATCTTCTGATGGTTGTGGACAACGGATGAGGAAAATTTGTGAGCGTTCAGGTTGAATCTTATAGCTAGTATCCTCTGGTTGTACGTATTTTCATGAGGGGAGGAATATTAATTAGGCTTAGGACATTTCCTTACGTTACTCTCTATGTCACAGGTTAGTACTTTCACTTGTGATATTTTTCATGTTTATGTGTTTTGAAAAATGAAAAGTAGTCGCAGAATAGTAGTAGTAGAAAAGTGGGGTGAATCCTCAATTAATTCTTTTCACACCAAACCCATCAATAAAAGGAGTAATATAAGGACCCATTTGTCGGATGGATAAAATTTTTGGTAGACAAAGAACAAGGGTATAGAGATGTGTATGTTATTAGTGGGATTAGCTAAGATGGAGGATTAACTTATACGGGGTTTAAGTAGTACACCCTCTTATTGATGGGTGGATAAGAGTAGATAATATATGAATTTACTTAATTGCCCTCATTAAATAATTATGTTAGAAATACAAAAAAATTTAAGGGTCAATATAGTCTTTCCCAACGGTGGAATTAGCTAGGCGCCACACACACATTCAAAGACCCCCCCCCCCCCCCCCCCCCCCCCCCGCCCAAACATAAGCTCTCCCCTTCGTTCCCCCGAACAAACACTATCTCCCTCCTTTATCTCCCTTCCTTAAACATGCAGAGGGCATAGGACTTTTTTTTAAATTATTATTTTATATTTGTGTAAAGTGGATGTAACTTTCTCATTAGTTATTCAAATTTCTTAAAATTATACCATTGAGAAGATATAGATGATTTCGTTAAAATAAGTCTTAAGATTAAAGAAATAAGTTTTTAAAAATAGTTAAATTTAGGATAAGTGGTTGGAGGGAAGATATTGGGGGAAATCTTTAGAGGGCATTTTAGATATGAAAATGGGAATTTGTGATTCGAGTGACAATGAACCATGAAAGTCTCTATGTGCATTTTTTAAAATTACATAAAGATAAAAAGGAGATTTGGGTTTCTATTGAATATGACTTGTCTGTAGTCAAAATTGGATTACAGAGGTGCAATTTAAGTGATTGCAAGTGTCGGATGAAGTTTTTAAGGGTCCAAAATTGTTTACAATTTATGATAGTAATAAATTCAATAAATCTGAACCATTGATTTTTAAGATGACGGTTCAAATAGAACCGCACGCCCTTCTCTGCAGTCAACAGCAGAGAAGCCGAGTTCTTCTCTATTTTAATGACCGGCATTGGAGATGCTAGGAAAAAATACTGCCCCATTTCCCTTAGCTTTTTCTGAAAGTTATCGTTTTATCTTTATTCAAAAAAAATCGCATTTTTTTATTTTGCGCCAATAATTTGGAATTATTGATTACTCTCTTGCCTAGAGCACGGGGTAATTTCCTTCGTTTCCTTGCACGCTAAGAAACTATTTGAACTCAGCCTTTTTGGCTTTGTTTCTCATTTGCTCCGACTTTATGATCCTTTGGGAAATTCACGAGAGAGAAAATTTTCAGTGCCGGGAGGGCACGGTGTCACATGGTGTCGAGTACCATCTTGGCCATTTAAAACTATTTTGGATGGTTCAGATCTATTTAGGTATATTTTTAGTATAAAATTATCAAAACGCCTCCTCAGCCCAAACAATCTGAACCGTCCAAAACACGTTTGGACGGCCGAGATGTGCTCGGCACCACGTGGCACTGTGCTCGCACGGCACTGAAGAATTTCTCCGATAGTAAATATATAAGCGGCTGTAAATGGTCTAGAGTTAGTTGACTAGTGTACTACTCCGTACTTCACCACCTGGAGTCTGTCGTTCGTTTCCTCATCAAAGCCGCTTTGGATTCAAACCCTATCATCATCTTTGTTTCTCTCTCTCTCTCTCTCGATCGATCCATTGATCTTTTTAGAGGCCTATTAGGATTCTAACCCAGATTCAAAGAATTGGTTTCTCCCTGTTTTCCTCACTTTCGGACCCAATTAGGATCCGCGTTGCCAAATTTTGCCCTTTTAGTTGGGTTTTGCAACAAATTCCAGCTTTTTAAATCTCTTGTTTCTTCTTTAGATTTGGGCCAAATGTTCTCTCGACCTCGTGTTTTTATTCTTTTCTAATCTCTTGTTTCGTCTTTTGATTGGGGCCAAAACATATTCTCTCAAACCCTATTTGTCGGCAATTGGTAACTGGGTCGATGGCTACGCCCTGTAAGGGTGGAATATCGGATGAGTCTATAGAACATTTCGAAGTGACATATTCGTCGGAATTGGTAAATGGGTCGATGGCTGCGCCCAGTAGCGGTGGAATATCGGATCGGACGAGGCTACCAAACATTACGACATGACCTATTTGTTGGAATGGGTAAATGGGTCAACGGCTGTGCCCAGTAACGGTGGAATATTAGCCGACGCTACCGAACATTTCGACGTGACCTATTTGTCGGAATCGGTAAATGGGTCAATGGCTGCGCCCAGTAACGGTGGAATATCGGATGTGACCTATTTGTCGGAATCGGTAAATGGGTCAATGGCTGCGCCCGGTAACGGTGGAATATCCGACGAGGCTATCAAAAATTTCGACGCGACCTATTTGTCGAAATTGGTAAATGGGTCAATCGCTGCGCCTAGTAACGGTGGAATATCGTCCGAGGCAACCGAACATTTCGACGTGACCTATTTGTCGGAATCGGTAAATGGGTCAATGGCTGCGCCCGGTAACGGAGTAACGGTGGAATATCGTCCGAGGCAACCGAACATTTCGACGTGACCTATTTGTCGGAATCGGTAAATGGGTCAATGGCTGCGCCCGGTAACGGTGGAATATCAGACGAGGCTATCGAACATTTCACCGTGACCTATTTGTCGGAATTGGTAAATGGGTCAATGGCTTCGCCCCGTAACGGTGGAATATCGGATGAGGCTATCGAACATTTCGACGTGACCTATTCGTCGGAATTGGTAACTGGGTCGATGGCTGCGCCCAGTAACAATGGAATATCGGATGAGGCTATTGAAGATTTCGATGAGACCATCTTCTTCAATTTCCCTCCATCGCTCTTGCATATCCGTACATTGTCACCACCACGGCCGGTTCTACCTCGTACATTGTCACCGCCATGGCCTGTTCCACCGTCGTCCAATTCAATGGTTAGCCAACCAATGGAAATTCCGCCACAAATAGAACAGCAGGAGGACATCCTTGGCCCGTACGGTTTTTTCCAGCTGCTGAAATAGCAGCCTAAGTGGATGAACTTGCTGCTGGCGCTGCTGGCTCCGATGCTGCTGCGGTTGCCACTGATGCATCTGCAGGGGGTGCTGCAGCTGCTAGCGCCGACGCTGCTGCGGTTGCCACCGATGCATCTGTAGGGGCTGCTGCAGGTGCTAGACCAACGGCCACTGGTGTTAAGCTTGCTGGAACTGCAGCTGCTGCAGGTACTGGAGCTGCATGGGCTAAGGCAGGTGAAGAAGCAGCAGAAGTGGATATTGTCGCTGCCGAGCCACATGCAGGAGCTGCTGCAGCAGTGGGTGCTCTCGTTGTCGGATCTGACTCGGGGGACTCTGCAGCAGATCCTGCCATCTTTGAGTGAGGCCACGGTAGATGATGAAGTTGGAATTGGGGGTGTGGGAACAGGGGGAGGTGAAAGGGAAAAGGGTGAAAAGGAAAAGGTTCAATTGAATTCTGGGTGGTTGGCAAAAAGGAAAAAGACAGCAAAAACTCCAGAAGGAGAAAGAAGCAGCAAGAAAACTACTGGAGGTAGAATTGCAATTCCTCTGGAAGGCATCCCACAAACTAAGGATGCTGCAATGAACCTAAACGGTACGCATATATACAGGGTACCAACAAATAAAAATCTCAATTTTGTTCTTCTTTTTTTCTTACTAGATAAACTAGATGGGCGTACCCGTACCCAAACTCCATCATAAGTCGAACTCTTTACCATTTCTGGAAATCAAACTCATGACCTTCATACAATGGGACAGCTTCACCACTGCGCCATATCCGCACTTCTTCACGTAGATAGACTCTTCTCATAAAAACTTCCGACTCCGATCATGCTCTGTATGGGAGCTCGATTTCGGAGACCTCAATTTTAGTTTTTATATTGGTAGACCAAACACAAAACTACACACACAAAAATGAGAAAGGAAGTGCACACAAACCTTGTGTGCATAAGATCGCTACTGTTGAAAATGTGTTGACAATATTCTTAGAAGATTGATACATTCTGCAATGAAGATAGAGAAACTAAATCTTGACATTTTAAAAGGAAAGTTGAGGTCGAGAAATAAATAAACGACTCTTTGAAATGGAGAAGGAAAGTTGGTATTTCTGTTCTTTGCTCCCCCTTGAGATTGCTTCCTCCAGGTGTTAGGCTCTGAATTTACCTGGTATAAGTGGGAAAGTGGCTATACGCAACCATGAAATGAGTCACGGACTCGCCACAAAGCCCTGGACACAATAATTAACAAAGGGAAAAGGAAAAAAAATTGAGAACTGTGGTTCGTGAACGCGAATCCTCTGAATTCAATTTTTTTGTTGAAACTTATTTTCTGCTCTTGAAATTGGAAATGTGGGTTGAAGTTGCTTTGGTAGAAGGATATTGAGCTTTTGAATTCTTACATATTGCAGTTAGCCGATCCACACAACTGAATCCTGATACTGTGGCTTTTGATCAAGCCTTAGCGGCTACTATTGACATCAATAGTGCTGTTGTAAAGGAAATTGTGCCACCGCTGCTTTTGCCGAAAGCTCGACAAGGGAACCTAGATGAGGATTTTGGCAATGGAGTTCAGGCAGTTGGAATGGGGAGTGAGCGAACAGGGAAAAGGAAAACGGAAGATGGTCATTTAAACTCCAGGTATTTGGGAAAAGGGAAAAGGATGAAAATGACCCCTAGAGGAGAGAGTAGAAACGGGAAAACTACCGGAGTTAGAATTGAAATTCCTCTCAAAGATATCTTACAGACTAAGGAAATGCTTCTTATAGATGTTGCAAAGCATCTCAAAGGTACGCATAAGTACACTTCTTCAAGAATTGAAAATCTTAATTTTGTTGGTAATATATCTTTGCTTGTTATTTCAAATTGGATAGACTTTTCTCTAAAAAACTGTAGCAAAATTTTACAGAGTCAAACATGCTCCAACCATGCTCTATGTGGGAGCTTCAAGATGGAGACCTCAGTTTTAGGTTCCATATTGAAAGACCCAAAAAAAAAATAGATACATTAACTTTATGGGAACACTCTTTAGAAACATGCTAAAAAACTCAACATTTCAGGGTCTATCTCTCTCCAACCATACTCTGCATGGGAGCATCAAAATGACGGCCTTGATTTCAGTTTCCATATTTGAAGACTCAACTAAAAAATGGATACATTCATATTTTAAAAAAATGCTCAATTCATAGAGGACATATGCTGAATTTTAGTAATTTTTGGTGGCATTTACTGGAGCTCGTTTTAAAAAGGGTTTTGTGTTGAGCATCTGATGCGATTTGTAAGTGGTATAAATAATTCGTACGTATGATAGCTAACCTTAAAGATAATAGTGGTTCAAAACTGGAACCGAATTATAGTCAAATGGTTAGAATTGGTCTGGTTCATCATTTTCATGGATAATATGATTCTTGAAACATTCAATCTGCACAACTTGGTTTGGTTTTTAGTTCAGCACGAAACCGAACTAATACAAGCCATTTTCACCCCTGAAAGTGGATATTCAATCTCCATTGTATTTGAGAAATGTGTATAACCATAGTCTATGTACATCTAATCTATCAAAAAAAGTAAGTGCCATTCGAACAGTATAGCAATTACTTTCTTTTTGGATCTCGTGTAGTAATTAATTACTTCGAAAATCATATTAATATCCCATATACCTTCAAGAAGCTAGGGGTTTTCGAAAAGGAAATATTGAATCTTCAAAAGGTAGAGACTACCAATAATACTAGATGTTGAAGTCTGCAAAATGTAGATGTAGGTTGGGGTTACTCCATAGAAGAAATTTGAGCTTCTCGCTTCCTATTTTTTGCAGTTAGCCGATCTACATTCAAGCGAGCCTGTCAGGAGTATGGTATCGAGAGATGGCCACCTCACAAGGAACGTGAGCTTATCAGCCAATCCCATCCCAACGAATCGGTTGTTGATCAAGAGCGAATCCCACGACTGTCATCTGATACGTTGCTGCCTTCTGCTCAAGTCTCGGCTACTAATGATACAAATACAGTGACTGTAATGGCAAGGTACAGAGAAGTAAGAATAAAGTTTCGGCTATCTTGGCCTTGGCGAAAGGTGGAGCTGGAACAGCAAGTGAAAAAGAGGCTGCCGCTCGTGGAGGGAACCTATTACATCAAATACAAAGATGAGGATGATGGGCTGACTTTAATAGGTTGCGATGAGGATTTAGAGGATTATATCTCCAGCTCTAGTCCGTTAGGCACCCATTCGATTGAGGTATTTCTTGAGCCCAAAGTGCATGGCTCATGAATTTCACGTTGACCAACTTTAATCTCGGTACTTAAGCATTTACCCCTCTGAATAGCTTACTGTAGAAGTTGTTGGTTGTACAGTCCAGATTTATTGCACAGGAGAAGTGCATTTAGAAATTCTCCAATAGTTTATCGTCTCAAAATTTAGTGCTTCAGCACTTACCCTCTGAATAGTTTACTGTAGAAGTTGTTGGTTGTACAGTCCAGATCTATTGCACAGGAGAAGTGCATTTAGAAATTCTCCAATAGTTTATCGTCTCAAAATTTAGTGCTTCAGCACTTACCCTCTGAATAGTTTACTGTAGAAGTTGTTGGTTGTACAGTCCAGATCTATTGCACAGGAGAAGTGCATTTAGAAATTCTCCAATAGTTTATTGTCTCAAAATTTAGTGCTTCAAATTGTATTTCTTACAAAGATGAGGTCAACAAGTTGGTTTTAATAGCTTGTGATGAGGATTTACAGGATTACAAATCCAATTCTAGACTGTTGGGAACCAGTTCGATTGAATCAAAGTATCCGTGTAATTACGTTGACTAACTTGAATCTTGCTAGTTAAGGATTGCCCCTCTTTTCTATTGTAAATTATTGTAATTATAGTGTTTATCCTAAGATCATGTGTTTGGTTCAAAATCAATCTATATGAGCGTATTTTGTCATATACGTTGCACAAAAGTGCATTTCGAGATTCTCAATTGCTTGGTATTTGAGTTGTTATTGTTATACCGTTACTGGTTTTTTAATTTTCAGTTTTATTGAGCTTTGTTCGTGCTAAAGAATGGCAAGGGAGAGGGCACAACAATGATAAAGGATACTTTGTCTCGTAATAGACTTCTCCACGCTCACATACAGTAACATTTAGTGTGGGATCCAAAAGTCATGTGAGAATGTAGTATTCTTGTTTTTGTTCGATAGGGAAAGCATCTATGAGCATCCGTAGTGGAGTAATCAAAATCAAAAGGTTGCTAAGGTTAGCAACGTTTGCTCAAAAAAATAGCTCACATTGGAATAACCAAACTTAGCTGCCTCCATGAATCCGACTGTATTGATGTGGGGTCCAAAAGCCATGTGAGTAATTAGAAAAATTTGGTCTTTGTTCGATAGGGAAAGCTCCCAAAGGACCACAACCTAATCATACAAAGGTAAACAAAACTAAAAAAGAATAACTGAAACCACTCCATTACAAATAACTGCAAATGAGTAACACAACAAAGCAGTAACCATTGTCTTGTAAGACAGTTTCAACTCCCCTGGCATTTGATTAATTCCTCTTTCACATTTTGCCCTTGAACACTTCCCTCTGTACAGCTAAACTATAACTACCCGGGTGCTGGAAATAGCACCACCAAAGATAATAGAGTAAGAAAATGACAGGCAATATTCGTCTGCTTCTAGGTCAACTGAACTTTTCTTCTTCTGATACTTCTCTAAACAAAAGACCATCTGATTTGCTCAATTCCCTCTTATGCCATGAGACCATCATCTAAGGGTGAACCTTGTGTCGACCCATGGTAATAGGAGCTGGTGTATTGTTCCTACTTCCACTTGTCACGCTTTGATTGGAGGAGCCTAAGCTTCAAAACCAAGATCAAGAAGATGGGGTTGCCTCATCATTCTCATCAGAAGCAGTTGGAGCTGTGGATGATCCAGTGGAGACACTGTTTGCCGCTGGCAGGTTGAACCTTGTAAGTAGCCTGTCTTTGTTTTCCATTCACCATTCTTCTGCCTGCTGCTCCGCGAACCTTCTTTTACTGTGGAATAAGAGGATGTGAGTTCGAGACAGTTGGATGAAAGAAACCATAGGAAGCAAAAAGCTCAAATTTTTTTAATACCAACAATATGCGTACCTCAGTCTACCTTTACTACATTTGTAACAGCCAGAAGTCTTTTTCAATTCCATGACCAAGTCTCCCCGCAGAATTCCACTCCCCAGGTAAAAACTTCACATTGCCTTGTAAGAAGAGCAAAATGTCAAACACCACAAGCAATTTGGTGAACATCAAGAACTACATTTGATTCTAAAGGTTTAGGAATCAGGGCATCCTGCTTTGTAGGACATGGACTCCTGGATCCATACCAAACCTCTCCCCAAACATGGACATCTCCCCAAGGATTCTACGTCATCTGCTCTAGAACCTTGGCTTGAACAACTAGGGGTGCTCAAAACAGTAACTCAGAAACCATCTCCTCCAACACTTCTTACTTGCATATTTGCACGTTCCAACCCGGAAAATGCAAAGAACTCTCACCAGAACTTGAATCGATGGACGCCCTACCATGGGCAATAGTTGAAGTGTACTCCAAGGTTACGCCGAAAGGACGAGCACTGAGAATGAAATCGCTGCCACCAAAATGTAGCTGCGCTAAAATATTCAAGGAACTGAATTCAATTTTTGGCCACTTATTGGCGTTATGGATGTATGTGTTCGATAAGGAAACAAAGGGCAACAACAAATACAGAATCAGGAGATGGAACTACATATGGTTCATGACTTCATGTATGATAATTGCACAGTTGCACTCTACAACAAAATCAAATAGTAGTCTTCTCTGAAGGATGCCACAGAATTGATTTCAAAACATGTTTGACAGCTACGCGTATGTCTTACCTCATGAGAAGATAAGATTCAAATGCTGGAACTGAATGGCTCAAACTGACCAGAAAACCTCCCGAAATTGAATGGCTCAAACTGACCAGAAAATGTCCAGCTTACTCGTATACAAATTTTGGATTTTAGTGTACAGATTTAGGGCGGACAAAGGGGGTGCTAAGGGTTGCCCGGGCCCCTACACTACTTCAAATACTCCCATTAACTATAGTACTAGTAGTTTGAGGTTTAGTACGGAAACGTAGATCGCTCCTGCAAGTCTCTCGAGGGAAGAAAAAGTTCATAACGTTCCTACATATGTGTGAAAAAATCTACTAAAATTTCTAGTTATCAAACCGTTTATTTGGTCGTAGGCGCAAGATTGAATGGCGGTTATGCACATACCCACGATTTCATCTCATTTTCATAACTAGATAGTAGGAAATATATTTAGATTATATTTTTTTGTTACTAATGTAGAAATACGTATGATTTGAGTCCCTGCTGAGTACTAATCTTTGCTTCCGCCACTAAATTTGCTGGCCCTATTGTACCATACACATAATTTGGACGTGTTCTATAAAAGTCAACAAATATGTCACTGTCAATGTTTAAACTCTTTGCTGGGGAAGTATTGAAACTTTAAACCAAAGAAATAGAATTCTCTCCCTTTTTTTTTTGTTAAATTATCTTTCATTGAAAGCAACAACCAATTACAGGTTCAAAGGGGCATTTCCCTGGAGAAAAAAAAACAAAACGTAGGCTCAAAGCCAAACCGGGGAGGTGTTGTGCGGCACCGTGATGTGCATGATGCTATGTGCATCCGGGCCGTCCGTTCGACAATCCAACGGTCCAGAGTTCATCTTGGCAATAAACGGCTTGGGTGGTAGAGATGAAATTTGAATCGTTAGATTGCCGAACAGATTGCTCAGATGTCGCAAAGACCCAAAGAGAGGCAGCAGCATACAACTAGAAATTTTTAGGAAAAAACTATGTTTGGTATGTTCCCTTTAAGGCATAGTAATCTGTTTGTATCAGATCTCTTGATACCCCTCCACAAGCAGAAACATGTACGCAATTCAGAGAATTTTATTTTGCCCCTAGAAACTGTTTGAACTTAGCATTGGGACTCTTTGAACTCTCTCTTCTCTGTGCGTAATGCCAAATGTACAGCAAAAGAGTAGCAGCCAATCCCAAAAGTAGTTATCAAGTAGTCTCAAAGCGATAGGATCAAAAATAAAAAAATAATTAAAAAAGTAGTCTCAAAGGGATTGAAATGTCCAGTCCGGTATATTTGTTTGTTTTTTCCCGATTTATCTTGGTGATCGGAATTGTTTATTCTTTAGAAATTATTTAGAATATTAATCACGTCAAAAAACATATTGATCAGATACTGTTTGATATGATCTAAAAACACATTGTATATTGCGAAAATTGAAAAGTGAAGTTCGATAACCTGAATCGAAACCCATTTTCCTCAACTAGGCAAATAAATTTCGAAAAAAAGTGAGGAGGAAGCCACAAATTTAACCTGTTGAACAACCTAGAGAGACTTTAGTTAATTAAAATGTAGGAAGGACAAATTATTATTTGTCTTTTGATATATTCTGCTCTAAAAAGAATATCCGCATAAATCAAACATACACAAACTCTAAAGGGTTTGGTTAAGTGGTTATAAGAAAGCAATAAATGATCTTCCATGAGGTCACATGTTCCATTTTCACAGAGAACAAAACAAACATTGGCCAAGTCCACTCGGGGTTATGTCCGGTCGTTACCTCCAGATCTCTGAAATTAATTAAGATACACGCAAATTGGCTCGAACATCCAGTTATATAAATAAATAAATAAAATCATACGTACTCATGTTGACTAACATTTATATATTTCGATTAGCTAATCTTGGGCGTGTATGCAATACGTGTTGACCGGCCGGCATTCAAATTTTACGCTAACTTCACCATCCTCCCTTGAGGTTTCTTACAAATACAGTGCGCTCCCAACCTTTCAACTAATTACACTGGTCTCCACCGAATATAGTGGGAGTAAGTACAAGTTACAACAGTTCAAGACTCACTAGGTGTGCAGCAATAAATTTCGGAAAAATTTCAAAATGACACTTGAACTTTGCATCAAATGTTATAGGGACACCTAAATTTAAGTTTATTTCAATTAAACACATGTGCTAACAAAATTTTCAAATTTAGACACCTGAACTTAAGTTTATTTCAATTAAACACATGTACTAACAAAATCCCCATATTTAGATCCCTGCCATTATACTCCGTCCCAAAAATTACCGACATGGCATCTCCAATCCATTTAAGTTGCCTCGTTGCACATGTTTCTAACAAGGAACGATGCACCCAAGCGAAACCCATAGGTAGACTTCAGGTATCGGGTTAAAATGAGGGAAATTGTGGAACAATAGGCAGACTTCTGGAGAGAGAAATGCAGGGAAATCAATTAGGTTAAGGTCATTTTCCAACCCATATTTTTTTGCCCAAACCCAGTTCTTCTTTCTACTCAGCAGACTTCTAATGATGAGTTTCGCTTGGGTGCATCATCCCATGTTGGAAACATATGCAATGGAGCAACTTAAACAGGTTGGAGATGTCATGCAGCAATTGGTTATGTCATTTGCATGTGTCTCATTTGCTCCGACTTTTTGAATCTTTTAATCCTTTGGGAAATTCAGCAAATCAAACCCATCAAGATTTTTTTTTGTACCATTATAATTTAAACCTAAAAGAGTTATGTAAAAATCAACATTTTTAAATTTAAACACGCCAACCAATGTTCTGCATCAACTAAATCAATAAAAATCTAAACACACTAGCCATTGCTCTGCATTTAACAAAAGCAAAAGAAAATTGGTTGGTGCGAGGGGTTGGGCAAAAATTATTTGGGTTAAACTTTGACATATAAATTTTATTTTTTTTTTGGTTTTTCCAAGGGCGCATGGGCTATAGCCCACCTTAGCCTCATACTTCCGCCTTGCCTGTGGACGAGACTCCCACTTGATCAAAAGGAGTTGGAGACGGCGAGGCATGCGACACCTCGCCCATATTTTCCAGGAGGTGATTTTTGTGGCTCGGATCCACACCACTAGAAACGTTAATGGGAAGCGGGTCTTGTGCAATATTCTCCATCTATCTCTCTAAATCTGAAATGGTCCGGAGAATCTCTAAGAAACACTAGACAATAAGGGATTAGAGATATTGGTCATGAAACCGCGTAGATCATATTGTGGGAGATTACAACTAGAGCAGGCAGGACACCACCGTGTGGTATGCAACCTTATTTAAACAGGCTTGATACCCTCGGACTTGGTCAAAAGAATACCAACTACAGTATCATACTCCCTCCGTTCTAAATTGAAAGTCCCACTTTCTCTCTCTTACCATTTTTCAAATCAAAAAATCAACTATTTCGGTGCATTATTTTTCAAATTTTTTCACACCGTATTAAAGATCTTGATTAGTACTTTTATTTGGTGTGAAAAATTTTTAAAAATTATACACGGAAGTAGTTGATTTTTTGATTTGAAAAACGGCACGATTTTCATGGTGGACTGTAAATATGGAACAAAGGGAGTATATATAGTCTCTAATTTAAAATCCCTCCGATCCGGGAATCCTGACGAGTTGCCGGGCCGACGAAGATTCCTTGCCTCACTATTCTAAACAGTTCAGTACAGGAAGAAGGTAGGGATCCAACAAGTCTGTAATTAAACAATCAATGTGAAACCATAAGGAAATTAATTCTAGAATGTAAACAAAATAACTTTCTCCCCTCCCACGGGTTTTATGCCCTAATGGGTGACGAGAGGGGAGGGATTTCTTCCACCCGTGGAATTTTTGTAAAAACTTTATATCTACCTCAAAATCAACTAGCAATAAGTGGAGAGATCTCAAATATTATTAAATGATCACCCATTCCACTACCAAGCAATGTTGAATTCTATTTCCTTAACAGTTTTTCTATCTTCCTATATAAGATCTCGGAGGTTTTTTCTTCTTTCCCCTTCACCCCCATCCTCCTCCCCAAACCACCATCTGCCACCACTCCTCCACCTCTTCCGCCGTGCACTCCGACGGCTTTTGGAGGCAGTGCCTTGCAGATCGTGGTTGCCGAAGGCGTCCTCCCTGCTAGAGTGGGAGATCTAGGTTGATAGATGAAGTCTGCTCCGGTATGATGGACCGTCCGGTTCCGTTACCGGTTTTTCTCTTTTTTGTTCTTTCTTTGGTGTCCACTTTGTAGGATTTCTCCCTGTTTGTGGGGCTTTTATCACCCCTACGTGGGTGTTTTTGTTTGTTTTCTGCAGTGTTCTAACTGTTTGGAGCGATGAGCTTAGTTAAAGTTGGGTATAGTCTTTGGATTGAATCCCCTCCTGTTTGGTTTCTTGATCCCTTCTTTAGACATGAAGTTTCCTCTTGATGTATTGTTTCTTGCATCTATTATCGTTTTGTCGAAAAAAAACAAAATAACTTTCTAATTAAACAGGACCGGTTCATATGCTTCGTACACAGGCAATGTGACAGCAACAAATTGTGATTTAATTTCCCTTCTAGTATTCTAATCCGTTCCCACTGTATTCAGGAGAAAACCTACCTCAGATAGCTATACCACTTGTGGAATTTCACTGTGACCTCAACTACAAACTATTGAATAACGAGTAATTATTCAGTAGTTCAAAAGCAAATCCCACAATTGCATTCTGATACGGTTCTGCCTTCTAATCAACCTCGCAAGGAACATGAGCTTATCAGTCAAACCGCCCCAATGAATCTCCTGCGATTGTTGATCAAGAGCAAACCCCACAATTGAATTCTAATACGGTTTTGCTTTTCCAATTCTGAATTAGTAAGAATCAAAGAAGGATATAAGGCAAGGAAACATCCTTCCACTTTGCTTTAGGAAACATCACATCACTCCCAATTCACTTTTGCGTAAGCACATAATTTTTGAATTTAAAATTATCTTCTTAAAAAATAAGTGTTTATTCATCATTTTCTGGAACAAGTCTTATTATTACACAAAAAATAAGAACTTTAACCCATTTTGAAATAGACTTTAAGTACAATTTGAGAGTATGGTGCTCTCAAGACTTGGGAGCACCACACAACCGGAGCCCTTTTGAACCTTTAGGGAAGTTCAAAAAACCAAACCAATTGTGAATTAGTCAAAGAAGACTAGAAAGGCAAGAAAACATCCTCCCACTTGGCTTTAGGAAACATCACACATCACTACCACTTCACTTTTGAAAAGTCGTCCCATAGTAGGAGTTGTGCTCCATTAGAAAAGTGGTCTGATTATTGAATAGATGTTGGGTAGGTGAGCAGTAAATTTCTTTACAAGTTACGAATGCTAATATCAATTTCTGTGAAGTGCATATGACAAAACAACATTAGTTAAACAGAATTATAAAAAAATATTGTGATATAGAAATTGTAGATGCATACAATCTCGTGCATTCTTGTCTATTAATTCCAAAAGGTAAACTATTAATCCTAGCCTCATAGTTTTTGACCAAAATAGCCTTATAGTTTTTGTAAATGCATAGTCTTAGGAGGAGGAGGATTATTGAATGTGGTTATTGGTTTTTGTTATATTTGCAATAATTTGATTATGCCAAAAATTACGATATCTACTTTTTGATGGACGATACCGAAGATAACCCTAGAATAATGGAGGGACCCATCCAACATGTTTTTCTTTACTGTCGGATCAAATTAGGATCTGGTGCTCATTGGGTGTCCTCCTTTGCTTCAGGATCACTACCTGATCAGAACTGAGTTTCCTTTTAGCTGAATGTTAGGTAAGGTCTCGCTTTCCTTTGCCACTCAAGTGTACAACATCTGTCGTGCTTAGGTCAATGAGAATAAGAGTCTGTTTCAAAAAAAAATAATTAGGATCTGGGTTCTCTTGTAAAGCTTCATTTTTCACTTGGCTATTGAATATTCCGAGGAGCTGACTTGGTTGTACTCCTCTCCGTCGCCCTCGTCCGATTCAATGATTGAATAGCACGAGGACATCTTTGACCCACCGTGGTACTTCGCCGGAGACCCAGCGGCGTTGCAGCAGCAGCGACTTCAGTATTTGCTGAATTTAGTAACTCTGTCAAATGGCTGCGCTTAGGAAAAGTGGAGAATCGGATACGGGTTTAGAAGAATCCGAGGAGATGATGACCAGTTTCTATTTCCCTCCGTCGCCACCCTCTTTTTTCCCTCTGTATCTGCCCGCGTCGCCGCCCCTGCAATCCTCACCCAGTTCAAGTTATTCCGGGTGTTTGGAAAAAGTGAAAACAAGGGAAAACAAGGAAGAAAATAGAGCTAGAATTGCAATTCTTTTGGAGGATATCTTACAAACTAAAGATTTGCGTCTTAAAGACGCCGCAAAGCATCTCAAAGGTACGAGTACATACAGGGCTGGCCCAAACCCAAGATCCAAAAAGTTTGGGCCTTGGATATTTCAAAAAATCCAAATTTTAAAGGCACTCTAATATTATTTGTAAATTAGTATATATATTATTTGTTCATTTTATAACACAAATGTCTTTGCTAACTCAGTGATAAGTTGATTATAGTCCATGTGGAGTGTCAGAGTTTGAGTCTTCTAAGCATACTTTACTTTCAAAATGTTTTTTCCTAATAAATATGCTATTATAACTGTCAGGTTTCGAAACCAAGTAAAGTACTGTAGAATTCAAGCCATTTAGATTCCTATACATTATTTTATTGCTTTACAGCACATAGTTTTACATTAATACACAAATAATCTTTTTCAAAAAAAAAATAGATACGAATAGACATTTAGATTCCTATACATTATGTGGTAAATTCATAAGACCATAGAAGTACTCTCTCCCATTTAAAATTAAAAGCGCAAGCTTTTAATTAACTGAAATCCTATCCAATACGTACAATCAGAAGAATATATATAACTTTATGAATCATAGTTTTCTTTGACTAAAACCTATGAACCCTTTTAATTTTTATCATGCTTTGTATGAGAGATCGAAGATCTCAATTATAAATGTTATATTTGGAGACACACAAAAATATACGAAAAAAATAAGAAGAAAGGAAGTGCATACAAGCCCTACGTACATAAGAATTGAGAATTATGGTTGTGTAGTCAATGTGATGTGATGATATTCTCTGCATGCAATTCCATTTTACTCAAAACATATTTTCTGTGGCTTTTAAAATTGAAAATGTGGGTTGGAGTTGTTTCGGTAGAAAAATATTGAGCTTTTGAATTCTCATTGCAGTTAGCATCCCTGAACTGAAGAGTTCTTGTAGGGAGTATGGTATCCGTAGATGGCCACCTCGCCATGAACACAAACTTATCAAGCAATCCCTCCTCAACGAAACTCCTGCGGTTGTCGATCAAGAAGGAATCCCACAATTTACTTCTCATTCTAATCAAGTCTTGATGGCTACTATTGACAAAAATACTGTTGTTGAAAAGGACATTCTGCTGCCGCAGCTTTTGCCTACAGCTAAACAAGAGAACCCTGATGTGGGTTCTGGCAATGATGAAGTTGAGGGAACAACAAAAGGTGTAGTTGAAAAGGCTCAGTTGAACTCTGGGTGTTTGGGAAAAGGGAGATGGAAGGAAAAGAGCCCAAAAGGAGATAGACGTCACGACAAAACTGCTGGAGTCAGAATTATAATTCCAAAGAAAGATATCTTGCAAACTAAGGAAATGCGTCTTAAAGATGCTGCAATGCATCTCGAAGGTATGCATAAATACAATATCTTCAACAAATGAAAATCTCAATATTGTTGGTAATATCTTGCTTGTTGTGCCGAGCAAAAAAAATATATCTTGCTTCTTGTTTCAACTGGATAGAGTTTTCTCTAAAAACTCCACCAAAACCCCTCTCTCTCTCTCTCTCTCTCTCTCTCTCTCTCTCTCTCTCTCTCTCTCTCTCTCTCCATCCAACCATGCTCTGTATGGGAGCATCAAAATGAAGACCTTGTTTTCAGTTCCCATTTTTGAAGACTCAACTAAAAATGGATAAATTAGGGGAGTTGATTTTCACTCCTTTTTTTGATATCCACACTTCGTTTTTTATTTTTTAGTGTTGAAAGGGTATGTGTTTTTTTGCTAAATTTTTTTTAAAAAAAAGAGTACGGATATAAAAAGGAGAATGTGAAAATTAATTCCCTAAATTAGTGTACCTTCATGCATAGTTAAAAATATGCTCAATTGACGTTTGCTGAATTTTAGTAAATTTTGTTGGCTTTTAGTGGAGCTTGTTTTAAAAAGGGTTTTGTGTTGAGTATCTGATGCAATTTGTAAGTCATATAAATTACTTGTACATGTGATATCTAAACTTAAAAGTAACAGTGGTTCAAAACTGGAACCGAATCATAGTCAAATGATTTGAATTGGTCCAGATCGTCAGTTTCATGTATAGTATGATTCTTGAAACATTCAATCCACACGATGTGGTTAGGTTTTTAGTTCAGCACAAAACCGAACTAATACGAGCCATGTCAAAACCAAACTAATATGAGCCCTGCTCACCCCTGAAAATGGATATTAAATCTCAATTTATGTGAGAAATGTGTAACCTAGTCGATGTACATCTAATCTATCCACACAAAAAAAAGTAGGTGCCATTGACACCTACATTATTCTTACTTTTTGGATCTATATTAATTCCTTTTTGGATCTAGTGTAGTAATTAATTACTTTGAAAATCATATTAATATCCCATATACCTTCAAAAAGGGATTTTAATTTTCGGAAAGGCAGGATTGAAATCTTTAAAACATAGAGACTACAAATAAGACATTGGAATTTGTGGTTCGACTTAAAGCGTGTGAATAGTGATACACTTTAAATTTACTTTTTGATATAAGACTAAATGTTGAAGTCTGCAAAATGTAGATGTAGGTAGGAGTTATTCCATTGAAGAATTTTGAGCTTCTCGCTTCCTATTTTTTTGTAGTTAGCCGATCTACATTCAAACGAGCCTGTCGGGAGTATGGTATCGAGAGATGGCCACCTCGCAAGGAACGCGAGCTTATTAGTCAATCTTACGCCAATGAATCTCCTACGGTTGTTGATCAAGAGCGAATCCCACAATTGAATTCTGATACGTTGCTACCTTCTACTCAAGTCTTAGCTACTATTGGTACAAATATTGTGACTATAATGGCAAGGTATGGAGAAGTAAGAATAAAGTTTCGGCTGTCTTGGCCATGGCGAATGGTAGAGCTGGAACAACAAGTGAAAAAGAGGCTGCCACTCGAGGCTGGAACTTATTACATCAAATACAAAGATGAGGATGATGGGTTGATGACTTTAATAGCTTGCGATGAGGATTTAGAGGATTATATCTCCAGTTCTAGCCGGCTGGGCACCCATCCGATTGTGGTATTTCTTGAGCCCAAACTAGCTAGCTCAACCAACTTTAATCTCGGTACCGTAGAAGTGTTTGGTTAGACAGTCCAGGTCTATTGCACAGGAGAAGTACATTTAGAAATTCTCCAATGGCTTGGTATTTGAGTTGCTATTGTTATCGTCTCAAAATTTAGTGCTTCGAATGGTATGTCTTACAAATTTGAGGACAAAAGGTTGATTTTAATAGCTTGTAACGAGGATTTACAAATCCAATTCTAGACTATCGGGTACCAGCTCGATTGTTGTATTTCGTGAGTCAAAGTAAACGTTTAATCTTGGAATATCTCGGTAAAAATCTTGTAGATATGATGTATAGGGCTATTTGTCTTGTTCTTTTGTGTTGATTTTCTGTGTAGTCCCTTTTGGTTTTAGGGGTATGCCCCTTTGTTTCACTTGTATTCGTCTCTTTTGGTAATAAAATCCTTCTTTACCCAAAAAAAAAAAAGTAGCCGTTTAATTACGTCGATCAACTTGAATCTTGGAAATTATTGTCATTATAGTGTTTATCCCGACATCATGTGTTTGGTTCAAAATCAACCTATTCAGACGTATCTTGTGATTTTGCATAAAAGTGCATTTCGTGGTTCTCAGTGGCTTCAGGGTATTTGAGTTGCTAAAGGTTTTTAATTTTTCAGTTTTATTGAGCTTTGTTTGTGCTAAAGAATGGTAAGGGAGAGGGCACAACAGTAATAAAGGATACTTTGTCTTGCAATAGACTCATCCACACTCACATAGTTCGTGAATCCACTGTTAACATTCGATATGGGATCCAAAAGCCATGTGAGAATGTAGTATTTTCGTTTTGGTTCGATAGGGAAAGCACCTAAGGACCTCCACACTCTCATAGTTCGTGAATCCAACGGTATAGATCATGTATGTAGGGTCCAGAAGTCATGTGAGTGCGTAGAAATTTCGTCTTTGTTCGATAGGGAAAGCTCGTAAGAACCACAACCTAATCATACAAAGGTAAACAAAACTTAAAAACAATAACTAAGGTTTATGACTCAACGACTTTATGACTCCCGATGATGATGCAAAACTGAGGTTTCACTCTACCAAAACGACATGCCCCGTCCTATATATATTCGTCTAATCGTTGCAAAGATATACTATAATTCTATAAAAGTATAGTCCCATGGACAATACCAAACCCCCATGATACTGTCCTACACCATGAGAGAATCTATATGTATGATTTGATGTACATTTGTTGGACGCGAACAAAATTTAATCAAATACCTAATATTATTTGTCATCCTTCCGCTATAAACTGTCCCATTCGATAATCACATCCAATTAAACATGGGTATTGAAATGGTCTTAGTCTCTCCTTTTCTTTTCATTTAATTGAAAATGATATTTTAGCCTCCAATATTGAGAGAATGAATATATGGCCAACTCATTTTCCACTGAATTAGGTCCCACACTTTATTTGGTGGCAAAACAAGGGCTTCATATTTTGCTTGTGTATATATTAGCTGCAGGGGTCTTCGTTGAAAGCCTGCCAGAAAAACAAACAAAATATCTCAGCTGCAGATTGAGCATTATTATCCCTACATTAATTTGCTGAATTGAAATGTGTCCTCTTGTTCGAGGACATATATAATCAACTTTAACTTTAATGTGATTACCCTATGTGAGAATATAAAAAACTTATAGAGGCATGCGTAAAACTCTCATCATTAGAGAAGATCAGGAGCGGACGTATGTGATGGCAGGGGTGGTCATGTGACCCCACTGACTTGAAAGCTACCCCACGATGGCTATATATTTTTGGGATATTTTAGTAAATTTGCCCCTAGTATTACATCAATAATTCAATCCTTGACCTCGCCAAATACTCATATCACCCCCCAGTCCCTCTCTCTCTCTCTCTCTCTCTCTCTCTCTCTCTCTCTCTCTCTCTCTCTCTCTCTAAAAAATCGTGTGAATTGTTGGACTTTTGAGTCCCTCGTCCATTTCAAGTACAAACCTACCCCACCCCCACCCTGTTCCCTCTCTGTATCTCTGATTTTATGAATGCAAAACAACACCGGTTGTGTTCGGTTCTTAGTTTCGTTTTGTTTTTCAATTATTGTCTTATTTCTTTTTTCAATTATTACCTTATTTAATATTTATTCAATTATTACTTTCTTATTTCCGTGTAATATTCATTACCTCTTTATTCAATCATTACCGTATTTCTCTCTTCACCCACTACAAAAACTAAACTAAAATAAACTCTCAACCAAACAAAGCCGCCTTTGTTTGATTCCCATCTTTCAAAATTCTTTTTGATGTAATAAGTTTTAATAAGTGGAGAGAGATGGGTAGAGAAACGTGAAAAAAAATGGGTTTCTCCAAGTTCATACAAGACCAGCTCTAAGACTGGAGTTAATTTTTTCAAATGAGATCCTTAACATACTTCACAAATAAATAATTTAAAAAGATAAAATCAACATAGAAATTGATATTACAAGTATTTACCATGTAAGTAAACGAAACTACTAACCACACCATTAGAGCACATGAAACAAATTATTACATATTCTCTCCGTCTTACTTTGTTGTGCCTGCTCCTTTTTTTGGACGTCTTAAAAAATTATCTATATTTCTTCATGTATAATATTTTATATATTCAATATGGGTCTTATTTGATAGATCTCAATTAATTCTTTTAAACAAATTTTTTGAAATCATAAAAAAATATTAATATAGATTGTGAGATATAGACAATTTTTTGTGAGATGCCAAAAAAGAAACATGCACAACAAACTGGGACGGTGAAAGTATAAAATTTGACCCGAATGCCATGAATTTCTAGGTCCGCCCCTGCATGTGATGGCAAGGGTGATCATGTGACCCCACTGCCTTGGAAGCTACCCCACGATAGCTATACATTTTTGGGACATTTTAGTAAATTTGCCCTAAGTATTACATCAATAATTCAATCCTTGACCTCGCCAAATACTCATATCACCCCCCAGTCATTCTCTCTCTCTCTCTCTCTCTGAAAAATTGTGTGAATGGTTGGACTTTTGAGTCCCTCGTCCATTTCAAGTACAAACCTACCCCACCCCCACCTTGTTCCATCTCTGTATCTCTGATTTTATGTACGCAAAACAACACAGGTTGTGTTCGGTTCTTAGTTTCGTTTTGTTTTTCAATTATTATCTTATTTCTTTTTTCAATTATTACCTTATTTAATATTTATTCAATTATTACTTTCTTATTTCTCTGTAATCATTACCTCTCTATTCAATCATTATCTTATTTCTCTCTTCACCTAGTACCAAAACTAAACTAAAATAAACTCTCAACCAAACAAAGCCGTCTTTGTTTGGTTCCCATCTTTCAAAATTCTTTTTGATTTAATAAGTTTTAATAAGTGGAGAGAGATGGGTCAAGAAACGTGAAGAAAAATGCGTTTCTCCAAGTTCATACAAGACCAGCTCTAAGACTGGAGTTAATTTTTTCAAATGAGATCCTTCACATACTTCACAAATAAATAATTTAAAAAGATAAAATCAACATAGAAATTGATATTGCAAGTATTTACCATGTAACTAAACGAAACTACTAACCACACCATTAGAGCTCATGAAACAAATTATTACATATTCTTTCCGTCTTACTTTGTTGTGCCTGTTCCTTTTTTTGGACGTCTTAAAAAATTATCTATATTTCTTAATGTATAATATTTTATATATTCAATATGGGTCTTATTTGATAGATCTCAATTAATTCTTTTAAACAAATTTTTTGAAATCATAAAAAAATATTAATATAGATTGTGAGATATAAACAATTTTTTGTGAGATGCCAAAAAAGAAACATGCACAACAAACTGGGACGGAGAAAGTATAAAACTTGACCCCAGTGCCATGAATTTCTAGGTCCGCCCCTGCATGTGATGTCAAGGGTGGTCTTGTGACCCCACTGCCTTGGAAGCTACCCCACATTGGCTATACATTTTTGGGACATTTTAGTAAATTTGCCCCAAGTATTACATCAATAATTCAATCCTTGACCTCACCAAATACTCATATCACCCCCCAGTCATTCTCTCTCTCTCTCTCTCTCTCTCTCTCTCTCTCTCTCTCTCTCTCTCTCTCTGAAAAATCGTGTGAATGGTTGGACTTTTGAGTCCCTTGTCCATTTGAAGTACAAACCTACCCCACCCCACCCTGTTCCCTCTCTGTATCTCTGATTTTATGAATGCAAAACAACACTGGTTGTGTTCGGTTCTTAGTTTCGTTTTGTTTTTCAATTATTATCTTATTTCTTTTTCCAATTATTACCTTATTTAATATTTATTCAATTATTACTTTCTTATTTCTCTGTAATCATTACCTCTCTATTCAATCATTACCTTATTTCTCTCTTCACCCACTACCAAAACTAAACTAAAATAAACTCTCAACCAAACAAAGCCGCCTTTGTTTGGTTCCCATCTTTCAAAATTCTTTTTGATGTAATAAGTTTTAATAAGTGGAGAGAGATGGGTCGAGAAACGTGAAGAAAAATGGGTTTCTCCAAGTTCATACAAGACCAGCTCTACGACTGGAGTTAATTTTTTCAAATGAGATCCTTAACATACTTCACAAATAAATAATTTAAAAAGACAAAATCAACATAGAAATTGATATTGCAAGTATTTACCATGTAAGTAAACAAAACTACTAACCACACCATTAGAGCTCATAAAACAAATTATTACATATTCTTTCCGTCTTACTTTGTTGTGCATGTTCCTTTTTTTCGACGTCTTAAAAAATTATCTATATCTATTAATGTATAATATTTTATATGTTCAATATGGAACTTATTTGATAGATCTCAATTAATTCTTTTAAACAAATTTTTGGATTCATAAAAAAATATTAATATAGATTGTGAGATGTAGACAATTTTTTGTGAGATGCCAAAAAAGAAACATGCACAACAAACTGGGACGGAGAAAGTATAAAACTTGACCCCGGTGCCATGAATTTCTAGGTCCGCCCCTGCATGTGATGGCAAGGGTGGTCATGTGACCCCACTGCCTTGGATGCTCCCCCACGATGGCTATGCATTTTTTTGGACATTTTAGTAAATTTGCCCCTAATACTACATCAATAATTCAATCCTTGACCGCACCAAATCCTCATATCACCCCCCAGTCACTCTCTCTCACTCTCAAAAATCGTGTGAATGGTTGCACTTTTGAGTCCCTTGTCCATTTCACGTACAAACCTACCCCACCCCCACCCTATTCCCTCTCTATATCTCTGATTTTTTGAACGCAAAACAAAACCGGTTGTGTTCGGTTCTTAGTTTAGTTTAGTTTTTCAATTATTATCTTATTTCTTTTTCCAATTATTACCCTATTTAATATTTATTCAATTATTACTTTCTCGTCTCTCTCTAATAATTACCCCTTTATTCAATCATTATCCTATTTCTCTCTTCACCCACTACCAAAACTAAATTAAAATAAACTCTCAACCAAACAAAGCCGCCTTTGTTTGGTTCCCATCTTTCAAAATTCTTTTTGATGTAATAAGTTTTAATAAGTGGAGAGAGATGGGTAGAGAAAGATGAAGAAAAATGGGTTTCTCCAAGTTCATACAAGACCAACTCTAAGACTGGAGTTAATTTTTTCAAATGAGATCCTTAACAAACTTCGCAAATAAATAATTTAAAAAGTCAAAATCAACATAGAAATTGATATTGCAAGTATTTACGATGTGAGTAAACGAAACTACTAACCACACCATTAGAGCTCATGAAACAAATTATTACATATTCTTTCTGTCTTACTTTGTTGTGCATGTTCCTTTTTTTCAACGTCTTAAAAAATTATCTATATCTCTTAATGTATAATATTTTACATATTCAATATGGATCTTATTTGATAGATCTCAATTAATTCTTTTAAACAAATTTTTTGAATTCATAAAAAAATATTAATATAGATTGTGAGATATAGATAATTTTTTGTGAGATGCCAAAAAAGAAACATGCACAACAAACTGGGACGGAGGAAGTATAAATCTTGACCCCAGTGCCATGAATTTCTAGGTCCGCCCCTGGAGAAGATGCATCCCCTCTTGCACCAGGTTAATCGGCGTTCCGCTCCCATGATACAACTCTCATCTAGGAAGCTTTGTATGTAACTAAAGCTTTCCACATGAACCAAAGAACCACTCGTATGCTCAAAATACCATAATCATATAACATATTCTCAAAATATACGTATGGCATGCCATGTCTTTCATAAAATCACACAATCACCTTGTGCACTAGCCGACTTTATATAGTAAAAATCAACCACAAACGCAATTAAACATTGCATATAATAGGAGCTTAAATGCTCAACATAGAGATAATTTTATTTTTTTAATTTTGTCAGAAATTAAGGAGAAAGTTTATTGATCTGAAGGACGGAAGATGCCTAAACTTTAGAGAATACGGAACCCCATGGGGCCGGGCAAAGTAGTTGTCCACAAGCCAGACGAACGACTACAGATAGGGAGTTACAAATGCATGTTTACAGTACCCAAAAACATCGAAGAAGTGTCAGAGGCAAGATGTATATTGCTATTTCGAGGTTAACTCAGCATTGTTGACAAGTTCATAAACCAACAGGAAGATAAATAAAAAAGCAGCTTCTTGGCGAAATTTGGTAGCGAAACAGTCCCTTGTTTGGTGAAGGCCCTGTAGAATTTTTGGCTCAAATCCGACATTTGTTTGTACATTCATTAGTTTGGATTGGAAAAGCCAGTGTTTCTCATAGGCTGTGATTTCAGCTAGCCTCCTTGTTTGACAAGTAAACATGGGTATTAAAATGGTCTTAGTCTCTCTTTTTCTCTACATTTAATTGAAAATGATCTTTTAGCCTCCAATATTGAGAGTATCTGAACTCATTTTTCACTTGGAAAATAATTTGGTCCCACTTTATTTGGTGGCAAAACAAGGGCCTCGTATTTGGTGGCAAAACAAAACATCTCTATTGCATATTGAATGCGAGCATATCCCTAATTAATTAATTTCCTAAATTGAAATGTTTCCTTTTGCTTGTTTGAGGACACAAGCAACTTTGATTCTAGTATGATTAGCTGTTCTACATTCTAATAGGAGACATCGAAGAAGGCAAGATATATTTCTATTTAGAGGTTTATCTCAACGTTGTTGACATGCAAGTTTTTTTTTTTTATCGACAATAAATTTCATTAAAACTCGACAAATGTTACATTGAGTGTTTTTAAAAGTCATATCCAAGCCTCATTAGGAAGATGAAAACAAGGAAAATGACAAAAGGAAAATAACAAAAAAAGGAAATTACATCCAACAGAAAATTGAAACCGGTTCTCCCAACAGAGAATACATCTTGATATTGGAAAAGCAGTTCTTAAATCAATAAGAGGATAAATAAAAAAGTCTGAAAGAACAAAGCAGTAACCATTGTCTTGTAAGAAAGTTCCAACTCCAAGGGCATCACTTCTCCCTGGTTTTTGATTGATTCCTCTTTCAAATAAAGCTTTACCAAGGGCATCACATTTTGCCCTAAAAAAACTTCCCTCTGTACAATTAAACTATAACTACCCGGGTGATGGAAATAACAGTTATACCATCTTATTGGGAGATAAAACCATCTGATTTGCTAAATTCTCCTTGTGCGGCCATGAGACCATCGTCTAAGGGTGATCCTTTTGTCGACCTACTTTTGTTTAATTGTTTTGTGTATCGAACGGGTACAACGCTAGAATGGGTTAATTTTTTCCGTGCATAGAACGGGTTGAACGCTAGTGCTAATAGGAGCCGGTGTATTTTTTGGGTAAAATATTCAAGGAACTGAATTCATTTTTGGTCATCTATTGACATTATGGATGTATGTCTTGGATAAGGAAACAAAGCGCAACAAATACAGTAAACTACCACTGACTTGAGTGTACTTTAAAGAATCAGGTGATGGATCTACATTTGGTTCATGACACTCTAGTCTTGTGAATTTATTTTCCTTTTTTATTTTGTGTGGCTAGTTCGTCTTTTTTTAATTTTTTTTTAGATTCGCATCATATTTTTTGGATTAATTATTCGTCCTGATAAGATGAGTCTAAAAAATACAAAATTATGATTGAAAGCAAAAAAATTTTACTAAAAACGAAAAAAGTAGAGAACAATTGTCTTATAATTTGTCTAAAGTGGTCTTATTTGAATTTTTTCGACATCAGTTTATATTTTAATACTTTTCTTTTTCATCTTGTCGAGGTGAACGATTAACCTCAAAAATTACAACAAAAGGTTACAAAAAATAAAAAAATATTGAAACAAGTTTCAGACTTATAAGTTTACAAGAACACATATGATAATTGCAAAGTTGCACTCAACAACCAATTAAATAGATAAGAGTATTTTTTCCACTCGATAAATTTCTAACCTAATCCTAAACGGATGGAGAAGTGATACTGCTAAGCAGTATATGAGTGGAGTAAGCCCAAAAGGCATCAACCACTATACCAAACACTCGCACTCTCGGCGAAAATCGAACCCTCATCTTCCATGTGGAAGGGTTGAGGAAATGTCATTAGACTGCAAACGCGTTGACGAGAAGATAAGATTCAAATGATGGAAAAAGTGACTTGTTGGCAATTAGATTACTACACACATCGTCGGTGAAATTCATTGTCTGGTAACACAATGAAAACCTCCAGAAGTTTAATGGCTCAAACTGACCAGGCAATGTCTTACTCATAATTTAACAGCTTTAACAATGAACAATAGCTATTCACAAAAGAGCCCTGGTGACAATAGAAGCTTTTCTTCTTTCTTTCTTTATAACTAGAAGTCTAGTCCAGTTTACTCGTATCTCGACTAATCCTAAAAGCAAGAATAGAGTCGGAGGGGACAAGTGGTGGCGGCCGCCACCATAGTAATTTAAAAATTACTGTTACTGTAATAGAAATTCTATTTTTACCCTTGCATTAATTTACATATATAGACCCGGCCGCTATCACTAGATTTGTCTACAATTTATTTTGTTACATCCTTGTTCGTTAGTCTTTCACTATTTTTGAACTAAATAGTAAATCGCAGATTCGTAGTCCAAAATCAAACACATGGCCTAAGTGGAATATCTAAAAATATAACGTCCCACTTAAAAAACCAAAACTTCTTTTGTTTAACCTCAATAATGCAGCTAAATGCATGATTCACAGAGCAAGAGAAACTATATTTCAATGCCAACTTACAAGCTTGATATTTTGAACCGTCTAAATTTTAAATTTTGACTACCATTTAAAATTTTGAACCGTCTAATGTTGAACGAAACAATAAAGTTCGTAATCTATCCATTCGTTGATGGATTAATTTGTCATGTATTGGCTTTGGCTAGTGTCAGTACCTATGATGAAACATGCATTTTCAGCAAAGCATTTGTGACGATTAGATAGTGCAATAAGACGAAGAATGAATCAACAAACTTTTGGATCCGTACGGTGAAGAAGATATTGCTAGATGTCTTGGTGTTGAATCTACCATCAATGGTTTTAATGACATGAAATATGTAGAATCAAAACATAATTTAAGATACTCCACTTTGTTGAATAAATTGCTTTAAATTGGTACTCTACGTCCAAATGATAATTAATATATCTTGTATGAAGAACCTTTTTAGTATATAACGTCGATTTATATTAATTTATAAATATTTATATTGTAATACACTGTCCCATATCATTTTCAGTATATATATGTTCGCCACCACTAAGTTAAAGTCTTAGCTCCGTCCCTGGAAGCCATGCACAAACCCATCGTCTACTAGCGAGAGACCCACTTAAAGCCGGAGCAAATACTCCATATAGACTAGCCCAAAAGGAGTTGATACCACCTTTAAGGTTTTGAACTTAAGGCGTTACGAGGGTTAAACCTCTAAGTCTCGCTGGTCATTGGAAAATGCAAATTGTTCATGTACGGAATGATTCAGAACCTTTGATGACCCCATAGAGCACGAGTAATTTGAATTCTACTGGCTTGAAGAGTACCGAATTTTGCACATTTACTAGTAAAGAACAATATTAGCTAAAACTTTGAAGCTTTTTTTTTTTTAATTGCAACGAAAATTCAAAACTTTCAAGCTTCTATGAAATTGTATAGAAATTTTGGGTTTTATTGTACAGATTTAGGGCGGACACAAGGGGGTGCTAAGGGGTTTCCGGGCCCTGCACAACTCCAAATACTCCCATCAATTATACTAGTATGCTTGAGGTTAATTTGGGAAAGTTCTACATGATCGCCTTTGCAAGTCTCTCAAGGGAATAAAATGTTCATAAAGTTCCTATATGTGTAAAAAATTTCCTAAAGTTTCAAGTGATCAACTGTTTATTTGGTCTCAAGTAAAATATTGAATGGCGATTACGTATATGCCAACGATTTCATCTCATTCTCAGAACAAGATAATAGCAAATATATTTGGATTATATTTTACTTTACTAATGTAGAAATACATACTATTCGGGCCCAGTACAAATCTTGCGTCCACCACTAAGCCCAATTGTACCATATGCATAATTTGGACGTGTTCTATAACGAGTAGTGCTATCCGACCGGCGGATAGCATACCATACCGAAACTGTACCGATGGCTGCACCAGGCCATCTCCGGCTATCGGACGGCCGATCCGAGCCGTCCAAAAGTTCTTAAAAAAAAATGAAAGGGCCCAAGCGAGAATCAAGAGAATCCGATATGTATAAGATACTTGATACAAACACCCTATTTTTCGTGTATATATGTATACATGTACAGTTTTGGTATGGGGACCGTTGGTCCCTATAGTTTTATTGGTTCTATAACAGTCAACAAAGATGTCAATGTCACCGTGTAAATTCTTTGCGGGTTGTTTTTGAAGCTTCAAACCAAAGAAATAGAATTCTTCTAGAAAGTGATTTTCACACCCCTTTTTACCATTCACACTTAATTTTTTTTTTTTGTATTTATTCATTTGAATTTATTATCTTGTTTTTTTCTTTTTGAATTTACTATCTTGACTTTGTTTTAATACACTTTTTTATACATTCAAGGACAATATTATAAGTTTATATGGACAAAGACCAAAAAAAAAAGTATGAATTAGTACTCCCACCATCCGGATTTAATGGTCCTTTTTTGGAGTTCGTGCCATTTTTCAATCGATTATATCTTTCAATTTATAATGTTTTACGTGATTTCGAAAACATCGAATTATAAAACTAATCGAGATCTATCAAATAAGATCCATATTCGATATGAAATTTATTACGGATTTAAAGATATACCCCATTTTTTAGCCGGTTAGAATAGAACTAGAAACAATTAAATCCGAACGGAGGGGGCATAAAAATAAGAGTGTGAAAACTATTTCTCATTCTTATTTCCACTTTGCACGACATTTGGGATAACGTACACTGACTTCTAGTAAGATGGTGGCATGTGATGACCTTAGAGGTGGTGGTACTACATGACCCCACTAGTCAGACATTTCCACTTTTCCTCTCCAACTTTGTTTGAAAATTGGACGTACAGGGGAAGTACAGAGGAAGTTGGGTGCGTATTTTTTTATCGGTCTTGTTAGTCTCCGTTCACTAGACGTAGAATAATATTGCAGCAAATTTCAAAGATGTTTGGTAATGCATTTTTCTTGGCTATGGGCATGAGGAATTTGGTTATAGATTGTAGGATCTAGTTGATAAGAAAATCATTCGGAGTAGAGATGTTCACTCCGTTTGGTTTAACATTTTGAGAGCTATTTTAACTCTCAACTCTCGGCATAGTTTTCAATAAATCTTTCTCTATATCTCTCTACTCGTTACCATTCTAACTCTCAAAAATAACTTTCTAAAATATAAACCAAACAAAACCGTTGTCTTTCTTGAAAATCAAACAATTAAAGGCTTTAACAAAGATGATCAACCAGAGGATTTGTAGAGACTAACATGGGCCTGTAGAGGGTGATACGGCTAAACCCATCGATATGAAACGTGAGGATTAGACCAGTTTGAATCGAAAAGCTGTTGGGCTTATTCGTCAATGGATTGACGATAGTGTTTTTCATCATGTCTCCACCAAAACTTCGGCTTATGATTTGTGGAAGAAATTGGAAACTCTCTATGATAGAAAATCGGCCACTAACAAAGCATTCTTGTTAAAAAAATTGGTGAATTTGAAATATAAAGAGAGCAAGTCTATTGCGGAACATTTGAATGAAATAAATAGTATTGTTAATCAACTTGCTTCTATGAAGATTGTGTTTGATGATGAGTTGCAAGCTTTAATTTGATGCTTCTTAGTTCTCTACCCAAGAATTGGGAAACTTTGGTTGTGACGGTTAGTAACTCGGCGCCGGATGGAGTTGTGTCTGTGAGCCAAGTTACTAGTAGTTTGTTGAATGAAGAGATAAGAAGAAAGTCCACTGGTTCTTCTCATTCGGAGGCATTTGTTGCCAAACCAAGAGGGAGAGGTAAAAGTACCCACTCCCCACAATCGTGATCAAAGCCGTGTGAGTTCGAGGGGAAGATCACCGTCAAAACAAGATATAGAGTTCCATTATTGTAATAAGAAAGGTCACATGAAGTGGGAATGCCTAAAGCTCAAATTCAAGGAGGAAAATCATGCCAAGCACGGTGATAAGAAGCAAGAAAACACAACAGCGGTCTCTTCCGATGGTGAACTTATGGTTGTATGTGATGAGAGTTGTGTCAATTTGGTGTGCCAAGATACTAATTGGGTGATTGATTCCGGTGCTTCATTTCATGTGACTTCAAGAGCCGATTTCTTCACTTTCTACAATGAAGGAGATTTGGGGTGTGTTCGTATGGGAAATGAAGGTTTGTCGAAAATTGTTGGCATGGGTAATATTTGCTTGGAAACAAGTGTTGGATGCAAATTGGTGCTTAAAGATGTGAGGCATGTGCCAGACATTCATCTCAATTTGATTTCTACCGGAAAGTTGGATGATGAAGGCTACAACAACCATTTTGGTAATGAAAAATGGAAGCTCGCGAAGGGTTCTCTTGTGGTGCCTAAAGGGAACAAGACTTGCTTACTTTACACGATGAAAGGAAAAATTAGTAGGGGGCTTTGCAAATACACTTGACGATGCCTCTACCGAATTGTGGCACAAGAGGCTTGGGCGTATGAGTAAAAAGGGGATGCACGTTCTTGCCAAGAAAAAGCTCTTACTTAATGTGAAAGGTACCCCTCTTAAAACGTGTGTTCATTGCTTGGCCAGTAAACAAAATAGAGTTGCATTTCGTTTCAAGTCTTTTACTAGAAAACCTAATGTATTGGACTTGGTTCATTAGAATGTTTGTGATCCATTGAAAGTTAGATCTCATAATGGTGCACTTTATTTTGTTACCTTTATTGATGATCATTCGAGAAAATTATGGGCTTATCCATTAAAAACTAAAGATCAAGTTTTAGATGTGTTTAAAGATTTTCAGGCCAAGGTTGAAAGAGAGACCAGGAAGAAGTTGAAATGTGTTCGTTTAGACAACGGTGGTGAATATCTTGGGATGTTTGATGAATATTGTCGTAGCCAAGGCATTAAACACCAAAGGACAGTCAAAAACTCGTCAACAAAATGGAGTCGCCGAGAGGATGAACCGCACTATGGTGGAAAGGATGCGATGCATGCTTTCACATGCGAAATTGCCAAGGTCTTTTTGGGCGGAGCCAATGAGGATGGCGGTTGATTTGATTAATTTGTCACGTTCGGTTCTTTTGAATGGCGATGTTCCGAAAAAATTTTGGTTGAGTAAGGATGTCACTTATGATCACTTGAGGGTTTTTAGCTATTGGGCATTTGTTCACAATCCGAAAAATGAAAAGTCCAAGCTTGATCGATGACAAGGCAAGACAATGCATTTTTCTTGGCTATGGGCATCAAGAATGTCACGCCCCAAAAATGAGAAGTGACCGGCCGTGAACCACGAGGCTAATCCGTGGAACACGCAGCCTGAATAAATCAAAATAACCGAAAATCAAATGATCGCTTTTTCATTATTAATCAAATCAAAAGCCAAATATGTCTCATCATAAACTTGGGGCACAACCATCCCATGAACCAAATAATATCCAATAATCCAACAATAATTAAAAGAATTTGTTATCTGTCAAATTGTTTCAAATGCGGAAGCAATTTTTAAAATAAAATTAGAATCAGACACCCTAAGGAGGTCAACAAAAGAAAATCCCCGAGATGCCACCAGAGTGCTTGCCCCCAACTTGCCTGAAAGAGAAGTTAGAATAAATCCGTCAGCTGACAAGCTCAGTGAATAGCAAGTATGAATATTAAATAAAGTTGAAAGCAGGGACTAAAATAATTTACCATTAAATCATAATTTGGCATACGAGGTGTCCAATTGAATAATAAATTAATCAATGAAGCATTTAACCAAATAAATATTCTTGGTGGTGATCACAACAATAACTCGATCAACAATGGGGAACTACAATCAAACCGTACCATGGCCAAAATAAATCTCATCAAAATTGGATCCAATATCGAACTTAGAGTCACCAGAGTAGGCAGCCCGTGGTACTTTTCCCTAAGACGATCCGGCGAAAGAAAGCCGTTGAGCATTAGGGTCACCGGCCTAACACGGTCTTTCCCCTAATGGCCAGGGTAACAAAAACGAGAAGGAATAAGTTCCCTGGACTTCCGAAATAAATGTTCCCATTAATATCTACCAAGTTCTCACCAAAAAGAATATTAACAATTGATCTCAAAAAATTCATCGCATGCCAATTTATAGAACAACTTATAAACAGTTTTGAGTTTCCGAATAACATTCATATAAATTTCTGAAGAAAATACTTTTAAGGAACACAGGGAACTTTTGAAAATGTGTAACATACTTAACTACTCACCTGGGTCCAAAGGTAATCTAACCGAACAACGCGAAATGAAATTTACCTGAACAAAAGAATATTACGAAATAATTAACCAATATAGATACAGCGTTGGCCAAGTACTAACTAGGAAATAATGTATCAATGAACTACTCAATCCCCAATCTAAATAACTAATTCAGTACCAAACCGAAACTATAAAACCCAAACTTTGGATTTCAATTCCCATCAATTTATCTCCTACGTAACCACCTGTTCTCCAATCCCAAACTCTTACCAAATAGACTTTGTTCACACAAGAATAACTACATAATCTACTCACAAATAGCACAAGCACACAGCCTTACCAATAGTATTTAACTTTTTCTGCCACATGTAGAAACTAGCATTATTATTTTCCCTAATCTCCAACACTACCAATTCCCATGTGCCGACTCACTTTACACAACCAATACAGCATATGCACACCACTTGGCGAGATCTCTTTCTCTCTCCCTCGCACACCAAAATCACCATGCTCACAAAACCCATACGGCACAAGCCTTTTTCGAACCCACCAAATTAAGCCTCACAAAAGGACAAACTCCAAACCCAAATTTGTTTGTTCATATATACTATTAATTGGTGGAATAAGAGATTTAAGAGGATAGAAGTGAATGGATTACCTGAACACAAGATGCCAAGAACTACCATGGCTATGGCTGCTACGGATCTCAAACGCTATTCTCCAATATAAAACCCTAATATCAGTAAATGGATATATGCATAAGTACAGCACTTAAAAGCCCCACTACTCACGTGCTCCCTAAATCGTAGCTACTAATTAATCAAGACATTTATAAACAAGATACAAACTAATTACTAAACTAATTAGACTTACACCCTCAAAACTGTTATAACGCCAGTTATAACCATAGGGCGCACAAAATACAAATTTGGACCTGACAAAAACATCCAATTAATAAATGACCAATGTAATTAAATAAATAAATAAATAAAAATGCTAGGCCGTAACAAGGAATTTGGTTATAGATTGTGGGATCCGATTGACAAGAAAATCATTCAGAGTAGAAATCTTATCTTTCTTGAGTTGTCCAATCCGGTTTATTTGTTTGATTTTTCCCAATTTGTTTTGGTGATCAGAATTGTTTATTCTTTAGAAATCATTTAGAACATTAATCACATCAAAAATCATATTTGATCGGATACTGTTTTATATGCTTTAGGAACACATTGTATATTGCGGAAATTGAAAAGTGAAGTTCGATAACCTGAATCGGAACCTATTTTCCAAAAACTAGCTACGAACAAGTAGGAGTAAAGTCTATCTTTCTCCTTTCAAAAACTCTAAAATCACACATGGTGTATGTGTGTGGATCCCATAAACCATGTAAATGTATGTGTACAAGTGGTTGATTACGCATATGGTATACTACCACATACACACCATGTGACATTGCCATGTGACATTTTCGGTAAATAAAAAGATCATCACCCACAATGTAGGTTACTCATCGTCACCCAATCACTCAACTAAAGTGAATGATAATATCTGTACCATACGATTTGTGCTATGTAAATGATTCTGGAATCACATAAGCCATGCCCGTGGTCATATGGTACCGGAACACTGAATGTACGTACACGGAGAAATTAGTGCTGTTATGGTCATGTCATTTGACATTTGCCAGTGTGTCCATTTGCTCTGACTTTTTGAATCTTTGATCCTTTGGGAAATTCATTAGACCAAATCAAACCAAACCCATCAATATAAAAGCTGTCTTGGAGTTGCAGAGTTTAACTACTTACCATTTGGAGTCTCTCGTTCGTTGTCCTCAATCTCATCAAAGCCGCTCCCGCTTTCTAGTCCTGTCATCTGACTCATCTCTGTCTCTCGATCCATCCATTGATCTTAGAGGTCTAGTCTAGGATTCAAACACACATTTCAAAGAATTCTTGCGTACCGAATTAGGATCTGCATCACCAAATTTTGCTGCTCCTTTTCGTCTACTTGGGTTTTGCAACAATTTACAGCTTTTTAAATCTCTCTCTTTTTATTTTTTTTGGTAACTTAACCCTTTCATTGCACGCAAACAAACCCAAACATAAAACATAGCCTTTACGATCAAGCCAAAACGGCCAAAGCAAAGTAAAGGGTTGTTTAGCTAAAAAATTAAGTCTGGCTTATTGGCTTAACCTAAAAAAGGTCAAGGTCGGTACCCGGGTGGGAAATTATGTTGACAGGCTTTTTATAGTTTTTACTCCTTCCCATACCTACAAAATTACTATAATGCCCTTACACACACTACAAGAAATTCAAGATCTCCCAACGGTTTTCTTCGCAACGGTAGAAAAAGCCGTTGGTATAGATGGTCTATAGTAACGGTTTTTAAAACGTTACTAGAAACAGGACTATAGCAACCATTTTTATGTGACCGTTGCTAGATTACAACACTATAGCAACGGTTTTCCTTAACCGTTACTAAAAACTGGCCTATAGTAACGGTTTTCAATAACCGTTACTATAAACTGGACTCTAGCAACGGTTTTCATTAACCGTTAGTAGAATTTTATACCGCCAAAACTAATTTTCTTTCATGCGATCGGTTTTCAAACCTGAACTAACGATCGGAACCATTGATTTTATTTTTCATGTTGGTTAAATCATTCTTGTACAAATTTGGCTCGATTGGATTTAGAAAATTTCTTTATCGATACACAATTTCATTAATAAAATAAGTTTTTCTGTCCAATAAGTGTGTAGCGATCGATACTCGATTAACTTCATTCTTGAATGTACTTTAGCCACTCGACCGTGACACAATCATGGTGATCGAGACCATTGCTTTTGTTATGGCTATTTTTCCTAAATTTTTGTTGTGATATTTTTTCCGATATTGTTTATTTAACGTATTTTTTTAGCATTTTGTGGTAATTTCTGAAACTAATCATTCATTTTGGGATTAATCATTCATCTTAATAAGAATAAAAAAAGTATAAAATTGTGGACCGAAATTGAAAAAAAAAATCATATAAGATGACACTAAGACAACAAATGTTAGTTGTTTGATATTTTTTCACCCATATTGACTTTTTATGCTTTTAATTACATTTTTTTTTAATTTTTTAGACTCATCTCATAGTAATGACTGAGCAATCAAAAAAATTTATGTGAATCTAACGAAAATTTAGAAACGGAAAAATTAATATTGAAAAAAAAAAAGGAAAACAGAGAGGGTTTTTTTTTGGAACCTGGTGCATGTCAATTTAATTGATGATGAGTGAATAATGGAACTATTTTTCTCACACGAGATATCATTTTTTGTAAATGAATATTACAAAATAATACTCCTACCAAAATTATTATCCTACTTTGCATCAATCTAAACAATTATAATTAAATATAGTGTCATATATGATTACATGCATACAGTCTTGTGCATTTATACCAATTTTAAAAGGTAATTATTGAATCTAGCATTAAATTCAATGTAATAATAATTTCATTCTTCATACAAATATTGTATGCTGTATTGTGTAAAAAATAGACGCTTCGGATCGGAAAAAAAAAATGAAACTAGTAAGTATTTGCATAGTATAAACCAAAATTTTAAAAAAAGGATTAAAAAAATCCGGCTAGTATAGTATAAATATTAAAAAGTGTAATGTTTTTCACAAGTCATAGGCTAGATCAGTTGGTTCGCGCACGCACGCGCACACGGGAGGTTGCGGGTTCAACTCTCAGGAGGAGCAAAGATTATTTCACAGCCACGTCAGCGCCACGTCGAAGCCACACAGGCACCACATCAGCGCCACATGGGCGCCAGCATGCGAGTGACATGTCAGTGCCACGTGGAGGCTTACATCACACTGTGGTTTGTTTTTTAAAAAAAAAAGAATATAGCCTTTAGCAACAGTTATAACCGTCGCTAATGGAACCGTTAGTAAAAAAAAAATCTGTACCAACACTCGACAAAACCGTTGCTATACCTCTACAGCAACGGATATATTGCAACGGTTTGGCCAACGGTTCTGCAACTGTTGGTATAGCCTAAAGGGGTCTTTACCAACGGTTTTTAGATTTTTTGGCAATGCTTTCGCCCGTTGCTATAGAACGATTTTCTTGTAGTGACAATAATTGTAATACAATTGGATGTTTCCATTTTCCAAACAAAAGGAAATCCACCTACCCATGAAAAAAAGGAAAGAAAAAAAACCCACCGACCCCACTCCCCATTTGGCGTATACACCAAACCAATTTCCATACACACATTAACGTTTAAGCAAATCAACTGAAGGCAAATCACTGACCCTCATTGTGTGCAAAGTGTAAATCGGTTTACACTTTTTGATAGTTTTGACCCATGTTATGATTTGCCTTCAAGTTGATTTGTTTAAATGTTAACGTGTGTATGGAAATTAGTTTGGTGTATACGCCAAATGGGGAGTGGAGTCGGTGAGTTTCTTTTCTTTTCTTCACGGGGTAGGTGGGTTTCTCTTCGTTTGGAAAATGGAAACATTTAAATGGCAAAAATTTCTTTTATATCTCTTCGACTTTGACCAAAAATTCATTTTGGTCCTTCACCTTTTAATTTCGGCATAAAAATACTTCGACTTTCCAATTTTTTTCAACGTCATCCTTTAGAAGGAATCCGTTTTCTTTGAGTTCTGCTATAAGGACCGATGGCTGCACCGGGCCATCTCCAACCATCAGACAGCCGATCCAAGCTGTCCAAAAATTATTAAAAAAAAAAAACGAGGGGGCTGTCGTGGGAATCAACGGCATCCAATATGTGTAGGGTGCTTGATCCAAACACCCTATTTTTCGTGTATATATGTATATATTTCTAAAGGATGACATTGAAAAAAATTGGAAAGTCGAAGTATTTTTATGCAAAAATTAAAAGGTGAAAGACCAAAATGAATTTTTGATCAAAATCAAAGGGATATAAAAGAAATTTTCTCATTCAATTGTATGTGTAAGGGCATTAAGTAATTTTGTTGGTATGAGAAGAGTCAAAACTATCAAAAAGCCTGTCAATATCATTTCCGACCTTGGGTACCGGCCTTGGCTTTTTCTAGGTTAAACCAATAAGCTAGGCTTAATTTTTTAACCGAACAACCACTAAGAAAGCAAACAATGCTACAAGAAGCAACAAAACTCAACTCCTTTTGAAGACTATCTCGAAGCCAGAATACTGGAGTGCACATTCCAGGTCCTGACCAACGGTCTATTCTCATCATTGGGCTTTATCTAGCTTTTTTAATTAATCTCTTGTTTCATCTTTTGATTTAGGCGAGGTATTCTGTCAATCTCGTGTGTGTGTTTTGTTTTCCCTATTGGTTCAATTTGGTAACTGTGTGTCAATGGCTGCGCCTACGAACAGTGGAGAGTCGGACATGCATGGCTACTGAAGATTTCTGCTTGAATTTGTCGCCCTACTTTCCTGTAGGTAGTCGGAGCTGTGCTTGACTCCGTCGCCGCCACGGTCTTTCTACCCTCGTCTAGTTCAATGGTCATGCAGTATCAAGGGTCTAACCAATCCATGGACGATCCGCCACAAAATCAAGAGCATGACGACATCATCGACCCGGGACCGTACTTGGCCGCAGACTCGGCGTTGTTGCCGCAACATCAGCAGCTACATAAGAACTGGAGCGAGGCGTCCACAGATTGGAGGCCAAGTGGAGGGGGAATTATGACGATGAACAATCAGGGCTTTGAAGAATCAAATATGGGTTTTGAGGAATTCGAGGAGATGATGATGAGCTGTTTCTATTTTCCTCCGTCGCCCACAAATTTCCCTCTGTATCGGCCGATGCCAAGTGTTTTTTTCGTTTCAAGTGAACAGGAGAACATAAGCTTGGCGTTTTCTTATCAGCACATACTTGAGGACAAGAGCGGTGCGTTGCATGTGATCAACCCGGAGGAACGCGATAACATCATTGACCTGCTGTTTCACGGCTTGAAGTCTTACATGGATAACAAGTTCGGTGATTGGGATCAAATAACAAGGGCGGCGCGCGTGTTGCCCAAAGGTGTGGAGTCGTTGGTGGTTAATATATCGGAACAAAAGGACTACGATAAGAGGGAAGTGACATTAAGGCGGATCAAGTGGTTGGAACAGCACGACGAGAAAATGGGTGACCAGCCGTTCTTCAAAGTTGAGGGCGTGGTGCAACAATTAATTCAAAACAGGGGCGGTGAGTTGGATGTTATCTTAGGAGGGGGAGTTTTAACGATCAACGGGCTGGAATGCAGAGATGGTCAAGGCTCACCAATGACTCCGGAACCATTGCTTATTCGCCAGGCCAAGGCATCCTATAGAGTGTGGCTGGGACACGACGGCCAATGGGAGGCCGAGTTTCGTTTCAGGATGAATCGCCTCAACATTGGCAGTTTCACAACCGTGGAGGATGTCATCTCAACTTATGAGATGGTAGCTAGGTGGAGTGGATGGATGGATCTTACTAGTTTCCCTGGACTCTTTGAAAATGAAAACAAATCAAAACTGTCGCTGCAGTTGCCACGTACAGCCCAAGAATTGAGCCCAGTTGAGGCAGTTGGAACTGGTAGTGAGGGAACTGGGGATTATATAATGGCAGATCAGGCTTCGTTGAATTCCGAGTGTTTGGGAAAAAGGAAAACAAAGGAAAAGAACCCAGGAGGAGAGAAAAGAAGCAAGAAAACAAATGGAGTTAGGATAGCCATTCCTCTAAAGGATATCTTACAAACCAAGGGAATGAGTCTTAAAGAAGCTGCAAATCATCTTGGAGGTACGCATACATACACTCCTCCAAGAAATGAAAACCTCAATTTTGTTCTTGTTTCCCGCGCCCCCCGCCCCCCCCCCCCAACTAGATAGGTTAGAATAGCGTACAAAGTACTCCAAACTTCTAAATGTGTAGGACTTAGGAAAATGTTGATATAGCACCTCTACAAGCAGGGCGACTATTTTCGAGAATCGAACTCATGATCTTAGTCACAACCAGCCTAACTTTTTGGTGCTCTAAAGCGAAAATAAAAATTGAGACTCTTTATGAACTTTTACAAACAAAATATAGATTGAGTAGATAAATTACCTTTCAAAAAATAATACAAAATACTTAAAAATAAGTAGAGCAATACCAGGTTTTAAAAGAATCACTTAAATATCACTATTCTCCAAAAACACGAACATTATGAGATTTTAAACGCATCATTTAAATATCACTCTTCTTGTTTAGTAGTCAAAGTATTACTTATGTCCGCATAATGAAATTATCAAAAGTCCCTTCAACTTTCAAAACATTTTCTAGCTTCACATAGTATATTTTCGAGCATTCATGATCTAAATAATATAATTTGTTCGCATTAAATGGAAAAAAAAAAAAAGCACAAAACATTCGTCGCTTGCAGTGGCGACTCTAGAAATTATTCTTCATAGGGTCATTCGTGAATTCAAAGTTCAATCGCTTTACAACATATAGTTTTTCAGTAATCAACAAATAATATTTTTCCCAGAAATTGAAAATTAAATTATAGATACGCATATGCAGTATATTCATATATTATACAGTAAATTTACAGGAGTACTATCTCTCCCATTCAAAACTATATCGGCTAGCTTTTAATTAAGTGAAATCCTATGTCAATACTTACACACAACTCAGAAGAATACAAGAAGAATACAAGTACTGTTAATTAATTTACCTAGTAACATAAACGCTTTTAGTTTCTATCATGCTCTGTCCTGTTCGCAGTTGAAGACCTCAATTTTACAAGTTATATTTAGAGACAAACACAAAAATATACCAGAAAGAGAAGAAGAAACGAAGTGAATACAAACCCTACGACATAAGAATTAAGAATTGTGGTAGCTAATGCATGTGAAAGGTGATATGCTCTGAATGCAATTTCATATTTTTTTTTTACTGAAACATTTATTTTGTCGACATTGAAATTGGAAATGAGGGTTGGAGTTGATTTGGTAGGATAAATATTGAGCTTTTAATTCTTCCTTATTGTAGTTAGTCAATATTCACTGAAGTATGCTTGTCGGGAGTATGGTATCCCCAGATGGCCACCTCGCAAGCTTATCACTCAATCACACCCCACCGAAACTCCCGCAGTTGTTGATCAAGAGGGAATCCCACAATCAAATTATGATACTTTGCCTTCTGATCAAGCCTTGGCGGCTCCTGTTAAGAAAATCACTAGTGTCGTTATAAAAGAAATTTTGCCTCCGCCGTTTTCGCCGACAGCTCGACAAGAGAGCCTAGATGAGGATTTTTTCAATTTTGAAGCTGAGACAGTTGGAATCAGGAGTGGAGGAACAGGGCAAAGTGAAATGGAAGAGGGTCAGCTCAATTTCAGGTATTTGGGAAAAGAGAAAAGGAAGGAAATGACCCCAAGAGGAGAGAGGAGAAACAAGGAAACTGGTGGAGTTAGAATTGCAATGTCTTTGGAAGAGATCTTACACACTAAGGAAATGCCTCTTAAAGATGCTGCAAAGCATCTTAAAGGTACACATTTTTCAAGGAGTGAAAATCTCGATTTTGTTGGTAGTATCTTTGCTTTATTGTTATTTCCATCTCGATAGACTTTTCTTTCAAAAACTTACCAGTAAAACTTTTCAGAGCCAAACATGCTACAACCTTATATGCTCTGTATGGGAGCATCAACATGGAGACCTGAATTTTCCCATATTTGAAGACCCAACACAAATATGGTTACATTCACTTCAGCGGAAGACTCTTTAAAAATAGGGAAAGTCTACAATACACATTCCTTAAAAAAGTGTACTATATGTACTTATTTTATGGTTCATTCAGAACATTTTAGCATGTTTTGTAACTTTTGTTCTAGAATTCATAACCTTTCAGCAGTATGATTCGCAACATTTTGATTATGATTCATAATATATTAGTGTATCTCATAACTTTTATATGATTTATAACTTTTTAGCAATATGATTCATAATATTTTCTCTATAATTCATAACATTTTTGGGGTGCATATGATACACACCCAAATAAAGGGCGTGTATAGTATTCTTTCCCTTAAAAACATACCCAGTGGATTGAGGATGCATGTTGATATGTGTATAAGTTATGGCGACTTTTAATTAAAAGAGGGTTTCATGCAATTTTTTAGAGGTATAAATGGTTTGTAAGTATGATATCTCAAAGATGAAACCAACCATGGTTTAAAATCGTAATCAAATCATAGTCAAATGGTTTGAATTGGTCCTGTCCGTCATTACTATCATGGATAGGATGGATAGGTTTTTGGGTTTTCCAAATATTCGATTTGTATCTATTGATTTGGTTTCTAGTTTAGCACAGAACGGACTAACCAGCAATGTTCACCCCTGGAAAATGGAGATTCATTCTCCATTTATATGAGAAACGTGTATAACCTAGTCTATGTGTTTCTAATGTATCTAAAATATGGGTACCATTAAATAAGTGTAGTAAGTACTTTTTTTTAATTTTTTTTATCAAGTGTAGTAATAACTTTGAAGTCGATACCAATATCCCATATATTTCTTAGAGGGGAATTTGAGTTTCGAAAATGAAAGGATTGAATCTTTAAAAGGTAGATACGCACTGGATGTTACTTAATTTTGAAGTCTGCAAAATGGAGATGTGGACTGGAGTTATTGACTTAATATCCCTCATTTTTGCAGTTAGCCGATCCACACTGAAGCGAGCTTGTCGAGAGTATGATATCCCCAGATGGCCACCTCGTGGGGAACACAAGCTTATTAGTCAATCTTGCCCCAACGAATCTCCCGCGGTTGTTGATAAAGAGCAAATCCCACAACTGATTTTTGATATGCGTCTGCCTTCTAATCAAGTCTCAGCTACAATTGGCACAAAAAATGTGATTGTGAAGGCAAGATTTGGTACAACTACGATGAAGTTTCAGCTGTCTTGGCCATGGGGAATGGTAGAGCTAAAAGAACAAGTGAAAAAGAGGCTGGGAGATGAGGCTGAAAATTATCACATTAACTACAAAGATGAGGACAATGAGTATATTATGATAGGTTGCGATGAGGATTTACAGGATCACATCTCCCGTTCAAACCTACTGGGCACCAATTTGATTGAGGTATTTCTTCAGCCAAAGTAGCTGATGAATCTTGTATTGACCAACTTATTTTTCTTCTACTGTATTAAGCGTGTAGTATTTACCCCTCGTATTCGCTTTCCACTGCATTAAGTGTTTAGTTTTCCAGATCTATTGGATATGAGAAGTGCGTCTAGACAATAACTTGGTTTTTGAGTTGCTTTAAAATGTAGCGCTTCGTAAGGTATGTTGTCAGCTGTGTTCTCCGATTATATATGGCTTTTGAATTTTTCCAGTTTTGTTTGTGATGAACACCGGCAACAAAGAAAGGGAGATGGAACAAGCAGCTAGGGATGCTTTGTCTTGTAATAGAATTATCCATACTCACATAGTTCATGGATCCCATTGAAACACGTCATGTGCGATCAAAATGCTATGCGAGTATGGAGCATTTGCAACCCTGTTCGAGTGGGAAAGCACACACTGACATAAGGACCACTGACTACAACCCAATAAGAAGGTAAACAAAACTCAAAAACTAAAACCAATAACTAAAACAAATCTCTGACAAAAACTTCACTCCATAGAACTGAATTTCAACTATCCAGATGCTAGAAATAGCATATCCCAAATGAATAAGAAAATTTCAGACCACCTTAATTAGTCTAGTTCTGGTTCTAGGTCGGCTAAACATTTTTTTCTTCTACCATGTCTATGTCATTGTAAGAAGGAATCATGTCGTACCATCCTTCACGAAAAGTCAGTTTTCTAATATGTATGTGAAATCAACTATGGAGTAATAAACTATCTGGTTTCATTCATTCCCCCTGTACTATGAGACGACAATAGACGGGTGATCCTTGTGCCAACCATTGTTAATTAGAGCCAATATGTAGTTCCTACCCTACTTGTTAGGGTTGGATTGAAGGAGACAATGCGACAAAACCATGTTTGAGAAGATGGGATTGCCTCATCATTCTCATCAGAAGCAGTTGGGCTTGCAGATGATCGAGTTGTACTTTAGGTCAATTTTTTTGAGGTGGCACATTTGAAAGCTGGGAACCACATCCTTTTATGGGTGTGTCCTACAAAATTTCCCTTCAAACTATTTTTCCTCAAATAATTGAAGCTACTGGAGGAAATGTGGAGAGACTGGGATGCTTCATGATGGATGTAATCAAATGGCGCAAAAAGAAAGTTGACATGGTTCTAGTTTTTAGTGTGAATGGATCAAACTTGGATCATGACTATATCTGCACAAACCAGCACGTACAATTTTTTTTAATCTTCTTACTTCTTTTTTGGTCTCATAAGGTGATGTTTTGATAAGTTGTTTAAGGTTGAAATTGTAGGAGAGTGAATCGCTTGTCTAGCAATCTTGTGGATCCCTTCAAGCTGGAGAATGTGGTATATTCCTACCCTCAATTCCACCCATTTCCACCATCTCTCGACCTATGAAATGTATGCAAAATTGGGGTTGAAATTCTGCTAATGTCCCCCTCCTATATCCATAAGCTACAAGCTAGGGTTCGGTTCGTATATATTTCTTGTTTTGACTACTTTTACTTGGTTTGTGGGGGATGGCTATTCCTGTTAACAATTCTCTGTGTAGCAGCTATTCATTCTACTCGGGAAAGGGCTTTTCAACATGATAGTTCTCAGTCGGCGAAGCCTCACATCCGTTGCGCTCTGACTTACTTGACTTTAAGAAGCAACAAACTTACGATCTTTCAAGACAATATGCCAATTTATAGTTTTATTGTCTTCAAATGTAGCTTTATCGTCGGATGTTCTAATTCCTCTATAGCCGGAGGGTAGTGAACACAAGAATCGAAGGGGGCGAGGGCCTTCTGTTGTCTCTCACCATCTAGGTCCGTGACCAATCCAATGCTCAATATGAATCAGGTAAGGAAGAGGGGGTATAGCAAGGGTGGTAAAGACTTGATCCGGTCCAATGAGTAATCCAGTCATCCCTCCCTATTACTTTGCCTCTGGACATACATAATATATAACTTTTATGATACTACTATAAAGTATATGCATACAAGATGAATTGGGGGTTCCAGCTCTCCTCTTCTTGTCTGGGCCTTAACTTAAAATCAAAGGCAACTCCAAATGTGTTAAGCTTTGTACGAATTTTCCTTTTGATGATTCCAGTTGTTAAGCTAAGGAAGGACTCAAGTCGTAAAGCATACCTATGGCTTGACCCCACTGCTGATGATGAAACTCCTCTTCAGTCTCAATCGAGACCATAATAGCAGGATGGAGCTTGCCGCCTTTATTATCATTATCACACTGACAGGACCTTTGATTCCTACCTCCAAATGGTTGGAGGCACCTGGGATCACCTCTAAATACATGAAAGGGCGATCCATCTATTTATTTGACCCTAGTTCACGAGAAAGAGTCCTAAGAATAGACCTTGTTTTGCAGCTATGTTAGAATGAAATTCTTCTTCTCCGCTAGGCGAGCCAGTCTGCAGGTTAGAATGAAATTCTTCTACTCCGCTAGGTGAGCCAGTCTGCGGGTTAGTAGGAAGACTGGTGGGAGCAATCTACTGAAGTTGGTATCGGCTGAAGAACGATCATGAAGAAGCCCCTTCCACACTTTGTTTATTTATCCCTTGCTGCATTAGTTAGACAAAAAGCAATCAACTGGCCCATAAGAAGAGGGCTGGCGCCCACGAGGAGGGGTAGATTGGGTTTGTTCTCACAGATTCACTTACTCATGTTCCCACAGGATGCACTAACTACCAATGGCTACCGCTATTTACTATATATGGAAGGAATGGAATAAGAGGCTGTTTCAAGGGTTGCATTTTGGGTGCCTCTGCTCTGGGAGTGGAAGCTATGATCATTGAAGAGGTCAGAGCATGCCTCTGTTTGTGGTGGAATTTGAAGCCTAACGCTGCTATAATATAGGGTTCTAGTTAGAACCTGGAATATTAGTTCCAGGGTTCTTAGTTCTTTCTTTGTAAGTATAAAGTTGTTTGTTTCCTATTGTTCTTCCCTCCCTAGCTAGTTAGCTGGAAATGGGTAAGCTTGATGTAATTGAATAGGAATTCCTCTTGTCTTGGTTTGGTAGTAAAACTCTCTCTCTCCCTCTACAGAAATCAGTACAAATTTTCTTACTTCCTTTTTTGGTCAGATAAGGAGATGTCTAGCAATCTTCTTTTTTCGGTCAGTGGTTTTACGGTAGGATTTGTACCAGAGTGAGGGCATGTCTAGCAATCTTCTGGGTCCCTTCAAGCAATAGAATAGGGTATATGCCTAGCCCCAATTTCACCCATTTCCACCATCTTTTGACTTCCAAAACGTGCGCGAAATTGGGGTTGAAATTCTGCTAGTGTCTGTTGTGGTGTGAATTCAAGTCAAGAAAATCGTTCTTCTGGTAAAAAGGACAACACAATTGTTTATTTACGAGGTTTCCTAGACACAAGAACCTAATGACATAGCAATGAAATACTAACTGATCAGGGCCCCTCAACGCAGTCCTCCGCATTTCAAGTTTCTGCCTGATCAGTCGAACCCGAAACGCAGCTGCTATGCTCGGTGAAACACAGAAACATGTGCATGTACACAAAGTACCGATTTTTGAGTAGGCAGTGACAAATTCCGAATAATTGAGTGCTCTATTGTTGTATGAAAGATTTGCAGATGGTTATATATGTTTGATAAGCCTCATTACATACAAAGGGGATCTGGAAATTGCGAGTACCAATTGGGTTTGACTTTCATAATTGAAAGGCTACTTTGTCCTCTCACAAAATTGCTACTACTAGAAACGTGTGTGCGTACATATTTTTTTTGAAGGCGGAAGGAATGTACATATTTAGGATGGTGGTGAAGGGATCAGATCCAATCAATTTGCCTACCGACCAGTTCAGTCCACTGTGGACGGCTTAAATTTAATGGGGTATTTTTAAAAAAAAAACACTCCCTTTAAATCTGGATCGTTTAAAACATTTTTGGATAGCTCAGATGCACCAAATGGACCGAATTGATCGGTAAGAAATGGACGGGATCTGGCCCGGGTTGTGGATGGTGGAGTAGTGATTTTAATAAGGTTGTTTTTAATGGATTACTATATTGTTCATCACAGTTATTTTAATGACATATTAAAGTAATTATTAAAACTTGAATTTTGGACTACAGTTGTAGAAAATCCTGTTGTCACGGAATTTCTTAAAATTTTTTCAAACCGAAAGGCTTTGCCCTTTATTTATTAGTTAGTAGAACTAGGTGAACTGCGCGTGCCAGTACGCGGAGTCTCATGCCTGTGAATTTTGTGCCTGTGATGTACTGTATGCTTGAGGAAAGGTGTGCACATTGAGAGGTAAATATTAGTCTGCTCTTTCGACATAGCACTCTTAACTCGCCAAGGGCAAGATGCCAAAAAATGACTCTGTGATTGCTAAATAAAAGACAATAAGTTAGAGAATCAAAGCATTAAACCAGTGAAGTGAAGGTCTGTAATTTCTGCCAAATACCAGCTACAACCCATACTCAAGAAGGGAAATTGTTCTTAATAAAATAATAACTACTGATACAACTCTTTATGAATACAAGAAAATCCAATTTTTTCAACTACAAACAGAGGAAAGCAATAAAATAAACACAAAACTTTAATCAAAGAAAAGGTTAAGTGAATACCAACATTACTTTCACGCACAAATGAATTGTGAGCGATAGCATTTAGCCAGACTACCAAGGAGGCGTCCAAAGTCAGTGTGAATTGATACCCAATTCCAATCGATCAACATAGTCACGAACGAATCTGTAGTGTGCTTTGGAAATGGTGCTGTCATTTTCTCCTGGGTATGATGTTGCAACAATAATTTTTTCCGACCTCAGCAGTGACAACAAAATAAAAATCATGAACACCAACTCCTGGAATTGGATGCCTTTCCATAGTCCAGCAAACATACGGAGAACGAATGACCATAGTGCTGTAACATATATATACAACCTAAATTAGCAACCAAAGAACAAACATAATTTCAAGCTAATCTATTTTTCTAACAGTTAACTTTGAAGAATACACAAATCATACAATAGAAGATCATTACAACCAAGAATACACAAGTCATACAATAGATGATCAATACAACAAATAATAAAATATAATAGTATAATAAGCCTGAATAACTCTTAGGGGTTGTTCTACTTTTTCAAAAAGTGGGTTTTTGAAAAAGAAGGTAAATTTCAAGGTCAAAAATCATATGTTTATGCAAATAAATTTCCTATCAATATGAATCTTGTTTGATAGATCTTATTGAGATCTTTTAACCAGTGCAAAAAAATTGAAACATTATTTTTCATTTTCGTTATATTTGAGTTTGAAATTACCTTCTTTTTGAAAAAGAGGATTTTTTGAGAAAGCGGAACGGGGCCTTAATATGCATTCTAGAGTTAATAGGCAAGGTCATTTCACTAACTCACCAATGTTGCACTTGGGTTCTACTGGAGGCACTCATTGCCACTAATGAAAGAGAAGATCTTAAAAGATCAGAGGCAAAAGAACAGGAAAGTTGGGGGTTGCTGTTCAAAGACCTAAATTTGAGTCTAGATTTAAAACCTTCAACACAAACACAAACGTTCCGATCGTACTTTGCTAAAACAAACACAGATCATCCTATATGTAAAATAAACCAGCCTAACAGAAAGAATGGGCCAAAAAATCGTGTACCTTCCATATTTTTCCAGAAAAGAGAAACGATGTACCTTCCAAGGGAAACGTTCGGATATGAGGTACCTTCCGAGTGAAAGATGCACCTTCCATTTCAGCGAGGGCAACTTCCTCATTCGCAATTTTTGTAGGTGTGTTAAAAGATATATTTTGTCCACCTGCACAGCATTGATAAGATATCTTAAGACGGTAAATTATGTGTACACAGAAATAGGGAAAGCAGATTGATTTCCTAAAGTTACTTCTTATTCGAAAGTTATTGCGTCCCCTTGTTTAGTAAATCACTCCTTATTCTACAAGTTGTCAAGCTAATCTAGTGTTTCCAATCTTTCTACTCTAATTTCAATGAACAGTAGCAACTAAGCTAATCAAAGACAGCATCATATTCCTCCAAAATTACAGAACCATACCATTAAGCTAGTTAGATCATGGTTCGAGATGTGTGCTAAATACCAGGAACAGCCAACACCTAGAAGAAAGAAGTCTCTTTAATAGAAAGTGAAAAAACTATATATACTTGCAAGCAATTCTATTTTTTTCTTCAAATTAATAAAGCACAGCAACAAGCCAAAATATATAAATCGTAATGACTTGAAATGCTAGATAAATACCAATAGTGCTATATCGCACAAATGAATTATGCACAATGGCTCCAACCCAATCACTAAATCATTCTCTGCTGTCCATTCAAGATCACCACCCAACTCTAACAAATCACCATAGTCACGCATGAATTTGACATCTTGCGTAAAAGTAATCTTCATGTGGTTATTTTCTCTACAGTACGACACAGCGGGTATGGTTTTCTGAGCCTTGGCAGTAAGAACACAGTAAAATTCATTATCAGCGGGGAAACCTAAAAGTGGACCAATTATCTACGGCAAAGTTAAAAATTGCAAATTGATGACAAATACTCCTGAAGGCAAACCTAGAACCCCTCCAATCTAGGGGCTTAATTGGAAAAATCAGACCAAATATCGCGACCCATTTAACGTTCTTTTATTAACAGGTTAGATAACACTAAAATTATCACAACACTCTAATGGAAAACAAACCTAAGAGCTATGATGCACCGACACCGACACGGACACCAACACGACACTGAAACCGACATCGGGACACGGGAATTCTAAAAATATGGGGACACGGACACGGCGGGGGACATGCCACGTGTATATTTATTTATTTATATATATAAATAAATAAATAATTATAGTTTAGCACCCACAAATTTGAAAAAAATTATAATTTGGCCCCAATTTTTTTTAAAAAATTACAATTTGACCCCCATTTTTTTCAAAAATTACAGTTTGGCCCCAAAAATTTTAAAAAAAATTACAGTTTAGCCCCTGCGGTGTCCCCATCGGTGTCCCCGCCGTGTCCCCCTCAAAATTTAATATTAAAATATGGGACACGCCACGTGGCGTGTCCCGGACGTATCTCGGCGGTGTCCCCGTGTCCTGACACTGCGATTCTTCGACTTCTAGAGGTGTCGGTGCTTCATAGCCTAAGAGCAAAGCAATCATCCAAGGTTAAGAGGGAAATTGCATATAGAAAAGGAAAAGGTACACGCTTTTAATAGTATTTTAATATTTTTGGTCTATCAAGTTATATATTCTTCTATCAGAGCATTGAGGAGGAAGACAAAAACAAAACTAACAACTATCCGTACAGTGAAGTCATCACTCTAAAGTCCTGAGAAAATCCAAAAAATGAAATCTAGCCTCCATAAAATTACCAAGCTATACGTGCATATGAACAAAAACATATAGTTACTTACTTGGCTGCAATGATAGATTCTAATGAAAATAGGATTCACTATCGTAGCAAATTTTTTAAATTGCCAATTTGTGACAGCAGCAAAACAAGTTTTGCCTTTGATAAGCCAACAGCGTTATCAAGATAAATGCTCGCACAACCATGTACTACGCATACTTGATAATGAAAACAGCTAAAAGCAGCATAAAATAGAGTTTCAAGTATTTGATCACTACAAATTTCTGCAACTTGGATGTCTGATTTCCAGTCCTCACAACTCTGGTCCATGGGCAACATCATTCTTAAAAATCTTCTACATCCCAAAAATCTAATGAACCAATTGATGTGCCATCCTCGTCTTTCTCAAAATCCTGGCTATTAATTTCTACTCAGTGTAACAACAATTTTATTTTGATCGGCAAAGAAAACAATTACTGGACAAGGGAAAAAAATTAGCTGTTAAAAAAAATATGTGGGCAATGCGAATTGCCCCGACTCTTTCTCTCTCCTCCGAGGGAAAGGGATTCCGTTCCCCACCCTTTTGAGAAAGGAGAGATGCTGCCGGTTCGCGGGAGCGCTTTTATGAAGCTGGACGTCAAGCGCTCGCGAAAAATACAGAGTCGCCACTTGGGTTTGAAGGTCCGATACCCAAGGAACCGTATTTCGAAGCACTTGCCGCGCTGTTTGATTTGAAAAAGTTTAAGGAACCAGTCCGTCATAACCATATCTGGGTTCGGGAGCCAGGTTACGAGAGGGGAAGGGTTTTATGGCACCCCTCTCGCCCAATCCGGAGATCGGTCTCTACTTAGACATTTGCGAAAATGTTTGTTTTGCGATTCTGTTTAATTAATCATTTTTTAGCCAATTAGGGCGGGGGAACAGTTAATCGGGAATTTAAAACTGTAACACGTTTGCAAGGTGTGGTAGACCGCATGTATGGATGAAATAAATGAGATAAAACTGAAAACTGCTTTCGGGATGCCAAAACAGTGCAGTGTATGAATTTATCACGAACAGTGACCAACTTGCATGCAGAAAATGGGAGCATGCAAGTCACACCATCGCGCGACACACCCATACCCTCGCGCGAGTGTCAACATCCGTTTACAGATTCAATTTTATCTCCTTCTGGGCTCTGGAAGGACCAGTGCACACCCAGGACAAACCAAGCAGTTTATGTATGCTGGAAATAACTACTTATTACAATCTGATTGAGTAAGAATAACACACGACCCTTAAACAGTGAGGGTGATAAAAACAGAGACCAAAGGCCTAGCTGCCCATACAAGGGCAATCACTGGAAATGATCAAACCATCGCGCGATGGAGTCACATCATCGCGCGATTGTTCTGACTGGACATCTAGGAATTGCTTTGCATGCCTGGGCTCTGAGACATATTCAGAAGCTACCCAGGGGCATTCCAACATGAACAAGGAAAGTAAAATACACTAATCTACTGATTTTAACATGCAAGACAGTGAGATATCAAATATGATTAAACATGGACATATGAAATCACGTAAACTGGATCAGAACAAGAGACCCATCCCCACGAGAACCATATCACACGAGCTAGAAGCGTCGCGCGATGATGTGGGTTCGTCGCGCGTGGGTTCTCATGTTCACAGCATCTTGTAAATTTGCTGGCTTTGGGGTCAGAAGCTGATATTAATTACCAGTCCTGACCCTGTCAGCCCCCCTCAGGGATCAAGACAGTAAAGGCTAAAAGTTATACCTTTGCTTGAGAGTGGTTTGAGTGAGGTGGTATGCCTTTGACAAGGGAGAAAGTGATAGTAGTTTTTTGATTGAGAGGGAAGATCAAGATTGTGACTCTTGTTCTTTCCTTTGAGATTTTTTTGGTAACCCTTTGAAAGAGATCAATGGGGGGTTATGTATAGGAGGAGAGGGAGTTTGTTGGTGGTGAACTTGGCTAGGCAGCCAGCCAACAATGCTGGCAGCACTCACTTGGTAGAGAAGTGAGGTGCTAAGTTGATGGGAGAGTGGGGGTTTAGGTGGTGCAAGGATGGCCGAGCAAAACGCCGTTCAGCTGATGGAACGGGGTCACATGGCCCTGCAGGCGATTCATCATCACAAAATCCAGCTGGATATGACAGGTGTCGACCATCGCGCGATGGAGTGGAACCGTCGCGCGAGGGTTCTAACTTCCCCGCGATGGTCAATCAGTCAAAGTTTGACTTTGACCACCACCTGGCAAGTGAAGCATCGCGCGAGTGTCTCAGTGCATCGCGCGAAGGTCAAACCCATAGTCAAAGCTGGGCTCAATGGTTTTGGGGTTGGGGGGAAGGGTTCCACATACACCAAACTCAAACCATTTCAATCAAAACTGTTCTCGACCTGATTCATCATTGGGGGAACAAGAAACTGAAAAGAAACAAACCGAAGATAGACAAAATGATTGAGAAATCAGATTGGGGTGTCTACAGTAGTCCCTCTTTGACGGCACGCGGAGCACCATTAGTCGGTACGGGTAACGTCAAAGATTTCTAGACACCCATCTAACTCACCCAAAGGTTAATTAATCGAAAAGCGCAAGACAGTATATACAAATACCGTGCACCAAGGGATTGGACGGTTAGATCGTCGCTGATTGTAAAATGGACGGATGGATCGTCGCTGATTGGATTGGAAAATGGACGGATGGATCGTCGCTGATTGTAAAATGGACGGGTGGATCGTCGCTGATTGTAAAATGGACTGATGGATTGTCGCTGATTGAAAATTGGACGGATGGATCGTCGCTGATTGAAAATTGGACGGATGGATCGTCGCTGATTGTAAAATGGACGGATGGATCGTCGCTGATTGAAAATTGGACGGTTAGATCGTCGCTGATTGGAAATTGGACGGTTAGATCGTCGCTGATTGAACATTGGACGGTGCGGGCGGACCACTTCTGGGGATATAAAGCATTTTTGGCTCTGAACATCTTGTAAAGATCCAATATTACTTGCAAGTTCTAAGAAAAGCTTTGTGGGCCTCAAATATGATGATGGGCCGAACCAGGGATCAACTTTGGTCAACGGCCCAGGAGGACCGTCGCGCGAGAGAGCCAGACCATCGCGCGATGGTTCTTTGCTAGGGCCTGAATCTGAAACAGGCCCAGACCCGGCCCGTGACTGCTGGCGTCCTTTTGATCGACGGGGACGTCTTGAAACCGCTCACAGCAGTTTCAAAACTCCCCAAACTCTATTCTCTCTCAAACTCCCAACTCCAAAACCTTCCAAACCTCTGATTTTGATTCGAAATCCAAGAGCCCAAGTACATTCACTCATCCATGGCAGACCACGGCGACGGGGGCAGCGGAGGAGGAGTTGTTGATCGTCCGGAGGACGAGGGTGGGCCCATGGTGGTCCAAACGGGTGATCAGCCGCTGGTAGGGGCTGTTATAGGCACGGGTGCAGCGGCGACAGGCGGCGGCGATGGAGAACAGGGCCATGCACAAGCGGTCGAAGAAGATGGGGAGCATCGCGCGACGGAGTCAGATCGTCGCGCGATGGAGGGGGTCGGAGCAGTGCCTTCAGGGGTTGAGCAAATGGATCCAAGCACGGCCGTGAGCGGCTCGGTAGTGGTCGGTGGTGGTTCTGGCGGCACGGGCAGTGGTGGTGCCGATGGTGATGGTGTTGGGCCGAGTGAGCCTTCGCCGAAAGATCCGGCGAAAGGCAAGGACGTGGCGACCGAGAGCGAGCGAGCCACGGAGGTTCCATTCGCGTATAGAGAGGAGGATGTGCTTTTCCGTCCAGCGGCGACATCATCGGGTCATAGGCCGATCACAAAGCAAGATGTTGCCGAGCTTTTGAGTGACACGCAGCTTGCGCGGCTTTTGGAGGACAACCCCGAGATAGGGGCTGCCGTTTTAGAGGCCCGAGAGGAGAGGGAGCGGGAGATTGCCGCTTCCGAGGCCGCGGCGAGGGCCGAGAGAGAGAGGGCTGCAGAGGAGGAGCTCTTGAGGGATGTGGAGGCCGAGGAGAGAGCCGGCGTCAGAGTGGGGGGTCCCAGAGTGACGGCAGTGTCAGAGGCGGAGAGTTTGACTCGAGCTCCGTTTTCAGTAGAGGGATACAGGGCACCGGTACCACATTTGTTCGTGCCCCTGGGCTTCACAGCATATCGGCCACGACAGGCGGATTATGACCCTGAGTTGGTCTTGAGAGACCCTGATACTCACATCTCGCGCAGCTGGTCTGAGGTAACTTTCTAATAGATGCTCATTCCTTTGTTTAGATACAATTCAAATGTTCTTGAAAGTTCGTAGAGTAACAGCAACGGCAAACCCCTGAATAGAATTTGAATAGCGATACTATAACTCCATGTTTGAACATCGTGCATGAGATATAATAACTTGAACCAACCATCTGTAGGCAGGCTGCAATACCATAGCTTCATGTTTGAACATCGTACATGAGATATAATAACTTGAACCAACCATCTGTAGGCAGGCTGCAATACCATAGCTTCATGTTTGAACATCGTACATGAGATATAATAACTTGAACCAACCATCTGTAGGCAGGCTGCATTGATTACTTGGAACTTGAAAATGAAAGCATTGCATGCTGACATGTCTTTTTGTTGTTTGTATCCAACGCAGGAGAAGGCGCGGCCCAGAGATATCCGCGGCTTCGGAGGTGCATGCAGCTCTTTAGCGCTGTACCAGGGTTTGCCAGAGAGCGTGAGACAGTTGGTGGACGCGGCAGGCTTCAGAGAGTTCATTGAGACGCTCACTCCGGCTAGGAATGACCATGCTGTCTTGGTTGCGCTTGCAGAGCGGTGGTGGGATACCACAAATACCTTCCACCTACCGGTTGGGGAGATGACGGTGACGCCCACGGACTTTGCGGCGATCACGGGCCTGAGAGTTGGAGGAGAGCCCATCCCGTTTGATTCGGGCATAGAGAGAGATGAGGCAGCCTTGGAGTGGTTTCTGGGCGAGGTGCCCAAAATTGAGGAGGGGATGGCAAGGTACGGGCAATTCACCCGATACCTGAAGAAGAAGGTGACAAATGAGCAGGAGGCGGAGCAGATGGCCCGGGCGTACTTGCTGTACCTTTTTGGCGCTACCCTGTATCCAAACAGGCGTAGCAAGGTTCACTTGTCCTACTTGCCAGCGTTGAGGGATCTGAGGACGGCCTCGCGCTTTGACTGGGGTGGAGCAGCACTAGGTGCGGCCTATGGCTTCTTTGGAGACTCGTCGAGGACGGAGGTGAGCACTGCGGGGTACTGGCGGATTTGGGAGGTATGATTCTGCACACTTTGATATTCGCACTTGTATTCATTTTGATAGCATAATCTGTTCAATAGCGTCTTTGCATGAATTATTGAATTTAATCTGTTGACAATCATGCAGCTCTGGGCTTACGAGGTGCTGAATATGTGCCGTCCGGTGACAAAGAGCCTGGACTTGGGGATGCTCCCACGCGCACACATTTGGAGCAAGAAGAACATGGGGGAGAAGAGAGGCAGAGGAGATCTGAACGGCTTCCGGGTATATCTTGACGAGCTTCGCCCCTCACAGGTATAACATCATGCTTTGTAGAAATAATGAAAGTGCATGCCCCTTTTTTATTGCTTCAATGCTGTCGCTGACCGATACTTGCATTGTTTGTCTTTACAGGTTGAGTGGGATCCTTGGAGGGGGACAGAGCCTGAGCCCGAGTACTTGGCTCGTAGCAGGGCTGTCACGGCGAGCAGAGTGCTACTGGAGTCGGCCTTTGGCTGGCAGTGGTACTTGGGTGACCGAGTGACACGCCAGTCACTTGGCTATGCGAGGTTTCAGGTGCCTGGACCACTTCCACCACGGGCCTCACACACAGGAGAGTACACCTTGGCTGAGTTGGAGGTCTTCACGCGGCCTGATACCGACTTGACACGCCACTTGCGTCCTGATATGGACTATGCAGTCTATCAGAGGGAGCGCTTGGCGGGGCCACTGGGAGTACGAGAGTTTAGAGAGGTTCGAGGCCAGGCCCGTGGGGCTGCTGAGGCGAGGAGGGCCGTTTCAGGGAGGCCAGGTAGCAGTGAGAGTCGCTCGAGGCGAGGTCCGAGTGGACCAGTGAGAGGCGGGCCTCCAGAGTTGACATGGCAGATAGCAGTGGTGGATTCTCAGGGTAATCCAGTTGAGTTGCACCTTACCCCGGCCAGAGTTGAGCCAGCGCCTGTTACTGTGCCCGTAAGATACTGTTGCTTTCATTACTGTATTCTAATAAAATTTGAACTGCCATTCAATTGCTTATATTTGACTCCTCTTTGCAGGTACCCAACGAGTGGGTGAATGAAGCTGTCCGGCGCATGCTTGCGTTGGAAAACGTGATCAGAAGGGCGGCGAGTGGCCTACCGTTGGACTTGCGCTACCCTCAGCCAGCAGCTCGGAGATCTCAGGTATATTCCTTTAGGAAATGATAGATTCCCGCTTTCGATATATGCCTGCATGCGATACATTCCTGCATTCGATACATTCCTTTGCTTTGATTGCTTCTTGATGTTGCTTAAACACACCTACTTTTAGAAGACGAAACATGCAAATATATGCTAATATATACAATGTTTATAATGCAGGCACAGGGACAGGCGGCTCCTAGGAGAAAGAGCGCACGAGAGCCTCCACAGAAGAAGCTAGCTGCAAGGACTCCTGCTCCTACGCCTAGCACCAGGCCACAGGCACGGGGCCCACAGCCACCTGTTGGTAGCGAGGAGGCAGCCCGAAAGGCTGTGGCGCAGGCCGAGGAGAGGTACCAGCTGAAGATGCGCCAGAGGCCTTCACAAGATGAGCCGGTCCGCAAGAAGCGGCTGATCCTGCCTGAGGTCTCCGAGGAGGAGGACGAAGAGGAGGAGGAAGAAGAAGAAGAGGGAGAGGAGGCGTCGGACAGCAGTGGGTCTGACGACTCAGCAGAGGATCCAGGCTACAGGGTGGACCTCACAGAGAGAGACGACGAGGATGACGACGGAGAGGGCGACTGGTTTGGGGATGACTGAGGGCTGCTGAGGAGCCTTTTCCCACTTTTGCACCTTCTTTTTGCTTTTGGGCCTGCGTGCCCGCATAGATAGATGGAAGGCCAGAGCGCCTTGGTCGATACTTTGACAGATGTTTTTAGAGGCCTGCGCGCCTTTTTGACTTGATGGGCGGATGTGCCCGAACTTGACATGATAGCTTTGGGGGGCCGAAGTGCCGTATCTGCAGTAGTTTTCTTCATTTGGATGTGGATAGATCACAGTGTTAGCCATAAAATTTGCATTTTGCGGTTTATTTTACTTGTGCAATGGGTTAAAGTAGATAAATGCTTACCACTAATACCGTACTTGCATTGATAACGTACCAAGACTGTACACAGACACGGAGACGCGTACAAAAGAGACTTAGCTCGAAAGAAAATGAGAAAATACCTTAGGACACAGCTAGGATACGGATAATATAGTGGAATTTTGGACATTTGCCATCCGAAACTGAAGATATCCCAACCGGGATGAAACCGACACTAGGGTAGGGTCACATATGTGCAAAATGACCTATGAGAATAGATGGAATTCGAAAAACATGTCCAAAAATGCCAAAGAGCCACAGACACGTCGAAGGACACAAAGGGGACACGAGATAATAAACTAAGACTCTATTATGTCCCGGACTGAAACCGACACCTCCGTACAGTCACCTTATGTCATTATGACCTGTACGGCATGAGAGAATGAGGGGAAACCCTTTGAAACGAGTTTTGACTCCCTAGAACGGCCTTTTGAACTTGAAACGAGCCACGGAGGGTCCGAAATCTTCGTTAAACGCAATTTTCCGAATCCGGCGCTAGGATACAGTCACACATGCTTATAATGACTTGCTGGAACCATAAGAATTGCAAGATAACCTTTGGAATCCAAAATGACCAAGTTGGGCAGTAGCTAGCTGGAAACTGTCAAATTGCAGGTTGAACCGTCGCGCGATGGACTGAAACAATCGCGCGATGGAGGGGTTTTGAACAGTCGCGCGATGGAGTGACATCATCGCGCGATGGTTTGGGCACACCAGGCCACCTTTATTTGACCGTCTCAGGAGTCCAGGGCGGCCAGGCCTTGTCATCACCTTTTTCAGAAGTTTTTATGGGACGGTGCAGAGATGCCCTGGTTTCAGAAGAGAGGACAGTGCAGCAGAGGCCTTTGCTTTGAGAAGGGGAAATGCTTCACGCATTCAGGCTTATAAAGAGACTGGTGCTTCATTCAGCAGAAGCATCTTCCTGGTAATTTTCCCCAAAAATCAAGATGGCGAACAACCTCCCAGTGTTGATTAGCCCATGGCTTACTGCTTTTGTTGCTGGAGATTGGCTCTCATTCCGTTCTCACGGGCTAGCCGCATTTCGTTTTCTCCGTGATGTAAGGGTTCGCCCTGAGCTCTTGATGGCGGCCTTGCAATTCTGGGATCCGGAGGTCCATGTGTTCAGGTTTGGGGTTAATGAGCTGTGCCCGACTGTGGAGGAATTCCAAGCGTACCTCCAAGGTGTTGCCTCGAGCGTGATTGTCGTGCCGCCTTACCGGAAGAACATACCAAAGCTTCTTCAAACCAGCCTTGACATTACTAGGGGAGCAGCCGAAAGTTTGCTAGTCGGAGGACAAATCAATATCATGCGCCTAATGGAATGGTACGGGCCAGAAGGGAATGTAGAGGACATGGCTTTGCAGGCCAGGCGTCGCTTTGCTTTAACAATCAGCGTGCTGGCTGCTTATTTATTGGTGTCTCCAAATGGGCAAGTGAACCCTATGCTGGTGAGCGTTGCTGCTCAAATGGGTTCTCGAAGGAATGTGGTGCCACTTGTCTTGGCTGAAACACTCATGGGGTTGGACTTGGTTTGCACAGGTCAAACAAACATTTTTGGCGGTAGCCCACTTCTGTTGCAGGTAAGTTCTCACTCAGCTCACCTTTTTCCGTTTTTCGCACATTCTGCTTTTACCTCGTCTCTCAGCTAAGGCTATATCAGAGTTTCTCACTTGTTTTTCCGCTCAAGTTTTATGTGGCTTCTGACTTGTTTTTCCGCTCTTGCAGCTTTGGTTGTCCGATAAGTTGGGATTGCTCACTACACCAGAGGCAAATTGGCCTCATCTGCCCGGCCGAATGCATCAGCGGGGCATGATTTACCCGGAGATGACTGTGCATCAGTGGTACACATTCATGAGAGAAATGTTGCCGAATGAGATTACTTGGAGGCATGAGGCCCTGAACATCCCGGATATGGCCTTGAATTCTGCAGGTTTTGAGAGGATGGTGATAGCTGGACTGACCGCTTTCACATTCTACATTCCCGGCCGTATTCTCCGTCAGTTGGGAATAAGCCAAGGGCTTCATCGAGCTGGGATTGAGGACTTCCAAGTCCCTGCCTTTACCTTCCAGAATCTGAGAGGATATGAGCATAATTGGGGCCTGAGACAACTCGGAGGAGCTGACCCAGATTTCAGCACAGAGCTTATGCCCCGATATCGAGCATGGCTGAAAAGAGAGATCGCAAGCAGGCAAAACAATGACTGACTCTTGGACAGACTCGAATGATCTAGAATAAACTGTGAGCCTGTTAAGGCCTCGAGCATTTTATTCTGTTTTTTATGCTTAACTGTTTGTAAGACTGCTCAGCCTGTGTAATAGAAGTTATAATTAAATAAAAGTGAAAGTCGGAGAGCTTTCCTCGCTTGTTTCAAGTGTTGAACCACAGCATTCCATGAACATTGACCCAGACTCTGGTAATAGGGGACCGTGGATCAAGTTGATTGATTATGACCGAATCTCGCGGAGAGATTGCCTACGTATCCCTTTTCAAGGAATCAGGTCAAAACGTAGTTCAGGCAAAGGTTCGCTCGGGTGTTTTAGCTCTCCTTTTACGCTCTAATTTTTGCCTAGAACCGCCCGTGCGGGTTTTCGGTCTAGCGAGCTGCTTGATTGATGCCTATTTATTTTTGCCTAAACCGCCTTCTCAGGTTTTCGGTCTAGCAGGCTTGCTCTAACTTTTGCTTGGAACCGCCCACCCTTGTGGTTTTCGGTCCAACGAGCTTCTCTCAGGGATAGTAACGCTTGAGTTGATCTAGGTTGACCAGAGTGTTGAACTCGTTGCCATCAAGATCAATGAGCTGAGCTGCTCCCCCAGAAAGGATGGTCTTAATGATGTACGGTCCGGAACGCTTAGGTCGAAACTTGCCGCGGGGATCGAAAACTGGCGCTCGAATCTCCTTCGTGACCATGTCACCCTCAATTAAGTCTCTAGACTTCACCTTCTTGTTAAATGCCCGGGCAATTCTCCGTTGATACCCTTGAACATGATACAAAGCCCGGAGCCTTCTTTCATCAAAAAGCATGAGTTCAGCGAATCTCCCACTGAGCCATTCAGATTCCGAAAGTTCGGATTCCACCGTCACCCTCAGAGATGGTACCTCGAGTTCTATGGGGAGAACTGCTTCCATTCCGTAAACCAAGGAATAAGGGGTTGCCCCTGTTGATGTCCGGATCGACGTTCGATACCCCCAAAGAGCTAGAGGCAGCTGCTCGTGCCAGTCCCTGGCGGACTCTGCAGATTTCTTGATGATGGTCTCGATGTTCTTGTTTGCCGCTTCAACTGCTCCATTTGTCTGAGGGCGATAGACGGTCGAGTGATGAATCTGGATCTTGAATTCTTCAAAGAGTTCCAGAACTCTACCCTTGAAATGAACCCCATTGTCTGAGACGAACGCCTGCGGAACTCCATATCGATAGATGATATTCTTCCTGATGAAATGAGCAACCTGAACTGCAGTTAAGGTCTTGTATGATTCAGCCTCGACCCACTTAGTGAAATAATCGATTGCTACTAGGATAAACCTGTGACCATTTGAAGCAGAAGGTCTGACCATGCCGATGACATCGATGCCCCACACAGAGAAAGGCCAAGGCGAAGTCATGCCGAATAGGTTAGAAGGCGGAACATGTATCAGGTTAGCATGGATTTGGCACTTGTGACATCGCCGCACATAATCCACACACTGAGATTCCATAGTAGACCAGAAGTAGCCCTGACGCAGAATCTTCCTAGCAAGCATGACGCCGCTCATGTGGGGGCCGCAAACCCCTTCGTGGATTTCTTCCATAATTCTGACAGCTTCAGCGCCGTTGACGCAGAGTTTGTGCATCCCACAATGAGATCTTCTATACAACCTCCCTCCACAGATGATGTAATGAGCAGCAATCCTTCGTAACGCAGTTTGGTCCTTCTGAGAGGCATCAGACGGGTATAAACCACTCTCGATGAAGTTCCATATGTCATGGTACCAGGGTAGGCCATCATCCACATCATCGATGGCGTTGACACATTGATAAGCGGGATGGTCCCGTTGCTCGATTAAGACAGGACGGAGCTTGACACCTAACGGCAGTTCAACCATGGAGGCCAGGGTAGCAAGCGCATCAGCGAAATGGTTCTTCAACCGAGGAACATGAGTGAAAGTCACCTTAATGAAACGAGGGATTAATCCCTCTAAATCGTGATGATAAGGCTTCAGTTTCTCCTCGCGTACTTTCCAGTCTCCATTGGCCTGAGACACAACAAGATTCGAATCCCCGATGACTTCAAGCTTCTCAACACCGAGCGCGAGTGCAGCTTCCATACCCACAATGCAAGCCTCATATTCAGCTTGGTTATTGGTGACATCAAAATTAAGCTTAAACGCAAGCGGAATATGAGAATCGTCGGGAGTGACTAGCAAAACCCCGATTCCGAACCCCTTCTGATTGGCTGCCCCATCGAAGTAAAGAGTCCAAACATCCTCAACAACTGTCAGCACTTCCTCATCCGGGAACGCGAAATCTGAATCCTCAGGCCCGTCCACGGGATGGTCAGCTAAGAATTCTGCAATGGCGCGTCCCTTTACCGACTTTCTTGTGACGTACTCGAGATCAAATTCTGCTAAGAGAAGCAACCAACGTGCTAACTTACCAGTAAGTGCAGGTTTCTCAAATAGATACTTGAGAGGATCCATTCTAGAAATCAACTTCACTGGGTAAGCCAGCATGTAGTGTCTTAACTTCTTAGATGCCCAGACAAGGGCCCAGCACGTCTTTTCTAAAGCGGTATAGCGTTCCTCGGCTCCAACCATCTTCTTGCTCAGGTAGTAAATAGCTTTCTCTATTCCCTTGTCCCCTTCTTGAGCTAGCAAACATCCCATGGACGTAGAACTCACAGATAAGTAGAGAATGAGAGGTTTTCCCGTATAGGCGGCATGAGAACAGGCGGGTTCTGTAGATAGTCCTGGATCGAGATGAAAGCTGCTTGGCACTTTTCTGACCATACGAATGGGGTATTCTTCTTGAGTAGTCGAAACATCGGCTCGCAAGTTAAGGTTAACTTGGCGATGAATCTGCTGATGAACTGAACCTTCCCCAGAAAACTCCGCACCCCCTTTTCAGACTCAGGTGGCTTCATGTCACGTATTGCTTTGATTTTCGACGGATCGACTTCAATCCCACGGGAAGTGATCATGAAACCCAGCATTTTGCCTGCTGTGACTCCGAAGGTGCACTTCTGAGGATTAAGACGCATCCGGAACTTGCGGAACCTTTCGAAGAGTTTCCTTAGCATGTGGACATGCCCTTCCCGAGTTTTTGACTTGGCAATCATGTCATCAACGTAGACCTCAACCTCTTTGTGCATCATGTCATGCAAAATAGTCGTGGCAGCTCTTTGATAAGTCGGACCAGCATTCTTCAAACCGAACGGCATGACCAAATAGCAGTAAGTCCCCCACTCAGTGATGAAGGTTGTCTTCTCGCGGTCTTCAGGTGCCATGAGAATCTGATTGTAGCCTGAGAAACCGTCCATGAACGAGAGCAAAGCATGCCCTGCAGTATTATCCACCAGCACATCGATGTGTGGCAAGGGAAAATCGTCTTTGGGCTTGCTTTGTTCAAGTCCCGGAAGTCAACACAGACACGAATCTGGCCATTTTTCTTAGGAACAGGGACGATGTTGGCCACCCAAGTGGGATACTGAGAGACTGCGAGGAAACCAGCGTCAATCTGCTTAGTGACTTCCTCCTTGATTTTCTGCACCCAATCTGGTCGCATCCGTCTGAGCTTCTGTTTCACTGGCTTAGCATCGGGCAACAGGGGGATTCGATGCTCCACTATCTCAGGATCGATACCGGGCATGTCTTGATGAGACCATGCAAAGATGTCACTGAACTCAGTGAGGAGCTCTTTGAACTTACGATGCTCCTCCGGATCTAACGTGGAGCCCACTTGAACCATTCGAGGATCACTCTCATCTTTCAAGTTTATTAAGATTATCTCTTCTTTTAATGGCTGAGCATGCCTTTCGTCTTCCCTTTCAATGAAAGCACGGATTTCCTTGGGGATGTCCCCATCGAAATCTATCCCTTCATCGTCAGGGTCGACACAGTTTATATAGAGATCATTCAAGTAGTCAGAAGAGGAGTCCTTCATTTCATAAGACCCTGCAGGGTCGCCAAGTACAAGGGAGTCGAATTCGAAGTAAAAGCTATGACGTGGAGGGCCGAGAGGCACAAACTCCGACTCAGAGCTAGACTTAGACTCAAAAGACCTGACAGACTCAGTGTCGGACTCAGCTATGTCATCAATGCAAGTAAGGCGCGGCTTGAAAATGCAATTTTTAAGGCTACCCTTAGCTTCCATGATAAGAGAGGTGGGATCCTCGAGGGCGTCGGGCCCGAGCATGAACACTTCGGCTTCCTCGGCCTCTTTGGCCAAACCCACTTGAGAGAATTCTCGGAACAGCTGCTCCAAGCTCCCCTGATCGAAAGATCCCAGCCAGTCAGTCTTCGGCTTGGGTTGGCTAAGCTTCCTCTTGAATTCCGCGCTAGCTGGCTCTTCGTCACTGGAAGACCAAGTATCGTCCGCGAAGATCTCAAAACCAGGTAGCAGTTCCCCGGTGACCGAGTCGATAAAGGGCTCAGCTTGCCCACGATAGATATCATTCCCCTTTTCACGGATGAAGTAGCTGTTGGGATCACCATAGAGGGATCGAGGTTTTCCCGTGTGTTTCCTTCTTTTGGCATCATTGGCAGAGGAAGAGTATCCCAAACCAAAGCGGCCCTCACAGGAAGGAAACGCAGGGAATTCCGGAATCCCTTGTTGGTGAATTCCTAAGCCAAGGCCAGGTAGATAGGACATCCTTCTCATAATGTCCAGAGCGACAGAGCTTATGATGAAGTCCCCATCCACGTTGATGGCCATGACCGAGCCAGAAGTATCAAAAGAGAATCCCGCGAGATCGACGTCTTCGTTGTCGTGCGCGATACCCAAAACAGGTGTGCCGTTCTCCTCGAGCGGGCGAATGCCTGAATCCCCGCAGATGATTAAAGTCCCAGTGGGAAGTCCCAGCATGACTTTCTGATGAAGAGTGGATGGAACAGCCATGATGTCAGATCTGTGAAGCCATGGCCTTCCTAGCAAGAGATTGAACGAGGCCGGAATGTCGACCACATGGAACTCGACATCCATTTTGAATCCCTCTGCATCGAGAGTGAGCACGAGTGTGCCTTCAACTAGACGACGTGTGCTGTCGTATGCCTTAACGGCCATGGTGGAAGGTGCAAAGTCCTTCTTAGTTAGTCCCAAACGGTGAGCCACCCTCAAAGGGCAAACATTGATTGCCGAGCCGTTATCGATAAGAACGGTTGGAACCCACAGTCCTCGGCACTTGATAGTGATATGCAAGGGTCGATTGTGGTCAACTCCTTCAAGCGGCAGATCCTTATCGGTGAAAACCACGGTATGCTTAGAGGCAGGTGGGAGGATAAGGGAAGTCATCGCTTCTGGCGTGACGTCCGGACGGATCTCAAGACGAGAGAGAGTGTGGCAGAACTTCTGACGATGCTCCCGGGAGGAACAGATTAGTCCCCAGAGTGATATGGCAGCGGGAATCCGCTCCAATTGCTTTTGAATCATGTCGTCATTTGGGGCATTAACTGGTACCTCAAATGGTACAGACTTTGAGAAAATAGGAGGTTCGTTCTTCCGGTTAGAAGAGTTGGACGAACTTCCCTTGCAGATTAGCAGGCTGAAAGACTCGCCCACTTCTTGTAACATTAAGAACGTTCTCTAAAGAGGGTACCATTTGAGGGTCTTGACTATCGTCCCACAGATCAACAGGGACTTCTCCCAATTTGCGCTTCCCCTTGTCGGAGGTCGTAGGGGCCACAGGCACTTCCATGTTCAAACCCAAATCCTCAGTCAGATCTTTGATCAAGAGTGAATCCCAAAAGTCCGGATCCCCAACAGCTATAGCTTCTTGGATTGGTTCTGTACTAGCGACGAAAGGGACATCCCACAGCCCTCCATCAGCAAGGGAGCGATTGACAGTCCAAACCTCGGACCCAACCTGGATGTTGACTACATCATTGACATCCCAAAGATCAGCTGGCGGCACAAGGTCCGTAACCATGATGCTGCAGTCCTCTTCAGGAGGGGAAGGCACAACAGGGCGCGGAGGTTTTCGTCGACGATGAAGAACGTAGGATCATACTCGGGATCAGCCACCGAGTTAACCAACCTGTCAAGAGTGGAAGGGAAGAAACATTCCCCTAGGACGCGGGTTTCATCCTGAGTGAGATCCTCCTCTAAATACTGGATTTCATGGCTGGGCAGAGCGTAACCCTGGAGAGGATTAGGGTCAAATCCTAATGGAAATTGCCAAGCAGGCTCGGGTCCCAATAATACTCCTCCTCAAGCAAAACAGGCTGAGGTTGTTGAAGAGCATGTCCAACGAGAATCCGTCCAAAGGATCAACATGGCTGCCTCGTAATTGGCCATCCAAGCATCATACCAGATGTGGTCAAAGGGAATGTCTTCAGGATTAGGTGGGAATCCTTCTAATTCCAGCTCCGTCCATTCATTGATTATGGGAGTGGCATAGTCATCATTATCAGCTATAGCCCACCCTACAGCTTGCATGTCAAGTTGTTGCTCTGGTTGAGGGGGAATAGCAACTCTGAAGTGGTCCAACAGACTTAGGGAGGAGCTCGGATCCGTCACGTTGAAGTACGGATTATCCATGGTAGAGGCAGAGTGAGCTGTACAGCAGGCATAGGCTGGTGGAATAGTCACCAATAGAAGCGTTGAACACAAACGCTCCATTCTGTAGACGCGCAGAGGGCTCATTGAAATTGGACGACTGTCCTTCCTCGGAGCGAATATAAGAAATCTCGGCCTCGGACTGAGAGGGGATAGGCACAATCGGCCTAGGTTGATTTGTTGAGGTTATATGGTCGGTGGGGTTGAATATAGTGGAGCTGAGGGATATATCAGTGGGGCTGATGGATATCTGGTTAATGCGCGAGCATTGCTGTGGTTTGGCATAGAATTGGCGAGGATGTTGGGTTTTTGAGGTGCCGGTGGTGGAGCATGAAGAGTCCCTTCATCTATGAGATCTTGAATCGCATGTCGGAGGCGAAAGCAAGAATCGGTAAGATGGCCGGGCCCTTGTGATAGGCACAGTAGAGATTGCTTTGAAGTTGGGAGAAGGCTTCTTAGGTAGAGGAGTTGGATCGAGGAGCTTCAGATGTCCTGATTGGATCAGTTTCTCCATGACTGAAGATAGTGGTGCTTCAAAAGCGGAGAAACTACGAGGTTGGTTACGCGGTCGGTTGTTCTGCGGAGTTTGAACCTGATGGACCTCGGCAATTTGATTAGCAACTTTCGAGGAAGAGGCATTGGTACCACTGGTTGCGGTATTGGAGTAAGTCCCTCCCCCAAACAGTGCATTAGTATTTCCAGAATATGCCCGAGGCTTCGACTTTGATGGATTGGACGATTCTCCCTTTGACAGAATCCCTCTGCAATGCATCTTCGATGGCCAGACCGGAGTCGAAGAAGGTGTCAAAATTGGAGGATGCTTGAACGAGGACCAAGTGCCTAGCATAGTCTGGCTGGAGATTGCGGGAGATGATACGGAGCTGATCTCTCTCGCTCGGGCGATCAGTCATTTGAGCGGCTTTGGCCCTCCATCTCTTGACGAAATCCGCGAAGGATTCCTTAGCGTCCATCTTGGTGGATTCCAACTCCCGAGTAGTCATCTTGAGCTGGGAGTTGTAGCTATACTGCGAAATAAACGCAGCCCCGATGTCCTCCCAAGTCCTTCGCTTGGCAATGTCGAGTGACAGAAACCAATGGAAAGCGGGACCCGAGAGGGTTTGAGGAAAACAGCTGAGACATGGCTTCGGGCTCGACAGAGAGGAGCTTCATGGCAGCATGGTAACCATAGAGATGGGTTTTAGGATCGCCAGTGCCATCGAACTTGGCTATGTCGGGCATTTTGAACTTGTCAGGAAGCTTGGCATTGGGATAAAGACAGAGACGGTCCAAGTCGATCCTCCAGCACTGAGTTTTTCAGACTTTGAAACAGATTCTTCCAGCTTGGCCATCTTGGCGACGAGAGCAGTCATGTCAGGTGTTGAACAGTCCTAACAGCAGTGATGCCTGGATTCTGAATGGGATTCCGAGTGCCCTGAGTGTTGACCAAGGCGACCAGACGCCCTGGATGGTCCGGATCTTCGACCATGATGGGTTGCTCGTGCACATCCTCTTCGGCCTCGCCCTCCTCTTGAACAGTTGGAGGAAGACGAGTGTTAAAGAGGTCATTCAAGCGGGTCATGTTAGCATCCGTCTGAGCAGCCCTTTGTTGTATAACAGCGATACTAGCCTGGATGTTCATAAGCATGGTTTCCAGAGAGAGCGGTTGCGGTTGATCTGCCATGATGTTGGCCCAGAGGTGCTTGATGCAGAGGAGGGGGTAGGAGATTCCGGAGAGTCTGTTTTCTTCGAGGACCGGAGAAGATGCTGACTGCAGGTAGCAAGCAGAGAACGCGGGGAGTCTTCCGTTGTGACTGACGGGCTTGCAATCTGACTAGTCTCTGAATCGAATTCCGGTGCAGACGTTCCCAAGTGGGTTTGGTTTTCCTGCCTCGATACTTTCCTTGCGGTGCAATGATTCAGAACCTTTGCTTGCAGAAAGTGAGAAAAGGCTAATAAGGCCCTGCAGAAACTTTAATCTAAATAAAGACTAAAGCGAAAACACAGTCACCGTCGTCAGTGTCGCCCTTAGACTCTAGTACTAGCAGACAAGTCTGTCTTATGACGTTTGGACATTACCAGTGATCCTCAGAAATCTTTTCATGGTGTATCCTTTTTGTATCAACTAAGCAAAGAGATGTCAAAGTAGTCTAAAGATTTTGGTTTATTCCGCTTCGAAAGTTTCAACTTTTGAACTCGAACAACTTGGTGTAGATAGGCACGATGCTATAACCGGGGAGGCATAGGCAGCACAGTGCCGTAACCGAAATGGTGTACATGCTTCGCATGATAACCAAAATGGTGTAAGCATCGCGGTATCTTTCCCGTTTTGTTCCTCGTTTTTCTGTTTGAAACTTCGATTGGGTAATTTAGCCAAAGGCTTTAGAAGGTCTTGATTTCCCAAGGTTTAATTGATTCAAGGAACTTGAGAATTGACAACGTGCACCATTGAGATGCACGACTCCTCATCGGCCATGGTAAGGTCCTAATAAACATAAGACAGACTTGAAGGAGAGAGAACCTAGGAGCCCCCTAAACATGCTTCTACGCAAAACGGTATGCATGTATGAACAGTGCATGCGATAGGGAAAGCATAACACGTTGACAGTATAGGGGGGTTAGATGCAAGTATCCTACCCTGTACGGTACCCTGTCCTAATTTGGAGAGTGCTAGTGCTTTGTATAACAATGCAGTTTGCTATACGGTAGCACAAGAAGAGAAACCAGATGAGGATTTTGGAACTAAGGCAGTTGGAACAGATAGTGAGCGAATAGGGGAATGCGTAATGGTAGATCAGGCTCAGTTGAATTCTTGGTGTTTGGGAAAAAGGAAAACGAAGGAAAAGAACCCAGGGGGAGAGAAAAGAAACAAGAAAACAAATGGAGTTAGAATAGCCATTCCTCTAGAGGATATCTTACAAACCAAGGGAATGCATCTTAAAGATGCTGCAAATCATCTCGAAGGTACGCATACTTATATATACACTCCTATGACTCCTCCAAGAAATGAAAATCTCAATTTTGTTCTTGTTTCACACCCACACCCCCCCCCCCCCCCCCCCCCCCCCCCCCCCCCCCCCCCCCCCCCCCCCCCCCCCCCCAGGCTAGATAGGTTAGAAGGGTGTACAAAGTGCTCCAAATTCCTACATGTGTAGGACTTTGAAAAATGTTCATGTAGCACCTCTGCAAGCAGGGGGACTATTTTCGAGAATTGAACTCCTGATCTTAGTCATGGCAAGCCTAATTTTTCGATTCTTTAAAGCGAAAATAAAAATTGAGGCCCTTTATGAAGTTTTAAAAAACAAAATATAGATTAAGTTGATAAGTTACCTTTCAAAAACAATACAAATACTTGAAAAATAATAGAGCAATACAAAATTTCAAAGCGTCACTTAAATATCACTATTTTCCATAAATAATACTTGAAAAATAATAGAGCAATACAAAATTTCAAAGCGTCACTTAAATATCACTATTTTCCATAAATACCAACATTATGATATTTTGAAAGCATTATTTAAATATCACTCTTCTTGTTTAGCAGTAAAAGTATTACTTATGCCCGCATAATGAAATTAACAATAGTCCCTTCATATTTCAAAATATTTTTTATCTTTTTTTTTTTGCTCGGCAAATATTTTCTATCTTTACACAACATATCTTCAAGCATTCATCATCTAAACAATATAATTGGTTCATTTTTAAATGAAAAAAACCAAAAAATTCATCGCGTGCTGTAACGCCCCGATTTTCCAAGGAATTTCAGAGGCATTAAAATAATAGAATTTTATTGAAATAATTCCAGAGTGACTTTAGTCTTGATATATATCCCAAGCATAATCGATCTTTGCTCTTGGTATTCCTCTTGTGTCCAATTGCTCCTTCATTGAATCCTGCACTTTCTGGCAAATTGAACATCGAAACAACCGGTTTACCAGGATACAGACGTATCCGTGAGTAATAAATCACTCAATAAAATAATCCAACCTAACTATCTCTCTTACTTTATAGCCAGCAAATAAACAATATAATATTAAAGCAGGATGGTAAAACAGAAATAGCACATAAACCGATTCGTTGCTATCCTTTAGCCTGACGTGTAATCTAAGATTCCATCCGCGATATCCTTCCTCCCCAACCGCTAGCCATATCTTGTCCCATGAGCTCACTTTCTCTTGCTATCGTGGATTGCATCCAAGTTATGTACTCAAATTGTATCCCTCTTATTACAACCAAAGAAAGCTTATCATGTTTGAACCATAACTAGGGATTCACGTATTCTAAGATCTTTCTACAAGATCAACTGCTAATCATGCCCTATCCCTTGAGTTCACTACCTTTTACTGTTGCGGATTGCACCCAAGCTATGTTCCCGGCTTGCATCCCTCTCATTACAAACAAAAGGAAAGTTTATCATGCCCGAATCATAATTAGGGTTCGCCTATTTTACTCACCACTTCACAATCACAACTGGACTCTCACTAGTTTTAAATCATTATTGAACTCTCGCCAGTTTGGAGACTGGGCCTCCATTAGCACCTATCTCATTTCACATCTCAAAAACTCGCCTACATGCAATCTCTAACATCATAAACTTTTCAATTTATGCATTACCTAGCACCGTCTAAGTGAATTCTATTCGCAAACCAACCCATGTCTTTAGGATCGTCCAATCTAGCATATAAATCAAGAGTTGGAATAATAAACAATTAATCAAAGTGATAATTGAAATAAATAATGAGCAAGACAATTACATAACTTTTTTTGAATAGGCCGTTGCCCTTAATCTTGTATAACCTTTAAGTTAACTTTTATTAGCGAAAATCTTTATTAATAAAGAAAAATAATTTTGTACAATTACTAGTAAGTCTAGGTTAATTTTTTTGAAATTAGATTGATAAATAACTATAATAAATGCATTAAATAGATAAAAATATTAGAATAATTAACATGACCTTAATAGGAGTCCTACAGTCCTACGCAACATGATCGAGTATCAAAAATTGGGTCTAGCGGGTCGCGAGATTATTTTAAATACAGATATTACCAAAAATTCCCAAAAGTAAGATAATTAGGTAATATATAATCTAATAAATAAAATATATTGAGATTAACAAGGTTTTTATCCTAGGAGTGTAAAGAGTCTTAAAAAAATTATTCAGGCATTAATAACATGGTTTATAAGGTTGCAAAGTTATTTCAATTGAAAACTTTGTAAAATAAATAATAAATAGATAATTAAATAAAAGAATTTAAAATTAACATAATATCATCTTTGAGGTGCGAACAATTTAGGAAAAATAGTTTGGGTGTCAAAAACGTTGTTCGGAAGGTTGCAAAATGGTTTCGAACGATTTTTAATATAACCGAACCAACTTCGCAGTGGGGGACTCAGCCGCAAGGTCTGATCGAGTCAAACCTTGCGGTCTGCAAGAATTCGACTGGTCCTTGACGCCTGAAAGTTGAGGGCAATTTCAATTTTTTTGTTGTTTCGCGATAGTTTTGATGCACGGGTCCATTTGGGACATAAGGTTAAGTTTAAAAACACTTAATATTAGGGATGGCAATCTCGGCTGCCCCACCCCGCCCCACCCTATTCCCCGCCCCAAATGGAATGGGGATTCGGGGATTTTTCGGGGATCGGGTAGGGGATGGAGATAATTTTTTTTTAAAAATGAGGAACGGGTACGGGATGGGAATGAGTCTGTCCCTGCCCCATCCCCGCCCCACCCCGTTTATATATAAATGAAAATTATAAGTTATATACATAAATGAAAATTATATAAGAGTACTATATATACATAAGTGAGCTAGGAAGAAAGAAAAAAACTAAATCTCACTGTCAATTATGAAGTAATTGAATTCACTTATTACGGATAGAAGATTAGTAGAAAGAAGAGCTCAAATCGATAGTTCTAGTTAGATAAATATTGTTCACGTCTGATAAATATTATTCACGTCGGAAACTCATGAAATAACGTCGTGTTGAGAGACTAAGAAACTGAAGTTTTAAAGAGCTCTGCATGTGTTGTTTGTTCTTGGCGTCTTGTTGGAGGGATATCGGATTAAGAATACCAGTTTTGCCTGTGGTTCCAGTTGGATCCCCGATTCCTCGCGGGGATCCCCATTCCCCGTTTGGGTAGGGGATGGAGGGTAAAAATAATTCCCTAGTGGGGATCGGGGAGGGGATGGGGATGGATTTGGATTTGGGGATCGGGGACAGGGATAGTGGTATCCACCCCCTACCCGCCCCGTTGCCAACCCTACTTAATATACTTAGAGAAGAGGTTGGACAGGTTTATGATACCTTGAATTGTCCGAATTGGATTGAAATTGATACTTTGGAATTTGAGGAAGATGACTTCGGGTTTGGCCGATGGGGGACCTTGGGACCGAATTGAATGTTGTTTGGTGATGCTTGGGGTTGTGGGAAGTGATTGGAACGGTTTAATTGGATTTCGGTTGGGTTTAGGTATAAAACCCACTTTTCTCTCTCTAGAACTCCATGGATTGGAGCTTGTTTTTCTTCTGTTTCTTTCTTCTATCCTGACTTGTAGAGTGTGAGGAGTGTTGTGGTGCTCTCCTATGGTAGTAGGGAGGGGTTTATATAGGTGAATTTGGGAGAGGTTGGATAAGATTGTATTTATGGATGTTGGGTTTTGAACTTGGAATGGACGAATTAAGGACAGGTTCAAAGTCAGAGAGGAAGCATGAGGTGGATAACGATGAATTGAATTTTGGATTTTCTTGGGTATGAAGGATTTTTCCGTTTCGCACGAGGGAATGAACATGATTTTCTTGGAGGGAAAGAAATGGAGAAAGAGTGAGCTATGGGAGATGGTGAGCTGTGGGAGAGGGAGAGAGAGTGCATGCATGCTGGTGCATGCATGTGTATATATTTATTAGTAATTATAAATGCATGTATATATATTATGAAAAAAAATAATTAAGACCTAATAATATTATTGCTATTATTATTACTATTTTTATTTAAATAAATAGGGTCAAAAATCCAAATCTTTACACGTACTATGCCAACTTTAGGAATAATTCTTTAATATAGTCATTCGTGAATTCAAAGTTCAATTGCTTTACAGCATATAGTTTTACATAAATCATCAAATCCTAATCTTGTTTCCAATAAATTAATAATAATTATAGAAATTTTTTTGAACAGAAAAATTAATTATAGATACGTAGATACATTTAGATTCCTACTAGTAAAGTAACACGTGCAATGCACGTGGACCAAACCAAAAAACAAAAAAAACATACTCCTTTATCCTTGTCAAATTCGGGTAATTAGCAATTAATTAGTTGGACTTTGACTTGGATCGGATGATTAACTTATGTCTGTTCCTTATAAGGCGCGCATATATAATAACCAAAAAAAAAAAAAAACACATGATTAGGCAAAACGTCGGGAAAGTTCTTATTAATAGGAGAAATGCTAGGGATAAAGAAAATTTATCCTGAAACTACGCCGAAAAGATCAATTAGTGGTTGAGATTCACTTTGATGTGTGTGACCCAATCATCAAAGTAATTCTCAACCACTAATTGCTGTTTTCGGGGTACTTTCGGGGTAAGGTTTTTTTTTTTACCTAACATTTCCCTATTAATAAATCTTGTTGAAGTACTCGCGGAACAAACTTGTTCTTATTTTTCCGTCAATATATATCAAGTCTCAGTTACACCTATTAATACATACGGAAAACTACCTTTGAATATAGATATAAGGTTGATCTTGTGAGCCTAAATCCTGAAGGAAATCATTGGGTTAATCTTCCACGTGTTGGAATTTATTTAAGTGGCTCACATACCATATCAATCATATTTATATTTTACAGTATTTATGTTCGTAACTAAAATATAGATATTAGATTTAAATGAAATATTGCCTAAATAGTTGGTGATTATTCATGAAAAGATTTGGTGGCTATTCATGAATAGATATTGTGACTATCCATGAATGGGTTTAATGACCATTCATTTGTAAGATTGCAACTATTAATGAATAAGTGCCTTATTACTTCTTTGATGGAAAGAAATATGAAAAGTTGTGTCCATTGGGAAATGGTCCCGATCTATCCATATAAAGGCCTGTGATTACCATCAAGTTACAAGTGCGAAGAACATTTATATAGATTAGATTAGAAATCATATCCATTGCTATCCAAAATCAATTGTAGTGAGAGTTTGTTTGGCGAAACATATTGGTTCAAGTTCGAAATGGTTTTCGGACTTCTCAAGACTTGAACACCATGGCAGAAGGTAAATAGTTTTTCGCTGCATATTTGTTTTGATTCTCCCACATAGGTTTATCATTTAGTTTTACTAATTCAAGCTTAATGGTTGATACCATTTAACGCAATCATATATTGTCCAATGACTATTCTGCACGTGACTACACTTCATATGCCCTCAAAATGTTGACAAATACCTGCATTGATCGTCTATGAACTAAAAAATATTACTAGTTGATAAGATAATTTGTTTGGTACATCCATTCTCGATTTCACTTCCTTTTTGCAAAATTGTTTTGTTGTTGGGCTTGATGATAATAGGAGGAAAAGACAAAGATCGATATACAAACAATTACACACACACGCATAGATATAGGAGAATGTAACTTATTCACGAATTAAGGAGCCGTGAATAAATTATTCACAGAACCGTTCAATCATAGTCGTCCGTTTTGGCAATTAGTAGTTGAAATATGCTTTTCAATTTTGACTGGTAAAAAATATACCGGTCAAAATTGATTTTCAATCTGAATCATCCAAAACATTTTTGGACACTCGCGATTGACTTCCGTAAAAATTTATTTACAGAACCCTCCATAAGTTAGTTTTTCTGTAGACATAGATACGCCTACTATTCTCTACAACTTTATTTGTTCAAATTCCAAAGCAAGTTTACTATGGAATCTATGAGCCCATTTGATTAGCGAGATAATAGTAGAAAATGCAAGAAAGAGGAATTTTTTTTTTTTGTATTCACTTAGTAAGAATATCTTAGAAAATAGTAAAAGTGAACTTTCTTGTACAACCTGCTAAAGAATGAGAGTTTGCTTTACTTTTTCTCACAAAATATGCAGGAAAAAATTTTATTTTCTCAATAAAATTAACAATTACTCGAACTTCCTTTTTTATCATCCTCCCTCTCCCTCTACCATTTATCTTCTAATTTCGGCAATTTTATTTCCTCCAAACAAAGATATATTATTTTCTCTACTATTTCCTTGCAAAACTTCCATCCTAATCAAATGAATGTGATAAAAAAATAATTTTTCTTTTTCTTTTATTTCACCTTACTTTCTATCATTTTCACTTTTCATTTAATTTTTCTTGCTAATCAAAATGTTTGTTCCTCACTTAAGAGCTTCATTCCACTCATTTTGGAGAGCAATTATTAATAGCCAAAATAAAACACACAATCGAATTCACTTATATTCCCATTTTTCGCTTCTTCCGTTCTCATATTTGAAGGCTTCACGTGCCAATAAGAAATTGTTTAGATCAACCTACAACGAACGAACCTGTGAGGATAACCTTCATGCAGATAAATTTTGGTGGCTTTTGGATGGATTTTGGCACCACTTCTCTCCGGGCATACAAAAACTGTTAGTAATTTATTTTAATCAACGAATATCTGTAATCTTAACGTGAGAAGGTATTTAAGTATTTAATATCATGGAGCTTGTAATATAATTGAGATAAGGACGTGAGTACAATTATAATTTTGTAGTGGATTAAATTATAATTAGTAAAATAATAAATAGAATTCTTGTGAGATTAGAATTTTTTATTTACACTTGGAGCCTGGACTTAATTCTCCTTAGATCACAATCGTAGCCATATATATATATACAGTAATTTTCAAATGAGGAGGTCCTTATTTTAGTTAACATAAGGACCTCCACATTTCTCCCATTTTCCGTTTGAATTTTGATGATCCAAGCCCCTCAATGTATTCAGAACGTGATTTTAAGGGTACCCGCGAGGAATTGGCAAAAAAAAGACCAAAAAGGGCTTCTTCCGAGCAGTTTTTATTTGAACCGTTTGGTAAAAAACAAACAAAAACTGCTCGGATGAAGCCCTTTCCGGTCTTTTTTTTTCTGATTTCTGGCGAAAATCCTTAAAGTCACGTTCTGAACACATTAAGCGGCTCGGATCATCGAAATTCCATTGGGATATATATAGTCCCAACCTCTTCCCATCCACACTGTCCGCACCTCCCATTTTTCGATCGAATTTCGATGATCCGAGCCGCTTAATGTGATCAGAACATGATTTTAAGGGTGTTTGCGGAAAATGGGCAAAAAACACACAGGGAAGGGCTTCATTCGAATAGATTTTGTTTGTATTTTATTGAATGGTTCAATTAAAAACTGCTCATATCATGCCCTTCTTGGTGTTTTTTTTGGCCGATTTCTTGCGGGTATCCTTCAAATCACGTTCTGAACACATCGAACGGCTCGGATCATCGAAATTCGATCGGAAAAAGAGAGGTGCAGACGGGTGTGGACGGGAAGAGGTTTGGACTTTATCCTGACTGATATATATATATATATATATATAGACACACACACACACACACACACTCACATGTTATATAGGTCAGAGAGTTTTTTCTATTATAGCAGAATTTGTGGCATACTGCAAGGTGTACTATAACAGGTTCAGTCATGTTTGTGTTGCGGGAGTTGAAGTCCACCTCATAGGGTTTTAGGTTTTTTGTTGTCTAATCTGTACACAACATTACTGAGTTCTTTCTGGGATTCGATTTCCCAACAAAAACATGTTGAGGACTTTAAGCGAACAATTGGTGTGCATAACGTCCCCGGCCTGCAGGGAACCCCGTCCACACTGCATATTCTATCAGTGGTAAAAGGCTGAAATCATTATCTCTGATAGGCTGATACAAACAAACTTTCAGATTCTGAAGTTGTAGTATAGCCAAAGCGAATAATCGGCTATGTCAATTTCCCGTTCTACTTAAGAATTTTTTGGGAACATCAAGTTCTTGCAATTAATAGCCATGGGAGCGAATACGGTGGATACGTTTGGGCAGGCCAGGGAGGCATCTCGTATTTGTGAGAACCTAATTAAAAGGGCAGAGATGGAGATGGAGATGCAGATGGTGGTGGAGGGTGGAATATGGAGGTTGTGTTTGTCTCAGTAGATGCTTCCTCCGACATCGTCATCATCGCCAATAAATTCAACCACCTACGGCGACGGGGATGCCTTCTTTAATTTGCAGGTAGTGGCCGGAATGAGGTATCTGTTGAGGATTTGTTGCTTGATGTCAACTGAGGTTTGGGATGTTTGTTGCCGTTTCCATATTTCGCCACCAGTCGTAACTTTTCGGAGTGCATCCGTTGTTGCTCATGTGCGCCACTTTGCAAGTTAAGGGGTTTTTTTTTTTCCCTATAGGATTCACCAAAGGGTATTTTAGGTATTTAATTAATTGAAATCCTATTTCAATAAGTTAGAAGAGTATAATTGTTGTCAATTTACGTAGTACCATAAACTTTTTGAACCATAGTTTTCTCCGACTAAAACCGATGAACCCTTTTAGTTTCTGCCACGCTCTGTATGGGAGCTTACAATCAAAGACCTCAATTTGAGATGCTATATTTGGAGACACACAAAAAAAATCTGAAAAGAAGAAGAAAGGAAGTGCATACAAACCCTACGTACATATGAATTGAGAATTGTGGCTATGTGGTCAACGTGAATGTGGTGATATACCACATTCTCTGAATGCAATTCCTTTTAACTCAAACATATTTTTTGTGGCTCTTGAAATTGGAAATGTGGGTTGGAGATGCTTTGGTAGAAAATATTGAGCTTTTGAATTCTTCCTTATTGCAGTTAGCATCTCTAAACTGAGGAGTTCTTGTCGGGATTATGGTATCCAAAGATGGCCACATAGCAATGAACACAAGCTTATTAGGCAATCTCTCCCCAGTGAAACTCTCGCAGTTGTCGATCAAGAGGGAATCCCACAGTTGTCTTCGCATACTATGCCTTCTAATCAAGCCTTGACGGTTACTGTTGACACAAATACTTTTCCCGAAAAGAAAATTCCATTGCCGCAATTTTTGCCTACAGCTCGACAAGAGAACCCTGATGCGGGTTTTAGCAATGATGAAGATGAGGCAATTGGAATGGAGGTTGAGGGAATAGGGAAGGGTGTAATGGTAGAGGCTCAGTTCAATTCTGGGTGTTCAGGGAAAGGGAAATGGAAGGAAAATAGCCCAGGAGGAGAGAGAGGTAACAACAAAACTACTGGAGTTAGAATTGCAATTCCAAAGGAAGATATCTTACGGACTAAGGGAATGCTTCTTAAAGACACTGCAAAGCATCTAGAAGGTACGCATAAATACAATTCTTCAACAAAATAAAATCTTGATCTTGTTTGTAGTATCTTGCTTGTTGTTTCCAACTAGATAGACTTTTCTCTCAAAAACTTCAACAAAACATTTGAGAATTTGTCTTGCTTCAACCATGCTCTTTGTATGGCAGCATCAAAATGGAGACCTCAATTTGAGTTTCCATATTTGAAGACTCAAACTCAAAAATGGATACATTGGTAACTTCATGCATATTTTAAAATATGCTCAACTCATAGAGAACGTATGCTGAATTTTTATGTTTGGTGGCTTTTAATTGATCTCATTTAAAAAAAGGGGTTTGTGAAAAATGCAATTTGTAAGTAGTATAAATGACCCGTAGGTAAGATATCTAAACTTAAAGGTAACGACTATGGTTCAAAATTGGAACCGACGCATAGCCAAATCCTTTGGATTGGTCTGGTTCATCGTTTTCATGGATAGGTTTGGTTCTTGAAACATTAAATCGATCAACACAACTTGGTTTGGTCTTAGTTAGTGTCACGCCCTCAATTTTCAACATAATTTAATATCTCATTTCGATAAAAGATCCTCGCATAAGGTAAATAATACCCAAAATGATTTTCCACCTGTTTAATTTACAAACCAAGTTCCGAAGTTTAAAGAATTACAACCTTGGCATCACAGCCCAAATTAGCTTAAACACAAGCTCGAGTATTTGCAAAATTACAAACTTAAGTCAAACGATAACTCAAAAGTGAATTTGTTACAAAGTCATCTTTAACCAAAAGTGAGTCTATTACATAGATGAGAGAGTAACTAAGTCAAATTAGCTTCCAAAAATCTTCATGTCCAATCACACCATAGCATGCAATCTACTGCCCTGCATTTTAAACATGAAAAGAAGGATTTTGTTGAGCTACACTAGCCCAGTAGAAATTTCTATACTCAAGCTATATGAACATGTGATGATGTACGAACTAAGAGTGAATGAGTGTCAATAAACAATCACGAGGAACAAAGATTAACCACCAAGAACAATCGGACCATGACTACAACATTCTAGACTCCTTATAAATATTCCTAGCTATTCTCACATCAAACAAGCAACATTAAAAAAAAACTCACATCGGTCTATATCAACCATTAACCAATCCTCAATCATCTCATCGTTTCTCGTATGATACCACAATCTTTCCCGTTTTCACCTTGTTCATCATCAAACCCCTTTTCCATAAAACTTTCCCTTTCGAACAATTCAATTTAGTAAAGAACCAATCTTTCTTTCTTTTTCCGATAATCTCATATCATAACATCCAAGGTTTTCGCATGTATCGCTCGTTTCCGGTCATCTCACCGAATGTCCATGGTGATACCCGTTCATTTGCGTGGTTCCGGTCATCTCACCGAATGTCCATGGTGATACCCGTAGTGTCATTCCGGTCGTCTCACCACCGAGTGGTGATACCCGTAGTGTCAAGTTTTCGTTGTGTCCATAACCTCTGACAGTCATTCATATCCCATTTCATTACAAACAATCAACCATGTCATAAATCAATTAACACATAAGCTCACACATTTTTTTTTTCCGAGGTCATAGTCTATCATTCATCATCATTCAATATATTACACACTCACAAACATGTCCTTTTATACATTATTAAATACCTTAGGTTCACGCTATCCCTTAAAGTCCATCACGACGCCCTACGTCTCGTCCCAATCCCATAACAACTCCCCGACATGCCACCCGCTAGGTTCTAAACAGGGATGTATAGAATGAATACCAAATGAACTTAGGATAATCAATCAAAATGAGGCACGAAGATACGAGTTAACCTATTCTCTTTTGGACCAATAGGCAAATCCTTATCGACCAACCGTGCACCCTACGATATACTTTATAACCGACGACATTCAATAACAACTCCACGGTATGTCTGCCAATCCACCAATCACTACGTCATGCTACAGCACTTAACAAGTATATATCAATCAATGAGACATGCCACAACATCTACTCCAATCAACCAAAGGCGTAAATAATGTACGAGTGTCCTAATCATCTAATTTTACACTTTCTACGCTATGACGAGAGCCCGAAGAGATCGATTGGTCATTGAACATCTCGAGGTACAAACAATCGAGTTTGAAAGTGATTTGAAGCTATTCAAAAGATGTTTGAAGTGTTCGAGATTCAAACGGACATGAAAATAAACAAACAAACCAAATTAGTCCGAGACAAAATAGGGGTATTGATACCCCAGACGGAGGTATCAATACCTGACCAGAATCTGGTCCAAAGGAGAGTGGGGTATCGATACCCCTTTTGAGGGTATCAATCCCACGGAGTTTTTCTGCAGATTTTCAGCTTTTCAACAGTGAAATCTCAACAACAACGACGAACTACGGCACGATCCAAGCACATAATCAATCCATAAACACATAGAGAGAGTAAGAAATCCCTACCTCGAGTATCTTAGCCGAACCCCACGAGAGATCGAGCCCTAGCTTCCAAAATCGACTCCGAGAGCAATACACTTCCACCGAGCACTAGCCAACGATGTACGAGCTCCAATACGCGCATAGATGATGGATTTGAGGTTGATTGTCTTGGGTTTTAAGTTTGGGGTGGAGTTTTTGAGTGATGGGGGGTGAGAGAGAGAGAGGAGCCGAGAGAGGGGAGGGAGGCCGGGAGTTAGAGAGAGAATGGGAGGAGTATTTTACTCCTCTACATCAACACTCACACATATATATACTAACACACATCACAAATTGCACAGACACCCCTCTACAAACAACCTTCTCACATTGACCCCAAATCAAATAATTCAATAAATCTCTCATTTATTCCATATTTTTAACATTAATAAATCCTTTAAACATTTTTTGAAAATACGGGTCTCTACAGTTAGCACCAAACCGAACCAACATGAACCATGTTCACCATTGAAAATGGAGATTCAACCTCCATTTATGTGGGAAATGTGTATAACCAATCTATCAAAAGGAATAGATCGATACCATTGAAGTAGTATAGTAATTACTTTCTTTTTGGATCTAATGTAGTAATTACTTTTGAAAATGATATCAATATCCGATATATATTCAAGAAGGAAATTTGATTGCCACAAAGAAAGTATTGAATCTTTAAAAGGTACGGACTACAAGGGAATTACGTGAAATGCTAGAGTTTCTTTTTGATTCCCTGTTTGATACCCTGTTGAATTACGGGTGTTTGGGAAACAATAAAACTTTAGACTCCAATCATGCACTGTAGGGGAGTTCATTAATGGGTGGAGAGAGAGATAGAGAAATGATAGTAGTAATTGGAAAGAAAACCTAATATTGATCGTGTTAGACAGAGGGTGTGGTTCTTGAAAAGCGAAGAAAGTGTTTCTACATTCGAAGCCTAAACACAAAAATATTCAAAAAAACAAAATAAAAAAGTGCATATAAACCCTAAATACACAGGATCGCAACTGTTTTCTTGCTCGGCGGATCGCAACTGTTGAGAAGAATATACAAATAATTTTAAAAATGAACCTTAGATACATTTTATCAAGAAGACAGAGAAATTGAATTGCAAAATTTTAAAAGGGAAGTTGAGTTCGAGAAAGAAATAAACGATTCTTAGAAATTGAGATTTGTAAACTACTTAGGCTCGTCAAAGGATTAATTACGAGCCAGTCCAAAAACTATATCTTAATTCCATTAAGGAGTATGACTCATTTTTATTTACTTGCAAGTTTATGTAGGAAATGTAGGCCTCTCCTTAATGGTACATTTCATATTGACTTCTCGGAAACATGTGCTAAGTAATGTGTGCTCTTAGACACACATTAATTCTCAAATCTATTACTAAAACGAAGACCTAGGATGCTTTACAGGCTCAAGATTACACTTCTTGAACTAATGAGACTAAATCCATATCATTTCAAATACATATTTGAAAAGGCAATTGAATGTTTACACAACCGTTAAGTACTTTTCATAATGTTGTCCAACCCACCTGAACATGATTTTGGGCAAGAATATTTCAACTTACAACAACGCATGGGAGATGTGTAGTAAGTAGACGGTCTTCTTCTTCGTTCTTTGTTAAAATTTTTTTTTTGATTCTAGTGATTCAAACTGAGGCCCCATTTATTGAACATGGTTTCGAATGAACTCCACTGCAAACAAATCAAATCAAGTGACAAACAATGTACGACTAGGTGACTAGGTACATTTTCAGATTGACCTCAATTTTGTTCTTGTTTTTTTTTTAACAAAGTACTCCAAACTCCTACATATGTAGGACTTGGGAAAATGTTGATGTAACACCGCTGCAAGCAGAGAGACTATTTTTCGAAAATCGAATTCATGATCTTAGTCATGACCAGCCTAACTTTTTGGTGCTCTAAAGCGAAAATAAAAGTTGACATCCTTTATGAACTTTTAAAAACAAAATATAAATTAAGTAAATAAATTACCTTTCAAAAAATAATACAAATACTTCGAAAATAATAGAGCAATACAAGGTTTCAAAAGCATTACTTAAGTACCAATATTCTCCAAAAATATGAAAATTATGAGTTTTTAAAAGTAGTACTCCCTCCATCCCTGTTTTAGAGTACAGTATTTTATTTTGGACTTTCCCTTACCAAGTACCCATTTTGTAAAGTTAGTGGACAAAAGTTGATACATTTCTCATATTGTCCCTAAAAATATATTCCATTTTGAAATGTTAGTAAGTAAAAGTGTAATGATGATATCTCCATAAATGGCAAATAGGAAAAGTGAAGGTAAAGTTGATGTGAAAAGTGTAATGATAATGTCTCATTAATAATTAAGTTGGAGTTAAGAAACTCCAACTTAAATATCACTCTTATCGTTTAGCAGTAAAAGTGGAGTTTTACTTATGCCCGCATAATGAATTTAGCGAAAGTCCCTCCATATTTCAAAATATTTTCAAGCTTCACACAGTAATTTATCTTCAAGCATTCATCATCTAAATAATATAATTTGCTCACAATAAACAAAATAAAAAAAAACCCCAAAACATAATCACTTCAGTGCCAACTTTAGGAATTATTCCTTAATAGAGTCATTCTTGAATTCAAAGTTCTATTGCTTTACCTAGATGAATATTTTCACAATGTTGAAACTGAGGCAGTTGGAATGGGAAGTGGGGGAACAGGGGAAAGTGATATGGAAGAGAGCCAGCTCAATTCCAGGTATTTGGGAAAAGAGAAAAGGAAGGAAATGACCCCCGGAGGAGAGAGAAGAAACAAGAAAAATGCAATTTCTTTGGAAGATATCTTACGGTGTAAGGAAATGCCTCAAAAAGTTGCTGCAATGCATCTCAAAGGTACGCTAAATATACTATTTCAAGGAATGAAAATCTCGATATTGTTAGTAATATCTTATGCTTGTTGTTTCCAACTTGATAGACTTTTCTTTCAAATGCTCAAGTAAAACTTTTTTTTTTGTGGTAAGTCAACCATTTCATTAAAGACAAACCAAAATTCTGGCATAGCCCTACAACCAGCAGACTGCGAAGGTCAAAGTAACCAAACAAAAAGCAGCAAAGCAAACAACATTGCAACAAGAAACAACATATACAAAAGCACCCTACATAGCACTTTATAGAACTCACTCCCCAATCCCTAACCAATAGTCTATTATCGTCAGTAGGTTTCATATTCTTCCAGGAACACTCAAGTCACCAAAGTGTCTGTTATTCCGCTCTCTCCAAGCTCCAGTAAAACTTTTCAGAGTCAAACATGCTCCAACCATGCTCTGTGTACGTGGGAGCATCAACATGGAGACCTGAATTTTAGTTCCCACATTTGATAGGGGACATATGTTGAGTTTTAGTAAGTTATGGTGGGTTTCAATTGAGTTCGTTTTAAAAGAGGGTTTTGTTTTGAATACCCCATGATATCTCAAGATGAAATGAACCGTGGTTCAAAACTTTAACCGAATCATAGTCAAATGGTTTGCATTGGTCTAGTTCGTCGTTACCATCATGGATAAGATGGATATAGGTTTGGGCCGGGTTTTTGAAATATTCAACTTGTATCCATTGATTTGGTTTCTAGTTTAGCGTACACAACGGACTAACCGGCAATGCTCACCCCTGGAAAATGGAGATTCAATCTCCATTTATATGAGAAACGTATAGAACCTAGTCTATGTAATTCTAATCTATCTAAAATACAGGTAAAATTAAAAAGTGTGGTAAGTTCCTTTTTTTATCAAGTGTACGTAGTAATAACTTTGAAATCAATGTCGATGTCCCAAATACATCTCAGAAGGGAATTTGAGTTGTGAAAATGAAAGGATGGAATCTTTAAAAGGTAGGTAGGCGCCGGATGTGACTAAATTTTGAAGTCTGCAAAATGGAGATGTAGAGTGGAGTTACTAAGTAGAAGAATTTAGAGCTTTTGGCTTCCTCATTTTTGCAGTTAGCCTATCCACACTAAAGCGAGCTTGTCGAGGGCATGGCATCCCCATTTGGCCACCTTGCGGGGAACACAACCAATCTCACCACAACGAATCTCCCGCGGTTGTTGATATAGAGCAAATCCCACAATTGAATATTTCTGGTACGGTTCTGCCTTCTAATCAAATCTCAGCTACTATTGGCATAGAAAGTGTGACTGTGAAGGCAAGATTTGGTACAGTTATGATAAAGTTTCAGCTGTCTTGGCCATGGAGAATGGTAGAGCTAAAAGAACAAGTGAAAAAGAGGCTGGGACCCGAGGCTGAAAATTATTACATTTGCTACAAAGATCAGGACAATGATGATGATCTTTTAATAGCTATTGATGAGGATTTACAGGGTCATATCTCCCGTTCTAGCCCACTGGGCACCAACTCGATTGATGTATTTCTTAAGCCAAAGTAGCTGATGAATCTCGCGTTGACCAACTTGATTTCTTCAACTGCATGTATTAAGCGTTTAGTATTTACCCCTCTAATTTTCTTTCAACTGCATGTAATAATAATCTTGGCACTTAAAACCTTTACTGTATTATAATTAAGTGTTTAGTTATAACATTTCAAAATGCAATATTTGCATATGAGATGTACTGCATTTAGAGATTCTCCAATAACTTGGTTCTTGAGTTGTTTTTTAGTTTAGCGCTGCGAAAGGGGGTATGTTGTAGGCTGTGTTCTCCGATTATGGCTTTTGAATTTTTCCAGTTTTGTTTTATAAGCTTTGTTTGGGATGAAGACTGGCAAGGGAGAAAGCGAGAGGGAACAACAATGCTAGAGATGCTTTGTCTTGTAATGGAATTCTCCAGTCACATTGTTCATCAATCCCATTGAAATGTATGATGTGGGATCAAATGTTGTGTGTGAGTATGGTGCATTTTCGACCCTGTTCAAGAGGAAAAGCACACAAGGACCGCAAACTTAATACGAAGAAGGCAAATGAAACTCAAACACTCAAACCAATAACTGAAACAAATCTCTGACAAAAACTTCCCTCTATACATACAATTGAATTTTAACCATCCAGATGCTAGAAATAGCGCATCCCAAATGAATAAGAAGAGAAATTTTTCAGTGCCAGGGCGGGTATATCCCACGTGGAACCCGCTCGGTACATCCGGGCCGTCCAATACGCTTTTGGACGGTTCAGATTGAAACACTCTCTCTCCTCTTATCCAACACTTTTTCTCTCATTTTTCTCTCTCCAAATCCGAACCGTCCAAAAATACAATGGACGGCTCAGATACACTGAACAAGCACGACGTGGTACCCACCCGACTCAGATTCCCCTCCCCCAGTGCCAGCGCCGCAAAATGAACACCACGAGGGCATCAACTTTTATGTGTCTCCGTCACCACATATTTCCCTCCGTTGCCCGATTCAGATGTTTTCCTATCGGAACTCATGAACTTTTACCCTCTGCCGCCCACATATTTCCCTCAGGCACCGCCTCCGACTTCCCAAATCATGGATAGAAGAGTTCGTTTGAACTCATGAACTTTTAGTAACTTTTGGTGACTTTTCATTGAGTTCGTTTGTAAAAAGGGTTTTGTTTTGAGCATTTGATGCAGTTTTTGTGTGGCGTAACAGGTTTGTATGCATGATATGATTGATATCTCAACTCGAATCAAACCGTGGTTCAAAACTAGAATGGAACAGTAGTCAAATGATTTAGTTCGGTACGGTTCATCACTTTCATGGATTGGTTTTGTTCCCAAAATATTCAATAAGTATGGTATTTCAACTTGAAGCAAACCACTGTTCAAAACTGGAATGGAACCATAGTCAGATGGTTTGGATCGGTTCGATTTGTCATTCTAATCATGGATAGGTTTGGTTCTCGATATATTAAATTTGCACGAGTTGGTTTGGTTCTTAACTATATAATCCGGCCCACGTGCACCTGGGAAAATGGAGATTCAATCATCCTTTATATAATGTGTATATACTAGTCTATGTACTTTAACTTATCTCCATTTATACAATCTCTTTGCATTTTTTTAGCAAATTCTTCAATTAAGTCATTGTAATTTAACTATAACCAAGTACTCATTTTTAATTGAGATTATAGCCAATTCAGTTAATCTCACTTGTGACATGATAGTCCGAATATAAATTTTTATCAATTTCAACTTAGGAAAACTCATCTCATATCAGAAACAACTGTAGCCAGTGTAGTCAATAAAATTTGATAAGTAACCAATGCCATTTGGAAACCACCATCTTCCTAACAAGACCTTATAAAATCAAGGACGTTAATTGATTTTATTAGTTCTCTCAGTAATATTGTATTCAAATGTCTAAACTCTTGGAATAACTCATCCCTATAAATTTGAGGTGTAAATTATACAAACCCGAATTTTTATTTTTATTTTTTTGGTGTAAATTACATACCCACCGATTCGTATTAGAACATGTTATATGGTAGAGCAAAATTTTGTATCATCAAAGTTTTAGTCAATATATCTGCAATAAATTTGGTTTGTTCTATTGGTTAAAACTGTTTTCAACCTTATATTTACACTTTGTTAATGTTCATTTATACGTGTACTGGTATGATACATAAGATGACAAAATTAAAAAGGAATATTTAAATATTCATCCTCTTTATCCATGCCATGTAAGAATTCATCCTACCCTTTTTTCATACTTATGTTTTCATCCTCTTAGTGTGTGAATTACCTATCTTATCCTTTTCATTATAATATACATATGTTATATTACTTTCCTAATTTAGTGGGATTGGATTGAATTGTTTTTCTAATTTAATAGGATTGAATTGGACTATTTTCCTAATTTAGTGGGATTTGAAAATTTTAAATATTATTGATTATTTTTTTTTATCATGGAATATATTTGTGGAATTGATTTTTTTTTTTTAGGAATATAACATGATAAGTTGATCACATCTTTTCATGTTTTCTTTAATCCTTGAGTTGGCCAACTAGGTAACAAAAAGTCATATTTTCCATTGATCTTGTTACACGGAACATAGCTAAATTATCATAAAAAAAATAAATAACACGACATACTCAAACTGTTACATGGTTAAATGATTAAATTATCGTGACATTACATGGTTAAATTACCATGACGATTACATGGTTAAATTACCATGACGATTACAATGTGTACACAATAAATATCCCATCACGATTACAACGTGAACACAAAAAATATCCCATGATTCGAACAAATATTTCATGGTAAACGGTTCAAATAATTTATCAAATGAAAATAATAGAGAAATATATTTCCTGGTAAATGATACAAATAATTTACCATAAAAACTATTTGTTCAAATAAATCATGAAAACTGAATAATCCATTAAAAAAATAGAATCGGATGAACCACCAACATGTGCAAGAATCATGCATAAACATACAAATCAACTCTTTTGATCTAATAATCCAAAGCGTCTTTACAAGGTAGAGTGATAAACAAGAAGAGATTGTTGAGAAGACAAAACCAAGGGTTCCTTTGAGATCCGCCAAATACAGAAAGTAGATTTGTTGAAATCAAAACCTTCTTTTATTTATTTGCTCCTCCGTCGCGGATCGACACCATTGCAGCTTCGTTGAGGGAGGCCGCCGTTGGGGGAGGGTTCCGGCCGGCGAGGGTCATGAGTGATGGCAGAGAAGGAGCTATGGTGGACGACATCGTTGGAGTGGTGGCGACGTCACTCCGCGCTTAATGTCCGGCAAGTGATGGAGAGAGGGATGGTGGACGGCTTCTGGGACGAGAGACTTGGTGGGACGGAATGGGACGGCAATTAGTGGGGGGTTGAGTCCCCTGCTTTTCATGAAGATGGGGATTATATCAATTTATGCAGATTTGAAACAAAATAAGGAAACCGTGAATTTAGGGATATGTTAGTTTTGTAAATCCCCAAACTAACGCAGAGGACCCCTAAGATTAGTTTTCAGTCCCCAATTTCTTTGTGTTATATATATATATATATATATGGGCACTTCTGGAATTAAAAAATAGCGGTGATGAAATCATAAGTATCAAAATTGAGCAGGATGAAAACCTACGGAGAGTAGATTCTGAGGATGATTATTTAAGTCTCCCAATTAAAAAAGATACACACATACATATCCCGTCTTGACAATCTGCTCAGTGCTCACCCTCAGCTGCATTGTCACATTTCTCCGTTCCGTCAGCCGCGTATACATTATCATGCTTCTCGTGCCCACCCTCTATCTCAACACTCTGCACTCTCTCTCCACCCTCTACAAAGCTCTCAACCTTCACCTTTACTTGATCTCCCTTCACACCTTTCACGTCTCTCTCTTCCTCAACTGCTCCCTCCTTTACCTTCGGTCCGAACCCAGGATTCGCGTCAACAAATTCTTGCTTGATTTTCCCGACGCCGATCACCGCCTGTTCGCCTTCTCCGTCGTTGACCGCAGCAGACACCCCTTCTCGTTGATTGTTACAAGAACTGTCCTCCGTGGTGGCTTCCAATTCTTTGCCTTTGATTGCTAATTCTACGTTGTTGTTTTGATTGACTGGAGTCGAAGAGAAAGAGGTACGACCGATGGGGGGAAGAGAGGGGTGGAGGAGAAACGGTTTCTCTGGAACAGGAATCCACTTGACAACACACCCAATTGCCCAAGAAGCAAACCCAACACCAACTCCCCACTGCCACCAATTCAACCTCTCCGTACCCGCAAAATTCTTCAGAAACTCCACCACCACCCCGGCACCACCTGAACCGCAATCGTCACCCCAATAATCACCAAAAACAAGTGATTCTTGTGATTCCCTCAAACACATTCTTGTTCTCGAGCTTCCACATGAAGAAAACATTGAACACTTGACACAGTACGAGAACATTCAAAATCAGAGTGTCATTGACATTCGCACTCACCTTAAAAATTGCTTCACCCTTGAATTGTAAGGTGAGCAGGACAGCTATTTGATATAACGCTTGAGAGAGTAAGTTCGTCCACATAACGTTGGTTATGAGTTGCTTTGTTTGACCCACCGGTGGATTTTCCATTATCTCCTTTGTGGATTTTTCAGTGGCTAACGCTAAAGCACCCGATGTGTTAATAATCAAGTTGACCCATACCAATTTGATGGCTGAAAGTGGGACCTCTCCGGTTGAAACCGACACAACAAAGTTTATGGCAAGGGTAGTAACAGTCAGAGTGAGCTTCAATCAGCTGTTTGGGGCTAGGTGTTTAATTTTTTTTGTGTTTGATGCATAGTTTTAAATCACGGTATCGGTCGCCGTCGCGGTATATCGGTATCGGAATATATCGGTGATACGTCGCGGGAATCGGTTGTTGCGATCGTAAATTTTTAAAAATCATCAGCAACATGTATAAAACTGGAAAAATATACTTTTGCAGTTGCCCCCAACATTGGCTTAAATTATCACACTTTAATTAATTTAAGACATGTAATAGACCATTCTCTTCATGTGAAATATCCGATAATTTATCAAAACCCGCAAATCAATAAGATTTTATAAATATGAGAAAAATGTAACATTATGAGTTTCGATATAATTGACATAAACAGCAAAAGTAAAATGAAGACATTAAAATAAACACACCATAGAGGTTTTACATTACATAATCGCTAGCCACAACTAGTTTCGGTTGGAATTTTAGTGTGTATTTGTAAAATATGGTGTTTTTTTCTAGTCCCACATTGGCAAGTTACAAAACTTATATCTACTTTAAATGAATTTGCACGTGGGTTTGTGAATGAGGACTTAAAGAGAGGTTTTACTCGCTCAGAAAAATCGGTGGCAATTTTGAAAACTGATTCAGAAACTAGTTAACCGGATGCATGTCACGAGTTATTGGTGCAAGGGGGTGCAAATCCGAGATTTGAGCCTCGCGCAAGCACTACGGTTAGGCCCACATTTTGCTAAATACATGGCAATAAATGATATTTGCCGAGAAGCTTCTAGAGCATACCTCATGTTCACAGAGCACCACTAAATCACCACCCATTTTGACTAGAGTCTTCTTGCCCATTTCTTACTCAAGTGGGCCCATTCATTTTTGTTCTTTTTTTTCCTTTTCTCTTTTCTTTTTTCGGTTTGTTTTTTTCTTTTACACATTGGGGCAAGCCCAACATTTTCCAGACACTCTTTCTAACTTTACTCTCCTCCCCTCCCCATCTGCAACTCCCATCTGTCTCTCTCTCTCTCCACCAGAGGCGACGCCACCGACACCGGAACACCACCAACGTCGCCGGACCACCAATGTCTCTTTCTCTCACCCACCAACATCCACCCCCACAGATCTCTCTCTCAATCTCACATGATCTCTCACCGTCTCTCGAATTGTGACAGATTCCGGACTCGGACTATATTCTCTCCAACCGATTCCTTCTTCTCATGTGAGTTTTTCCAACTCTAAAATTCTGATAATGTTTTTTTTCCCCCCGAAACCGGCGACACATTTTTTTTCCCTTCCTGGAAACGTTTATTTTTCCCCCTTCCGGAAACGTTTTTCCCCCGAACCGACCGAAAAAATCCGTTACAGACTGATACGTACCGGAAACAGGTCGGTTCACCTGTGATTTCCAGTCTCCCCGTTATACCGGCCTATATCCGAGTCGAAGCCCTCAAATCCCGATACGAACCGGCCGATACGGTTCGTACCAACCGATATTTAAAACTATGGTTTGATGTTCAAGACTTTTAGAATTGGTCGGGTGTTCAGTGATATTTACTTTGGGCCTTCAAAAAAAGGCTAGCCCCATAAGTTTCATATGTATTTTAAGAAAAAAAATTGTTCCGGTATTCAGTTGACCATGGAACCTGTAAGGTGGAGCCGCCTCTGACTATTGAACAAATTTGCCAAAAATCAGCTTGATTGGATATTATTAGGTGACTGATCGGAATATATACAACTTGCCAATAATGGATTTTAGTGGATTTGATCCAGTATTTTGGATCCATTCTTTTCAAGACAGAATTGTTTCGATTAGGCAACTAATAATATTCGATCGATTTAATTTTTTTGCATACTTGTTCAACTCAACAAGCTCTACGAAGTGAACGCTTCCGATTATCGGAGCAGCTCCCCCCAGTCCAAACCAACACCCACGGAAAGTAGTGAGATGCAGCTAGGAGGGAACACTGGGCACGCCAACCATGAGGTTATTCACCTGGATGTTCACCTCCTTACTGATTGTCCTACCATCCAAAAATCGAATTCACACCAACAGGGTGGGAGCAAACCCCATGGCAAGTGGAGACATCCCTCCTGAGGTTGGAAAAACCCAAAATTACCTAAGGGGATTTTTATTTATTTTTACCTGTAAAAGTAAAATTTTATTAAGAGAAAGGGGGAAAGGGAATTTCCAACCAAGGGTTGAAATACATCCAAGGGTCAAAGCCCATTGCAACTGAGGTTTTTAAACATACAAGACTTAATACAACGTACTGCAGCCACAACCCAAAAGTTCCGTAGAAGGAGAAAAAAAAAATCGACAAACGGAAGAACGAAACAACACAACAACAGAAAAGAGGTCCTTATTCAGTTTTCACCATCAGGAGGAATCCACTTGACAACCCACCCAATTGGCCAAGAAACTGAAGCAAACCCAACAGAGACTCCCCACTGCCACCAATTCAGCCTCTCCATATCCGCAACTTTCTTCAGAAACTCCACCGCCACCACCTGAACCGCAATCGTCACTCCAATAATCACCAGAAACAAGTGATTTTTGTGAATTCCTTCAAACTTATTCTTGTTCTCGAGCTTCCACATGAAGAAAATATTGAACACTTGACACAGCACGAGAACATTCAAAATCAGAGTGCCATTGACATTCGCACTCACCTTGAAAAGTGCTTCGCCCTTGAATTGTAAGGTAAGCAGGACAGCTGTTTGATATAACGCTTGAGAGAGTAAGTTCCTCCACATAACGTTGGTTATGAGTTGCTTTGTTCGACCCACCGGTGGTTTTTCCATTAGCTCCTTCGTGGGTTTTTCAGTGGCTAAAGCTAAAGCACCTGATGTGTTAATAATCAAGTTGACCCATACCAATTCGACGACTGAAAGTGGGACCTCTCTGGTTGAAACCGACACAACAAAGTTTATGGCTAGGGTAGCAACAGTCAGAGTGAGCTGCAATTGAATGAATTTCTGAACGTTGGTACAAACAGACCTCCCCCACCTTAAAACAGTGGCCACAGATCCGAAGCTGTCGTCCAAAATGATGATGTCAGAGCACTCTTTGGCCACCTCAGTCCCCTGTATCCCCATTGAAAGGCCTATATCGGCTTCTTTTAGTGCTGGCGCGTCGTTGGTTCCATCCCCGATGACCGCCACCACGTGGTCTTTTTGCTTCAAGCATTGTACCATTAGGAGTTTGTCACGTGGAGAGGCCCTTGCCATCACACTGATATTATTGACTTTCTCCATTCGTTCCTCTGGCGTGTAGTTTCTGAATTCCTCCCCCAGAACCACTGCTCCGCTTTCCATGTCCTGATTAGGCTTGAGTATCCCACATTCGGTTGCTATAGCTCTAGCTGTGAAAATATTGTCGCCTGTGACCATTTTCACGTTCACTCCTGCGTATTGAAACTCTTGCACGGCTTCTTTCACACCTGGACGACATGGATCCATCAAACCCACTAGCCCCAAAAGGGTCAAGCAGTTTTCTTCTATTTGGTTTTTCCCCTCTTCATTTTCTTCTTTTGGAACTTGCTTGTGTGCGAAAGCGATGCATCGCAAGTTACTAGCCGCCATCCCTTGAATGATACCATCGAATATCTTCCTTTCATCATCATCCAAAACCTTGATGGTTCCAGTGACATTGTAGTAATTCAAGCACATAGCCAGTACCATCTCCGCTCCACCTTTGATGTGCAAGTTAATCGTATTTTGTTCTTTATTCCTCATCAATACACCACTTCGTTTCTTCGTTGAGTTAAATGCTTCAACATGGAGAATCTCACCACTCTGCTTAAGTCCCTCCATATCCAGGTTCAGTTCTGAAACAGCCCAAGACAGGATCGCCTTCTCCGTAGGGCTACCAGAGAACTCAAACTCGGACCCTGAAGTAGACATATTAACAGAACCAGTTGTATTGAAACCAATACCATGGTGGAGTAGTTCAACAACACTGGTTGGAACAGAAGAGATCCCTTTTTCCTCGATACAATCCTGGCCTAACCAGAACGTTGTCACCTTCATCTGGTTAAGTGTGAGTGTTCCAGTTTTATCAGTACAAATAGTGGTAGCGAAACCCATTGTTTCACAAGCAAAGAGCTTGCCAACCATGGCGTGATCACTCATCATTCATTTCATCAAATGAGCCAGAGAGAGAGTCACAGCCACCGGTAACCCTCCTGGTATTGCATCGACTAGTATAGTTACTGCTGGAGCAGCTATGATATCGAAGACAGAATTTAGGATGTCATAGGCTTTGGTTTTGTTGCCGTTGTACTCTGCGTTCCCGTTCATGTCCTTTTGGTTTCCAGTGAAGTACCGGATTAATAAGACGACTTGGACTAAGAATGCAACAGATAAAACGACTTTTCCGATTGATGAGGTGAGTTTGTTGAGTTTGTATTTCAGAGCGGTATGTTCGTTGGAGTAGATGCTGATTGTGATTATTTCTCCCAATGTTGTGTTCATTCCCACTGAGGTGACTACCATTCTACCATTCCCAGAAGTTACCTGTTGGAAATTCAGACACGACACACATGTTAAGCTCTCATCTTCTCCATATATGTCCGCAAGTCAGTGGGATAATACATGTTGCAAGATCAGTGAACATAATAAAGCAATAGGTATGGAGAAGTACTGAGAAAATAGGTTCCATTTGTTCTAACGTACAATGTTAAATGTTATCCCTATTTTCTGTCGTTGGTTGGGGAAAAGACAGTAAATTGTTTTACCAGGTAAAACTTTTTTGATCACACGGATGAAAATGTTTTTCACTCAGAATGGGCGTTAATCGTGTTTGGTTTTCCTGTTTTTTCCACTTGCTCAATCGACCTTTTCATTCACACCTTTTCCTTCCTAATTTCTTGGGAAAATGACGGCCTATGACATGTTTTGATAATTAATACCCGTCAAGGACATTTTCAGTATTAACAAATGTTCTTAACTTGTTCTTGGTGGATATTAATTATTAAAACACGTTTTGAGCTGTCATTTTTCCTAATTTCTTTGCATTGTCAAAGACCTCTGACTTCACAATCAACTTTAATCATGTATACAACCCCTCTTTTGATGGTTTTGAGTGACGCTCCATTCTTCCAAAAAATACTTTTCAACTACTGAGTAATTATGCCATTATGGGGTCCAAGTTGTAGGGTAGATTACTAGATTCGAGAGACATCAACGATAACAAAAATGGCAATATCTACAGACCACCCAACAGGGATCCCTAGATGCATGTGGGCACTAAAGTGTTATGGCTTTGACACATGTGCCAATACATCATAATCGTTGATTGATGAGATTGACGGCCCGTGTGCCATCCTACACGCACTACACAGGAGTGCACTATAGCACCTCCGGTTCCGTAAAGATGGCAGTGGACTTGATGTAAGGTTTGGCTTAAAAAGACATTAGTAGCCCTATTTCTATTTTAAATCACAATAACTAACCATACAATTCTTAGGGGGACCAGATCAAAACAGAGGAGAAATCCTTGGTCGCTTCTCCGCACAAACAATTGCGAGAATAGGATTTTTACTGCTTTTTAAAGCTTTTGAAATGCTGCTGGAAACATAGGTTTAAACTTTGGGTGGTCTGTTTTTAAAAAAAAAAAAAAAAAACTATAGGTATGAACAGGGGCTCAAGTCTAGAATTGTTGTGTGAAGTTCACTGTGGTTCTTGTGATTGCAAGGCAAAAATGGACAAAAGGTCTTTGCACACAGATTCTACTAGACAGATCATGCATAGGTTTTTTTGTATGGCTCATCTCGGGTTCCCTATAAATCATCTAAACTGTTCATTTTTTAAAAATGTTTTTTGTGGGGTCCAGTAAAAAAAATCAACCTAAAACCAATTGGTAATGAGTGGAAATATCTCAGACGTTATTAAGTGATCACTCATTCTATTCCCAAGCAATGTGGAACTCGATTTCCTTAACATGGAATAGCTATTTACAATAGATTGGTCTACCGACATAAAAAGTTTATACTTTGACTTCCCAAAATGAACTACATTTCGAACGTCTCAAAATAGAATAGACGACCAAAAAGTTGATAATGAGGTGAGTGCTACCTACAATCATATTAACACTATATATTCAAATAACTAAATAAGAAAGAAATCAAATACTATAAGCAAATAAGTGGACCCTAACCTTGGTGTCGGAGAATAAGAATGGATTATTATGATTATGGCTAAGATCAACTTCAACAGGATTGGTTTCCGCAGTCATGCTTGATTCATCTACCAGCAAAGAGTGCCCCCCTATAAACAATCCATCAGCTGGAACATGGTCACCATTATTCAAGCACACGACATCTCCTACAACAATTTCAGAACGGGAAATTTTTTGTTCCCCTCCATTTCTCAAGACATCAACTTGGATGTTGTTGCTCACTTCGGATAACTTGACGAACCGTCTAGTTTGCCTGAATTTGACTATGGCCGAGATTGCTATCACTACGAAGACTGTCACAAATATGCTTCCTCCATCGTACCTATTTGGATTTAGATAGCTAGATTGTATGTAAAACTGAGTCACAGAAAAACATGTATTGTACCAATAAAGTAACAAATGTGAGCTAGTTATCATTAATTAGGTGGATGACATAAATCATAATCCTTTAAAAAATTAAGAGAAAGACAGCACGAGGGACTGATGAGATCGAGAGACAAGTACGGTAATCAGTTCAGTATTCGTTAGGATAATGTGCTCGTCTATGATAAATGAGAATGATTAATACGTACCATCCTTCTTTGAGGCCATGTTGCTTGATTTCCAATCCAAGTGAAATTGCTGCACATGCTAGAATGATCAAACTAGTAGGCTCTCTTAAAGCCTCGAGCACAAAATCGAACAATTTTTTCCCAGGCGGCCTTGGGTAAATGTTTGATCCAAATGCTTCCTTTCGTCGCGAAATATCCTCAACGTCTCCATTAATCCCATGCTTCAAATTTGTTTTGAGACTAGAAGCCAATCCCTCAACTCCACCATATTCCCTGAGTTGGTCAAGATTTTTCTGCTTCACAATTTGGGTGAGAACGGATTGAACAATTTCTGAAAAATTAGGGTGGGGTTCAACAATATCGATCACAACGCTGTCTGATGAAATGGTAGCTTGGAATTTCGATGACATGTTCTCAAACACACAAAGTAGGAATTGAGATAATTTGTATGAATGGGAAAGAGAAATTGTGAAGGAAAATTTTGTGATGTTGTATAGTATTTATAATAAGAAGGAACTGCAGAATTAAGCGTAATGGTGGTGGGTTTATTAGAGCCGTGGTACAAACGTTGCACCACCTTGAACTGGGGGTTCGGGTGAGAGCACCACCTTGAACTGGGGGTTCAGTTGACTTGTGGTAAGCTAACATATAGTGTTTGAATTTGTTAATAGCGCCCCACTTTGAACTGGTTCAAGTTGAGACTGAACTGGGGGTTCAGATGACCGAAGAAAAGGAGCGGGTAATTTTTTTAATCACTCCCCACTTTGAGCTGTGCAGTTCACTTGAGTGCCCTTAGGCCTGGAGCAGTGTGGGTCCCATTTCTTTGCCTAGACTTTTTGTTGCGTTTATACAGAGACCCTTCGATTGATCGTAGAGGTTAGGATGGATACCTCCAAATTCGATTGCCTTTTGTGTCCTTTTCAGTTTGAATATATTCAGCGGCGACTCCAGAAATTTTAATTAGTGGTGTCCTTCAATAATTTTGCTGTAAAGTCATAACGTATCATCCGCATAGACAAATGAATCCACACTTTTCAATTACTAGTAATATCTAATTTATCATTAACGATGGGAATTTTGATTTGTGATGTCATCCAATAATCTGCACTTCTCAATTACTGCTCCTTCTGTCCCAATTTAATTGTCATTTTTAGGAGTTCGTGCCACTTTTCAATTTATTATATCTTGTAATTTATAATGTTTGATGTGATTTTAAAAATATGGTATTATAGGATAAATCAAGATCTATCAAACAAGATTCATTTTGAATATAAAATTCATTACCAATTTAAAAACATACTCCCTCTATTCCAATTTAATTGTCCTTTTTGGAAGTCCGAGTCACTTTAGTAGTACACGTGCAAGTGAAAAATTTACAAAAAACCAAAAAAGTCAAGGGAAAATGACGGCCCAGGACGTGTTTTGATAATTAATACCTTTTAAGGACTTTCTAAGAACATTTGTTAATAAAAAAAATGTTCTTAACGGGTATTAATTATCAAAACATGTCATTGGCTGTCATTTTCCCTTGTTAAATGGCTTTTGGTATCTTTATATAGGAGCAAGCCCAAAGCATTAGTTTGGTTCGTTGGTGGGCAGCCCGTGGCAATTGATGGACTTTCCTATTATTATTTGGGTCAAAATCCATTGTGGCCCAATCTTTAATTGGCTGGAAATTGGTGCATCAAGAAGAAAGGTTACGTGGAGGCCTAGGTATTATTGAATGGAAAATTAAGGCTGGAAATAAAAGCCAAAGGACTTCGGGTTAATGTTGTGCATGAGGTGCACAGCATCGTACTGCGTATCTCTGAGTCGTTGAATCGTGCATCCAACGGGTCAGATTTCATCTCGGCAATTAACGATTGAGAGTTGATTGCCAAGATGAGATCCGAGCCGTTGGATGCGCGATCCGATGGCTTGAAAGTGTGCAGCACGGTACTGCGCACATCACTGCACAACACCATCCCCCAATTTAAAGTTAAAGGGCAGCAAAAGTAATTTTTTTATTTATAAGTATTTTGCTTTTATGAAGCTCAAACTCATGTACAATTCTAAGGGGCATGCCCCCCACCAAAAAACCAAGGCACTTGAGACAAGCATCGGTATACCACAAGAGACATTTAATAAAAAAGAACCAATCAACTTTATACAAAGTGCTCCAACACCAAACAGTGTGGATCAAAAACTGTAGTTGAGAGGCCCCAATTACAACACAACTCTATGTTCTTAAGTGAAAAAAAAAATGGAAAAATGACGGTCAAGGAAGTGTTTTGATAATTAATATCTATTAAGGACATTTTCAGCATTAACAAATGTTCTTAATTTGTTCTTGGCAGATATTAATTATTAAAACACGTCCCAAACCGTCATTTTCCCAAAAAAAATACTCAGCAATTATTGGGATGATTCATGATCCTATCCTATCCTACTCCTCTTAAATAAGAAACACTTTCGCTTGCCATTTGGATGGACGATTTTGCCCTTTTAGTGTTGGCTTGGTGTTGTTTTTTTGTTGGGTGAAATGGTAATTGCACTGCTTGGATTTACTGGGGTACGTGTTTGGTTGTTGAGTCTTACTGGATTACGTGGCAATACGGGGTGAACATTTGTGCTTGGCTGGTCTTTATTTCCTCCGGTTAGAGAAAGACCGAGAGAGAGGGGTGTGATGGGATCCGCACCTCTCTGTAATCAGCCTTCAATCCTGAAAAACCTCTACTTTGCATCTCTTTTGGAGCCCAAGATTCAAGTGTTTCAGGCGATTTTGAGTTCGACGACGATTGAGTTTTAGGCGGTTTGGGACTTCGCCGCCGATGATCCGGTCGAAGGGGGCATTGCTGCTACGTTCTCTATGTATCTCCATCGCCGATCATGGAGTATCTCTTCTGATTTGCTGCATTTGTTCCTTTGTTTATTTTTTCCCCTATATATCCGATTTGCACGCTTTGCATGTCTTTGTCAGTGCTAATTTTTCTGGATTGACAGTTACTGGATCAGAGAGATAAAGAGGACAGTGGCGTTGGCAATCTGTGGTGGTGGTGATTTTGGTGGCCGGAGACAACCAAAATCACAACTATGTGCTCATGTGCTTCATAGTTTGTTGATATTTCAATGCACCACAACTATGTCAAGTTGTTAAGACCAACAAAAAAATATGATCAACAACACCCATAATTTAAACAAAATCCAAAACGCATCTATACAACGGGCATGAATGACATGCTGTGCACGTCGGCATGCACCTAGTTTTTTGTTAAAAAAAAAAAAAAACCCTTTCACGCACAAACAGAGAACGGCATCCACGGCTTGGAGAAAACTTTCTCCGAGTAATGTAATCATTTAATTTTTTGGGTTTTATTCAACAATTAATTGTATGACTTTTGGGGATGATTCATAGCTTTTATGAAAGAAAATATTTTTCCTATTCATCTATTGTGTTTATTTTCCGGATATTAAGTACCGTCATACAAAAGTTTAATCACTTCTCCGAGATAGTCTCTAAGATGGGTTATGTTATGCTAGACGGATCGTGCCGTTGGTTAAATCCAGTGAGAAACACGATCCGCGATATGTTGAGATAGCGTAAATGAGTCCCGTGAACCCTTTTGATGATTGTCGATCGATAGTGATTGCAAGCCCTAGCGACAATCATATTTGTTTTATGTTGAATAATTACCCTAGATTTTATCACGATTATAAGGGGAATGTGGAATCGAAACTCTAGTCTCTTCTCTCTCCTGTTTCCAAAATCTTTAATCGCTTTCTTAGTCTAATCTTAGTTTAATCAACCCAAATCCAAACTTCATCTTTTTCAGAATTAGATTAGAAATAAATTGGAAGTACCGTAACTTAGCTTTCTACTTCCGCGGACGATCTCACACTTTACTACTATTCTTCAGGATAATTGTTAATTCTCTGTTTTATAAATTATATTTTTGGTACGAAAACGATAGACCAAGGTCGGACCCAAATTCAAAAGAACTCATTTTTCCATGTTTTCTGCACTTTGAAGGATCTAAGTTCTCAAAATTTGCTATTTTTTAAAAGGAATTGATTTTGTCACTCCTTTTTTTGTTAATGTTACTTATCTTCTCTCATAAAACAAATCATCAATAAAGACACAAAGGGGAGTGACATTACAAAAAAAAATTGAGTGACAAAATCACTCCCCTTTTTAAACTTATTTTTGCAGCAAATTTCAGTTTAGTCTATCATTTCTTTTTTTGATTGGGGCGGGGGCGGCATATTGTCTGGCCTAGAACCATGGGGAAGTTTTCCTTTGACTCGACAACCTTCGATTTCCTCCGTGACCTTTGACAAGCTCCAAAACGCTTTCGGAAAGGATTTCCGGTCGGCGGTCGATGAACATGGACGAACTATTGGCGAACATTTGGACAGCAGAATAGACATAAATCCATGGTTTCTGTCTTTGTTTCAGCACAAAGGGGGGTGCCCCTAGTGAAAATGTAAATTTGCAACGACAAGGCTCCCTCAATCCACCACAAATAGGTTAAGGGATACAATATGTCTCGTCCATTCAGATTAATCCAACACGCTAGGTGGCATATAAATATCACAATGAACGATGGAAAAGGTACACACTCTGTTTTCCCTCTAAAATTAAAGAGCATTCTAAATTCACCAATTAACTTAAGCATCAGAGAGTCCACGTCTGAAAACACCCCAGTCATTGGACATTGCAAAATCGGAAACAGTGAAATTAGTTGTGGACTTGCCACAAAATCTGAACAAAGTCATTAACAAAGGGAACAAATTGATCAGAATTATGCTTAGTAAAAATGATTGTTGTTTGTTCTGAATGCAATGTTTTTTACTTAGAATATATATATATATATATATATATATATATATATATATATATATATATATATATATTACTACAAGAAATCAGGCTTTTTGCGAGGACCATAATTCCTCGCAAAATCCGAATTGTTCCTTGCCAAAAGCCTTTTGTGAGGAAATTTCATTTGTCGTCAATTCCTCGCAAAAATATAGTCTCCGATTCTCTTTTACGAGGAATTTTTTTTCCCTTGCAAAAAAGATACATTTTGCGTGAAATTGGCTTTGTCGAAATTGAGTACACCGTTTAGCGAGGAAATTAATTGGACGCTACTATTAAACAAATTAGTTGCCAAAAGTGGGCTGTTCCTTGCAAACAATATCTCATTGGCGACAAATTGTTTCCTCGCTAAAATAATAAATCTTTTGGCGAGGAATAGACTCCTCACAAAAGACTATTCCTTTTGCCAAAATTGATCTTTGTTTTTGCAAGGAATATTTTCATTGCAAAAGTTGATTTCTTTTTGCGAGGAAGAAATACCTCGCCAAAGACAATTGCTTTTGACAAACCCATGAATCCTTTTTGCTTGGAAACTTGCCCCTCGCAAAAAAGGAATTTCTTATGGCAAGGAATTTTTTTGGCAAAAATTGTTCTTTTGCTACAAACTAAATCATCACACCAAAATACTAATTGCTAGATGTTTTCTTTTGCTCCATGTCGTGATTTCAAAGACATAATTCATCAAACTCAAAGGCAATAGAATAGTATTAACTTAAACCAGTTAACATCATTCAAAACACGGTATCTTAACCTTAATATTCTTCAATACCCAAAACAAAGCCAAAAACCCCCCCGAACATATATAACATCAAGCATCAAAGGCATGAACCATAATCCAAGGACTATATATAATGTGTACTGCCATATAGCAAAAACTAAAGACATCCTTCTTCTGTCTAGTAGTATCAAAACATAAGACAAAAGGCAACTTTGTCCCTCCAAAACATTTTTTCATCTCATATCTCCTACTACATTGTATCTTCATCCACCAAATGATCACCATCGATTGTTGAGCAATTTGCAGATAACACAATAAAAAGCTTTACAAATTATAGTCATGAGTAATAATTGATTGTAATATGTTATCACTACTAAACATGAATATCCCTAGTAGCTTAACGCATAGATTGTGACTTAACCACAAGAAATAAAGCAGCAATAGAGCCCTTAAACAGTGGGTTGGAATTGTTTTGGTAGATTAATATTGAGCTTTTCAATTCTTCCTTACTGCAGTTGGCCGATCTACATTGGAACACAGCCTTAATGGTCAATCTTGCCCCAACGAAACTCCCATTGTTGTTGATCAAGAGGGAATCCCACAATTGAATTTTGATACTCTTCCTTCTTATCAAGCCTTGGCGGCTACTGTTGACACAAATAGTGTTGTAAAATAAATTCCACAACCGCAATTTTCTTTGACAAATAGACAAGAGAGCCCAGATAAGTATTTGGCAAGGATGAAGTTGAGGCAATAGGAATGGTGGGTGAAGGAATAGGGGTAGATGAAATGGAAGAGGATTAGTTGTACTCCGGGCCATTGGAAAAAGGGAAAATGAAGGTTGGAGGAGGCAATAGAAGAAAAAAGAAAACAAATAGAGTTAAAATTGCAATTTCTTTGGAAGACATCTTGCAAGCTGAAGGAATAAATCTTGAAGATGCTGCTAAGAAATTCAAGGGTAAGCATATATACACTCCTCACACGAAACTAAAATTTTCAGTTCTGCTTATAATCTTGCCACTTTGTGTTTCAACTTGCTTGATGGCTTTAAAATGGTGGTGAAAACTTGCTCCAACCATGCTCTGAATGGATCATCAAATTAGAAATCTCAATTATTTTTTCATTTATGGAGACTCAATGCTGAAATGGAGATGCATCTCCATTTTACATAGAAGATGCATGTCGAGTATTTATTTATATTACACTTGAACTCAAACTCTTTTTTCTTGATACAAAATGGCTAGAACGCATCCCTATTTATACTATTCCACGGAAGACCCTAGTACAAAGATATTTTCACACAAGATGAATATTGAGATAATTTTAGAATTACACATGTGACTAATTCTCACAAAAAAATTCAAAATATTTCAGAAGGATATTTTAGAGTTTCTAGAGTTAGATATTTTAGAGTTCTTAAAAACTAGATATTTTAGAGTTCTTAAAAACTAGATATCTATATCTTCTTTAATGTAGAGGCCCGTAAATTATTAAAATTTCGAAAATCGTTTAATACTTGAAAGGAATCGAAATTATTAATAAAGTTGTGTATTTGTTTGTGGGATGTACGGATATATGTTAATTGTGGTGTATCGGATACTTGGGGAATGATAAAAGGTGAGTTTTGATGTTGTGATGATGTTTGGAGGTGTTGGTAACAAGTAGGGTTGATTTTGGAAAAAGTTACAAAAAATTTCATTTTCTGTCCAGCATGAACCGGTACGGGTTTTTCCTGTACCGGTACATAATGCCCAGAACTCGCAAATTTTGGCATTTTGAAGGCTCTTGAACTGGTACGGGATTTTCCTGTACCGGTACATAGTGTGAAGGCTCTTGAACCGGTACGGGATTTTCCTGTACCGGTACACTATCCCGTACCGGTACATAGTGTGAAGACTCTTGAACCGGTACGGGATTTTCCTGTACCGGTACATAGTGTGTTTTTCTGCGATTTTCAGCACGCATTTCAGACGCCTATAAATACCCCCTTTTGTCATTTCCCACATTCAAAACCCACGAAATAACCCTAGAAACACCCCCTCTCACCTACCCACCTCCAATCTCACCCAAAACTCTTGATTTCAACCTTAACTCTTCAAGATCCAAGGGTTTCCAACCTCAAAATCACTTGAATCTCACATTTGGTGAACAAGAGGTAAGTTTGGTGTTCCTTTTTCAACTTTTTGGCTCTCACCCATGTTTTTTTTTCTCTCTCCTCTCAATCACTTGTTGATCTTTGCTTATTCATCATGTTTTTGGGTTTCTTTCTCTCTAGATCTTGCATCTAAGCTTGGGAGTAGCTTGTTCTTGGAAGATTTGAGCTTTCTCCCCTTAGTGGATTTAGGGTTTTGTTCAAAACCCACTTTGGTAGGGGTTTCTCTCATCTTCTACATGTTTGCGATGATGATGCTTGATTTTAAGTGTTTATTTGCCGTAAATGGTTGAATGAAATGTTTTGTGACACGAGGATTTCGTATTTTTTTTAAAGTAGTATTACGGATATGGGTGCTATGATTCATGAGTTATATGTGACGTGTTTGGTTGTTGATGTGAAGCGGGTGTGGAGAATATTGTGTCGCAAAGTGTGGGAAACACAATTTCGCGAGGGGTGGAGAATATTGTGTCGCAAGGTGTGAGAATATTGTGTCGCAAGGTGTGAGAAACACAATTTCGCGAGGGGTGGAGTACATTGTGTCGCGAGGAGTGGAGTTTATTGTGTCGCTAGGTGTGGAAACACAATTTCGAAAAGGGTGGAAGATTGTTTGGGAGGTGTGTGTGTGTGCGCACGTGTGCATATGTGTATGAGCGTATTATAATATCTCGTAAATGGTGTTAGCTTACATTCATTTGGATTTGATGTTAAAATTGGTTTGCTGCATTCATGCTCTTCATCTCGTTACATATAGATTTTGTAGAGAATTTCCTACTGGGCTTGTATAGCTCAACAAAATCCTTCTTTTCAGGTTCAAACGTAGGGCAGTAGGTTGTGTGACGTGGCATTTTCGGAAACGACGACTTTTGGGAGCTAATATGATTTAGCTACTCATCCATCTTTGTATTGGTTTACTTTTGGACAGAGATGGTGTTGTAACTGATTTTTCGTTGTTTGATCTTTTGACAAACCTTTGTAATATACATGAGACTTTGTACATGTACTTAACTTTAATTTGGGCCATGGTGCCAAAGTTGTAATCTCTTAAACTTGTGGACCTTGTTGTAATTAAACAGGTGGGAAATCCTATTTTGGGTATTATCCATATTATGCGAGAATCATCCTTGAATTGGTTATTTATTTATGTTGAAAATCGAGGGCGTGACATTTAATAATCTCGATCTTTCATAATTGGATTTTGTCTATTGGAGCTATGTCAATTGGACTTGTTTGGACTTACCCTTCTTGTACCTATTAAAACTAAATTTGGTTTATGCTTCAACAATATTAATCATAATTAATATTCAATTAAAAATTAGATACACCTAATAAAACTAGCAAACTATGCTTCCATTTTAAAAAAAGTTTTTAAGATGCAAAATTTCAAGTACTTTTTAAGATGCAAAATTTCAAGTCTCTCAATTGGGGTCATTACATTAAGGCTTTCTATTCCTTTTGTTAGAGAAAGAAAAGTCTAGCAAACCACGATCGAAATATGGTTCTATATTTTGTGCAAGCCCTACATTGAGGTTGAATATCTATAAAATGGTTTGAAAAATGTCATAAGTAGATCAAATAGCTTAGATTAATACATTTGGCCAGGGGTTTAACTTCATGAAATAAGGTCCGACTTTTTCCCAATAAGTAATCATATATAAGATATGTACCAAATAAGGATATGCATATAAATTGTAGAATACGCCGTTATATCATAGGATTTATCTATAAAAAGGATATAGGGTGGAATATGCATCATTTTCCAAGGAAGACGATACAAATTGTAAGATACATATCATGTATATATCATAGGGTTTTAGCAACTATGCATATGACCAAGTACGGACAATAGATCCGCTTGATATTTTTATTAGATCGATGTATATGAAATCGACCCTAGAATTTTGGAAGGAAGGTTGAGTTTGAGAAAGAAATGAATGAGTCCGTCAAAAGTTGGGATATAATTAAGAGGACAATTAAAGATCACCTGGGCTTAGCTCAAGTGACACGAATTCAACATTTCTCTTAAAGACGAGAATCTTGAATGTATGATTGGTGATATGCTCTAATTGCATCTTTTGATCACTAAAACATAATTTTCTAAATCTTGAAAATGGTGATGAGAGCTGGATCAAGTTGCTCACGTAGAAGAGAGAAAAATTGAGCTTTTGGCTTCTTTCTTTTTGCAGTTAGGCGATCTAAATTGAAGTGTGTCTGTTGGAAGTATGGTATCCTTAGCTGGCCACCTTCGAAGGGAAAAGATCACATATGAGTCAATCTCGCCCTAAGGAATCTCCTGTGGTCGTTGATCAAGAGAAAGTCCAACAGTTGAATTGTGATATTCTGCCTTCTGATTAAGCCTAAGTAGCTATTGTTGACACAAATAGTGTTGTTTTAAAGGCAAGATGGGTAGGCACTATTATAGTAAAGATTGGTCTTCCTAAGCCTTGGAGAATGGTAGAGTAGGAGCAACAAGCGGACAAGAGGCTGAAGCTTGACCCAAAAAAAAAGGAAAAGAAGCTGAAACTCGAGTCTGGAACTTATTACATTAGGTACAAAAATGAGGAAAATGAGCTTATTACTATATTTTGAGATGTGGATTTACAAGAATGTATACCCAGTTCTAGACCGCTGGGCACTAGTTCGTTTGAGGTGTTTCTTGTGCCAATGTAGCCTATTAATTACACGCGTTACCAACTTGAATCATTGGAATAGAGCATTTTCCCTTCTACTATAAAAGTGTTTGGTTATATACATTAGGACTTTGAAAAATACAATGTATGGTAGTATATGATAGTGTCTCAAAATTTAGAAAACACCCTACCGGTTACCGATATGCAATTGAGTTGATTTTTTTACAAGGGTTCTACAATAAATATTTTGATCCTCCTTGTAAAAAACTAGTACAATTAAAATCAGTCGGGCTGTTTTTTGAAAAATCCCACAAAAATACATCCCTATTGGCTATCCAATGTAGAAAAACGTCCCTACTGGTTATCAATATTCGATTGAGTTATTTTTTTTCAAGGGTCCTAAAATAAATATTTTGAACGTCCTTATCAAATCCATAAATATGAAAGACTAAAAGAGGCTGTGAGGGTCTAGGAGTTGCGGAGTCAACTACTTTTAACTACCACTAGTAAAGGTGCACGTGCCTCGCACGTGATATTTCCAAATTAAGAGCACAAATGGCATTGAAGTATGCAACTAACGTTTCTGCGATTTCAAAATGAAAATTTTGAGGATTTATTTTTATTGCATTTCATTTCATAGTTGCTCAGTGATTGGACTACCTCTCTGGGATAGTTTTTTGCAAAACTGTCTTATCGACAACTATAGGGCTATTTCCAATCAAAGATTTCTGCTATAGCATAAGTGTATGTTGTTTGTATTTGTGCGTATGCAGTACGGATTATGTTCCAATCAACATGGCCACAAGGTAAGTGCAATACAACTAATGTTTATACAAGGTATTAAAGCCTAAATCGCAACAAGTACTAACTATGACAATCTATTTTTCACAAGTAGTGCTAGATACGGGAAAGACCAAGAGAAGAAATAACCAAAGCGCAAATGCATGGAAAGGGCTGTGGTGGGGGCGGAGATTAATCCGATTCATCGGGACACTCTTCATTACCAAAACCAAAAAGAAATAACCAAAGCAGCGAATGTAAAATGCAATCTCCCATGATCAATCATCTCCATTTCAGTTGTACCAAAAAACTTGACAAGGACCATCATCTCATTTAAACAAAATAGAAAAACTTCACCTTCTTACAAAGAATATAGGACCGACTTCGCCAAGAATTCTTTGTGAGTGGATTGAACGTCCCAGAAGCAGATTTATTAAGGAGTTAAACGTCTCCCTAGAAATTAACAAAATTCAAAGATTGTTCTTCCATCCATAGCCAGTCTAGCTGGTTCAGCTTCATCAATTAGCAAGGGAAGCAGAGTAAGCAATGTGCTTTGGCCCACCACTTGCCCTAGGATGGTCCTTCAATAAAACATCAAAAGCAATACAGTTAGAAAAGGCTGCATTAAGGCTAAAGAACACGGCCATCACCAATAACACGGTCAAGATTTAAACATTGACAATAAGAATGACCACCCCTAAGCGGTACTATGATAAATTCCTAGCTCAAGAAACGAAGATGAAAAATTGATTGACTAACTAAGTTTAGAGACACGGTGAGCTCTTGTTTTTGATTGAGCATTTCAAAGATAGTTTGTCTTTAAAATTTAACATAATATAACTTGGTTAAGTATATTATGTGATTGCTCCCGTTGGAAGAAAATACTCTCGAAGTGATCCCATGTGGCCAACTTTAAAAAGTTGTGGTATACATCGTAATGTCAGTCATAAAATCATATATGTGAAGAGATGCCATGAGGTAAACCTCAACTAATTTAAAGTTTGCAAATAACCTTTTAAGTAGTACCTTATTTTTTAACAGTCAAGTTGACATATATATAGATGTACTATTGGAAGGAAATTTACCTTCTTAACTCGATCCAGCGGACATGTGCATGAACTCAAATAGCTTGTCACAATTTCATTGGTTTTTTTTTTTTCCTGAACTCAGTTTCTATCTCACACCCTACAATTAACAACACTACAACTTACACCTCTTTTGTGGATTGATGATTTCGAAGCTTTAGCACATCATACATATTGTATTTGTTTGAAGTATAAGCATATGTACACAAGTAGGATTCCTGGAACACAAGTAGCATTCATAGGCAATGTCAAAGTAAGTTGTAACTCTTCCTAGCTTATTTGCAATTAACGATATTTGAGGAGTGCTTGACGATTTTCTGGTCCTAAATTAATGGGTTGCCCCAAGCGTAGGGTGGAAACCGACGCATCATAATATCTGGTAAGATCGGAATCAAATCCATAGAGATGGTGATGTGTGCTGACTTAAAACTCGGGTTGTAGTATTAAAATTAGCTCTTAGGTAGCCACCCCTTGTCGATTGATAGAGATAAACTAAAACCTAGAAATAACTGTTCTTTTCAGATAATTAAAAGAAAGTACGGTCGTATGGTTTATAGCACTTGCAACCAATTCCGGACTTATCTGCTCTATTCGATGCTCTTAAAAACATTTGATTTTAGAGAGAAAAAGCTACCCCAAAATATGTGAATCTTTGTGGTCGCCATTTACCTATGCACAGTAGAGAATGAGTTTTGGACCTCCATTTCCCCGTTCACATGGGCTCCGACAATGCCTGGATTCGTCTAACGAATATTCTTTAATAATCTAAAATTGCTTTTGCATTATTATTCCAAAACAGGAGCAGAACGAATCCGACCTGGCCACGGTGTACTAATCACCCTGCGACTCTACCTTTCTGACTACTCACTAATCATTAAGTAATAAACAAAGAAAACCCTAGATTGAAACATGCTTCTATTATGCGAGATGAAAAATAAAAAAGAAATATTAACTAATCAAATACCAGCGAATAACTTTTATTAAAAACAGAAATTAAAACTAGTTATCGGAGTGCGAGTAATTGAACAAGACTTGAAATAGCTTGATTTTTTTGAATCTTTTGTTCCTTTTGGGGAAGTTCAAAAGTCAAAACAATTATTGTGAATTAAGAACCATGCATCCCACTTCGCTCTAGGAAACAATATCCTCCCACTTCGGTTTTGAAAAGTAGTAGCCGATTAGGAGTAGTAGTAGTAGAAAAGAGGGATGAATCCTCAATTCTTTTCGCACCAAACCCATCAATAAATTAAAGGGGCGATACAAGGGCCCCTTTATCGGACATATAAGATTTTTGATGGACAAAGAGCAAGGGTGATAGGAGGTGGTGGATATTTTATGAGTGGGATTAGCTAGGAGGAAGGATTAGCTAATATACTAGGTTTGAGAGTATCTCCTTTAATTAGCGTTTTTATTTTGCTCTCTGTTTCTCTCTTATAACCACAGCAGCAGCAGCAAAAGTAAACTTCAAAAACTACGTACGTCTTGTTTGGATGATGTTTTGGAAACTTTTGAGTTTGGTTTTTAGGTTATGAGTGGAGAAAGTAATTAGGGTAATAATTGAAGATATAGCTAATGAGTTGAGAGAAATAGAGACAGAAATGAGAATAATGATTAGAGAGTGGAGAGAGAAATGAGAGTAATGATTGAAACCACAGATAATAAGGCTATGTTTGGTAACATTGTCACTTTTCTGTTTCCTATTTTCTATTTGCTAAAATCAGTTTTTACTTTTCCTAAAAAAAAGTGAAAGCGAAAAACATGTTTGTGTCAACCTGTTTTCCAAAAAAAACAAAAACAAAAAACGTGAACTTGGTTGACATAAATAAAAGAAGCCTTCAAAAAAAAAAAGGATGGATAAGCTATAATAAGAGTTTGCAAAATCGCATCTTCTACCAGAGTTTTAATTAGAGAGAGAGAAAGAGAGAGAGAATCCAAGCCTTGTATGGAGTTCGTCAATCAAATCGAGGGTGAGAGAATCAGATCGAGAGTGAGAACCACAACTCTTTGTAGATTTCTTTCAACCAGTTTCGAGAGAGAGAGATGTTGGGTACACCCAAGTGGAGTGGGTGTGTTGTAGGGGATAAAACCCCTTTGTTTGTTCACCCTATTTTGGACTGCCTTTTGGCAGTGTGCGTGTGTGGGCTGAGGGACAGAGAAAGGGGCCAGGTGAGAGTGTGAGCTGGTTGAGGCTTCCCCAACGAGGGGAGCGGGGCTCCCCCAGAGATGCCCGTAGTGACTGTTGGAGAGGCATCGGAGTGAGGGAGCGAGAGAGGAGTGATGGCAGCCAGGTTGTGGCGTGTCGGAGAGGTTTTTTTTTTTATGTATATTGTATTTGTTTTGTGATTAATACATATACGAGTTTTTCCTCTCATCTCTCGCATTTTTTTTCTTGATTGTGTTTGCGTGCTTGTACTTAGGGTGTGGATTGGAGGGTTGGGGTCACGACCCAACAAGAGGAACCTTGGCCTGAGTTTGAGACCCGGGGAAAATAAAAAAGAGGAAGTTCCTCCGGCCAAGACTGCGTCTGGCGTGGGTGAGGCGCACAATTGGCACTATAGTGGAAGATGGCAGCCTGTTTTTACTTTTGCAAAAAGTGAAAGCGTAGTTTTTCAACTTCCATAAATTTTGCAAATAGTGAAAGTGATTACCAAAATTTGTAAGTGAAAGTAGTGCACCAAACAAACTTCCAAGGTTAATTTTTGAAAATTCTGAAAATGAAAACAGAAAACTGAAAATAAAATGGTTACCAAACATGACCTAAGTGTTTTTTGAGTTGTATTTTTTTCTTTTGACCTGAACTTTAATCTGAAAATTGTCCTTATTTAATTTTTTTTTGCATTTGTTAATTTTGCGTCAAACTTTTGACGGTTATTGATTTATCTCGATGAGAAGAATCGGAAAAATAAACTTTTTTTTACTTTTACCCAAGTATTTTGAAAAATAACCACTTTTTAGCCCAAAAAAATGACATTTCGACACTAAAAAGTAAGTATTTCAAAATACTTGGGTAAAAGTAAAAAAAAATTACTTTTCCGATTCCTCTCGTCGAGACAAATCAATAACTTACAAAAGTTTGAAGCAAAATTAACAAATGCAAAAAAAATTCAAATAAAGACAAAATTTTCAAATTTAAGTTAAGTTTAAGTTATGGTCAAAAGAATGTAGCCTAAGGCATAACTTTTCTTTGTAATTAGGGAAGTACTTCGGTTTCTCCCATCCTTTTGGAGACACTGCAATATTTAGTATAACCGAACCATTACAAGTATAACCAAAACCAATTATATGTATAACCAAGGCATAACCAAAAAATTGTTTTTTGATTACAAGTATAACCAAAACCAATTATATGTATAACCAAGGCATAACCAAAAAATTGTTTTTTGATTATGCCTTGGTTATACATATAATTTGTTTTGGTTATACTTGTAATGATTCGATTATGCCAAAGTTATGATATTTTTTTTTGAAAGGCGACACCAAAGTCATTCTCGATATCTCCTTTCTGGGGGGGGGGGGCCTTTCTGGGGGGGGATGGGGGGCAATACTGAAGTCATTCCCAATAAGAAGATAACCCTAAAATAATGGAGGGACCCATCCAACATGTTTTTCTTAACTGTCGGATCAAATTAGTAACTGGTGCTCATTGGGTGGCCTCCTTTGCTTCAGGATCACTACCTCAGAACTGAGTTTTCTTTTAGCTAAATGTTAGGTAAGGTCTTGCTTTCGGATGATGTTATGGTTTCTCTAGTTATTTTAGAGATATCGTAATTTTTGGCATAATTTTACCATTATGAGTATAATTAAAACTCATTACCAGCATAACAAAATCCAAACAAAGTATAATCAAAGAATATCCAAAAAACCAATCAATGCATAACCAAAGTTACCAAACTCAACCAAGCATAACAAACAAGTTATGCCTTGTCATAATTTTGTTATGCTTGTAATGGATTTTGGTTACGCTCATAATGGTTTTGTTATGTCAAAAATTACGATGTCTCAAAAATTACCGAGGACACCGAAGTCATTCCTCTCGCCTTTCTTTGCCACTCAAGTGTGCGACATCTGCCGTGCTTAGGCCAATGAGAATAAGAGACTGTTCCAAAAATAAAAAATAAAAAGTAGGATCTGGGTTCTCATGTAAAGCTTCATTTTTTACTTGGCTATTGAATATTCCGAGGAGCTGATTTGGTTGTACTCCTCTCCGTCGCCCTCGTCCGATTCAATGATTGTATAGCACGAGGACATCTTGGACCCAACGTGGTACTTCGCTGGAGACCCAGCGTTGTTGCAGCAGCAGCGGCAGCAGCGACTTCAGAATTTGCTGAATTTGGTAACTCTGTCAAATGGCTGCGCTTAGGAAAAGTGGAGAATCGGATATGGGTTTTCAAGAATCCGAGGAGATGATGACCTGTTTCTATTTTGCTCCATCGCCACCCTCTTTTTTCCCTCTGTATCTGCCGGCGTCGCCGCCCCTGCAATCCTCCCCCAGTTCAAGTTATTCCGGGAGTTTGGGAAAAGTGAAAACAAGGGAAAACAAGAAAGAAAATAGAGCTAGAATTGCAATTCCTTTGGGCTCCGTTCAATTGTCGAGAAAGTTGTGTGGGAAATTGATTCCCAGAAAAAGTGAAGTGAGGTGAAGTAAAAGAAAAAGAAAATTATTTTCCTGTGAGTGTTCATTTGACAAAAGAATTTTGCAAGAAAAATTAAGGTTTAGTTGTTCATTTGTCAGGAAAAAGAAACTTTCGGGAAAATTTTGTGAGTGTTCACTCATTTTCCTTTTCCCGCGACGCAAAATCCTGTATTTTTTGCAGGATTACTTTTGCAGGAAAGTAATTCCTGCAGGAAAACTTAAATTGGTAAGTCCTAGAATTTTCCTACCAACTGAACACTAGAAAGAAAATTGATTTTTCCATCCTTTCCTGTACTTTCCTGACAACTGAACGGGGCCTTGGAGGATATCTTACAAACTAAAGATTTACGTTAAAGATGCCGCAAAGCATCTCAAAGGTACGCATACATACAAGGCTGGCCCAAGTCCAAGTTCTAAGAGATTCGGGCCTCGAGTATTAAAAAAATTCAAATTAATTTTAGGGGCATTCTAATATTATTTTTAAATTAGTATATATATTATTTGTTCATTTTATAACACAAATGTCTTTGCTAGCTCAGGGGTAAGTTGATTTTAGTTCATGTGAAGTGTCTGAGTTTAAGTCTTCTAGCAGGCTTTTCTTTTGAAATATTTTTTCCCAAAAAATAATGTTATTCCCAAAAAAGATGACAATTTTTAAACTCATGTTATTTTTTTATCTCTTATATCTTTCAATCTATAATGTTTTTCATGAGTTTGAAAACTTTGTATAATAGAACTAATTTATAACTATCAAATAAGATCCATATTGCATCCCTTTTGAGATTCATATTAAAAGATATAAGGAATTGAACTTGACATGGATATGAAAAATTAATATCCAATTTGGGATGGATGGGGTAGAATTCAAGCCATTATACATTATTCTATTGCTTTACAGCATATAGTTTTATATTAATAAACAAATAATCTTTTTCAAAAAAAAAAAACATTAGATACGGATATACATTTAGACTCCTATACATTATGTGGTAAATTCTTTTTTTTTTTTTTTTTCACGGAAGAAGGAATGATTTTATTAAGACAAAGAGCAATCCGAGGATCAAAAATCGTCACGGGCAAGACTAGCGAGATGTTGGGAGATAGGACCCTCCCAACACTCCAATCTAGCACCTAATATGGAACGCTTAGCCAAGAATGAGCTACCCTATTATAAGAACGCTTAACATAAATAAAGGAACAAGATGAAGGAAAAAGCTCTATACAATTAGCAAGAATAGAGCTGCAATCAGAGAAAGACTTTCCATCTTGAATCAAAGCTTGAACTACCTGCAACGAGTCACCTTCAACAATAATTTCAGAAAATCCTCTAATAGCTGCAGTGACAAGGGCTTCACGAAATCCCAAAGCCTCAGTAGAACGTGGCGATAAGAAACCAGAAAAAGGAATCGAAATAGACCCCAAAATTTTACCAAAATGGTTCCTTGCTATAATACCCACACCAGAAATACCATTCTTTTTGTTAACAGCACCGTCAACATTAAGTTTAATAACATTAGGTGGAGGGGGAAGCCAGGACAAGGGATGGGGTGGAGTGGAGAGTCGAGGGAGGGAATGGACCGTTCTGTAGCTACCTTGAACTCCTCGCATAAGACCATAGAAGTACTCTCTCCCATTTAAAATTAAAAGCACAAGCTTTTAATTAACTGAAATCCTATTCCAATACGTACCACCAGAAGAATATATATATAACTGCTGTCAATTTACGTCGTACCAAAAACTTTATTAATCACAGTTTTCTTCGACTAAAACTGATGAACCCTTTTAGTTTTTATCATGCTTTGTATGAGAGATCGAAGACCTCAATTATAAATGTTATATTTGGAGACACACAAAAAATTACGAAAAAAATAAGAAGAAGAAAGGAAGTGCATACAAGCCCTACGTACATAAGAATTGAGAATTGTGGTTGCATAGTCAATGTGATGTGGTGATATTCTCTGAATGCAATTCCTTCTTGCTCAAAACATATTTTCTGTGGCTCTTGAAATTGAAAATGTGGGTTGGAGTTGCTTCAGTAGAAAAATATTGAGCTTTTGAATTCTTATTGCAGTTAGCATCCCTGAACTGAAGAGTTCTTGTAGGGAGTATGGTATCCGCAGATGGCCACCTCGCAATGAACACAAACTTCTTAGGCAATCTCTCCTCAATGAAACTCTTGCGGTTGTTGATCAAAATCCCACAATTTACTTCTCAATCTAATCATGTCTTGATGGCTACTATTGACAAAAATAGTGATGTTGAAAAGGAGATTTTGCTGTCGCAGCTTTTGCCTGCAGCTAAACAAGAGAACCCTAATGTGGGTTCTGGCAATGATGAAGTTGAGGCAATTGGAATTGGGATTGAGTGAACAACAAAGGGTGTAGTTGAAAAGGCTTAGTTGAACTCTCGGTGTTTGGGGAAAGGGAAATGGAAGGAAAAGAGCCCAGGAGGAGATAGACGTCACGACAAAACTACTGGGGTCCGAATTGCAATTCCAAAGCAAGATATCTTATAAACTAAGGAAATGCGTCTTAAAGATGCTGCAAAGCATCTTGAAGGTATGCATAAATACAGTACCTTCAACAAATGAAAATCTCAATATTGTTGGTAATATCTTGCCTTGTTGTTTTCAACTGGATAGAGTTTTCTCTAAAAACTCCACCAAAACGTTTCTCTCTCTCTCTCTCTCTCTCTCTCTCTCTCTCTCTCTCTCTCTCTCTCTCTCTCTCTCTCTCTCTCTCTCTCCAACCATGCTATGTATGGGAGCATCAAAATGAAGACCTTGATTTCAGTTCCCATATTAGAAGACTCCACTCAAAAATGGATAAATTATGGGAGTTGATTTTCACTCATTTTTTTTGATATCCACACTTTCTTTTTTATTTTTTAGTGTTGAAAGGGTATTTGTTTTTTGCTAAATATTTTTAAAAAAGAGTACGGATATAAAAAAGAGTATGAAAATTAATTCTCTAAATTAGTGTACCTTCATGCATATTTAAAAATATGCTCAATTGCTGGAGGATGTATGTTGAATTTTAGTAATTTTTGTTGGCTTTTAGGGGAGCTTGTTTTAAAAAGAGTTTTGTGTTGAGCACATCTAATGCAATTTGTAAGTCATATAAATTACTTGTACGTGTGATATCTAAACTTAAAGGTAACAGTGGTTCAAAACTGGAACCAAATCATAGTCAAAAGTTCGTCAGTTTCATGGATAGTATGATTCTTGAAACATTCAATCTGCACGACATGGTCTGGTTTTTAGTTCAGCACAAAACCGAACTAATACGAGCCCAGCTCACCCCTGAAAATGGATATTAAATCTCACTTTATGTGAGAAATGGGTATAACCTAGTCGATGTACATCTAATTTATCCAAAAAAAAAGGTAGGTGCCATTGGCACCTACTCCCTCCGTCCCACTTTGTTTCGCCTAGTTTGACTTTCACGTAATTTAAGGAAAAATTATAATTACATTGACTTGTTGTTAATTTTACCATTTTGCCCCTTTGTCAAAATATTAGTGGAGTACTAAATTTTGTTTAAAAAAAGTTTGAACCGAAATGATGTATTGGAGCCAATTATGATTTGACATCCTTGTCATGTCATTGAGGAGAGAATGGCTTGAAATTGTACATTGCCCTAGAGGTGCTCTTTGCATACTTTAAAATCATATTTAAATTTTGAATTAGGGAGGGAGAAAATGATGGGTAAAATTGTAAAATTGACATCCAAAAATGGAAAGTTTTGAAACAAGCATTTCATTTTGGGACATCCCAAAAAGGAATAAGAGCGTAACAAAGTGGGACGGAGGGAGTACTTTATTCTTACTTTTTGTATCTAGTGTAGTAACTAAATTACTTTGAAAATCATATTAATATCCCATATACCTTCAAGAAGGGATTTTGAATTTCGAAAAGGAAGGATTGAAATCTTTAAAACGTAGAGACTACAAATAACACATTGGAATTTGTAGTTCGACTTAGAGTGTGTGAGTAGTGATACACTTTAAATTTACTTTTTAAGTGTTTTGCTTTGTAACTCCAACTTATTTAAAAATATTATCATTATACCTTTTACATCAATTTTTCCCCACTTTTTCTACTTACCCATCATCATTATACTTTTACTCACTAACTTTTCAAAATAGTATCTACTTTTATGAACAAAATAAACAATGCGCCAACATTTACCCTCTAACTTTACAAAATGGACACTTATTAAGGGATAACTCAAAATGGAATGTTGGAAGCTAAATAAGGGACAGAGGGAGTATAAGGCAAATGTTGAAGTCTACAAAATGTAGATGTAGGTAGGAGTTGTTCCATTGAAGAATTTTGAGCTTCTGGCTTCCTATTATTTTGCAGTTAGCCGATCTACATTCAAACGAGCTTGTCGGGAGTATGGTATCGAGAGATGGCCACCTCGCAAGGAACGCGAACTTATTAGTCAATCTCACCCCAATGAATCTTCTGCGGTTGTTGATCAAGAGGGAATCCCACAATTGAATTCCAATACGCTTCTACCTTCTGCTCAAGTCTCGGCTACTATTGGTACAAATATTGTGACTATAATGGCAAGGTATGCAGAAGTAAGGATAAAGTTTCGGATGTCTTGGCCGTGGCGAATGGTAGAGCTGGAACAACAAGTGAAAAGGAGGCTGCCACTCGAGGCTGGAACTTATTACATCAAATACAAAGATGAGGACGATGGGTTGATGACTTTAATAGCTTGCGATGAGGATTTAGAGGATTATATCTCCATTTCTAGCCGGCTGGGCACCCATCTGATTGAGGTATTTCAAGAGCCCAAACTAGCTAGCTCATGAGTTACACGTTAACGAACTTTAATCTCGGTACTGTAGAAGTGGTTGGTTAAACAGTCCAGATCTATTGCACAGGAGAAGTGCATTTAGAAATTCTCCAATGGCTTGGTATTTGAGTTGCTGTCGTTATCGTCTCAAAATTTAGTGTTTCAAATGGCATGTCTTACAAATTTGAGGACAAAGGGTTGATTTTAATAGCTTGTAACGAGTATTTACAGGATTACAAATCAAATTCTAGACTGTTGGGCACCAGCTCGATTGTTGTATTTCGTGAGTCAAAGTAGCTGTTTAATTACGTCGATCAATTTGAATCTTTTAAATTATTGCAATTACAGTGTTTATCCCGACATCACGTGTTTGGTTCAAAATCAACCTATTTAGAAGTATCTTGTGATTTTGCACAAAAGTGCATTTTGAGATTCTCAGTGGCTTGGTATTTGAGTTGCTAATGGTTTTTAATTTTTCAGTTTTATTGAGCTTTGTTTGTGCTAAAGAATGGTAAGGGAGAGGGCACAACAGTAATAAAGGATACTTTGTCTTGCAATAGACTCATCCACACTCACATAGTTCGTGAATCCACCGGTAACATTCGATATGGGATCCAAAAGTCATGTGAGAATGTAGTATTTTCGTCTTGGTTCGATAGGGAAAGCACCTAAGGGCCTCCACACTCTCATAGTTCGTGAATCCGACGGTATTGATGTAGGGACCAAAAGCCATGCGAGTATGTAGAAATTTTGTCTTTGTTCGATAGGGAAAGCTCCAAAGGACCACAACCTAATCATACAATGGTAAACAAAACTAAAATACAATAACTAAAACCACTCCCCTGGCTTTTGATTGATTCCTCTTTCAAATAAAGCTATGCAAAGGGCATCACATTTTGCCCTAAAACACTTCCCTCTGTACAACTAAACTATAACTACCCAGGAGCTGGAAATAGCACCGCCCAAGAGAATAAACGATTTATTGAGTAAGAAAATGACAGGCAATATTTGTCTGCTTCGAGGTCAAAACAAAAAGACCATTTGATTGAGAGATAAAACCATCTGATTTGCTCAGTTCCCCTTATGCCATGAGACCATCATCTAAGGATGATCCTTGTGCCGACCCATGCTAATAGGAGCCGGTGTATTGTTCCTACTGATGGGGTGCGTCATCTTTCTCATCAGAAGCAGTTGGAACTGAGGATGATCCAGTTGAGACACTGCTCGCCACCAGGGGGTTGTACTTTCTAAGTAGCTAGCCTGACTTTGCTTTCCATCCACCATTAATTCTTCTGCCCGCTCCTCCGCGAACCTTCTTTTACAGTGGAATCAGAGGATGTGAGTTCCAGACAGTTGGATGAAAGAAGCATTAGGAAGCAAAAAGCTCAAATTTTTGTAATACCAACAATATGCGTACCTTCTGATTAAAAAGAATATGCGTACCTTAGTCTACCTTTTCTACATTTGTAACATCCAGAAATTCAACAAAATGAGGGCGACTGAAATCTTTTTCAATTCCATGACGAAGTCTCCCCCCAGAATTCCTCTCCCCTGGTAAAAACCTCACATTGCCTTGTAACAAGAGCAAAATGTCGAAACACCACAAGCAATTTGGTGAACATCAAGAACTACATTTGATTCTAAAGGGTTAGGAATAAGGGCATCCTGCTTTGTAGGATATGGACTCCTGGATCCATCAGTTGTGTCACACCAAACCTCTCCCCAAACATGGACATCTCCCAAGGATTCTATGTCATCTGGTCCAGAACCTTGGCTTGAACAACTAGGGGTGCTTGAAACAGTAACACAGAAACCATCCCCTCCAACACTTGTTCTTACTTGCATATTTGCAAGTGCAGACACGACATCTGAGCTAAGAAAATTCAAAGAACTCCCACCGGAACTTGAATCGACAGACGCCCTACCGCAGGCAATACTTGAAGTGTTCTGTAGGGTTGCACTGAAAGGACGAGCACGGAGAATGAAATCGCTCCAACCAGCATTCATGTAGCTGCGGTAAAATATGCAAGGAACTGAATTCATTTTAGGTCATTTTTTGGCATTATAGATGTATGTCAGGTGATGGAACTACATTTGGTCGATGAGTTCATTCATGTATGATAATGGCACAGTTGCACTCAAAAACCAATCAAATAGGAGTAGTATTCTTCTCTAAATGATGCCACAGAATTGATTTCAAAACATGTATGATAATTGCACAGTATGGAAAAGTAGATCACCCCTGCAAGTCTCTCGAGGGAAGAAAAAGTTCATAATGTTCCTATATATATATGAAAAAATCTCCTAAAATTTCAAGTTATCAAACCATTTATTTGGTCGTAGGTGTAATATTGAATGGCGGTTATGCATATACCCACGTTTTCATCTCATTCTCATAACTAGATAGTAGGAAAAATATTTGGATTGTATTTTTTTTGTTACTAATGTAGAAATACATATATAATTCGAGCCCCTACTGAGTACTAATCTTGCTTCCGCCACTAAATTTGCTGGCCCGATTTTACCATATGCATAATTTAGACGTGTTCTATAATACTCTTTGCAGGGAAGTATTGAAACTTGAAACCGAAGAAATAGAGTTATTTTGTTCTTTTTTTGGTAAATTATCTTTCATTGAAAGCAACAACCAATTACAGGATCAAAGGGCATTTCCCTGGGAAAAAACCATAATTAACGTCAGTCTCAAAGCCGAACCTGGGGAGTTGCTGTGTGGCACCATGCTGTGCATGTTACCTTGGGCATCCAGGCCGTCCGTTCGGCAATTCAACGGTCCAAATTTTATCTCGGCAATGAACGGCATGGATGCTCGGATGGTGGAGATGAGATTTGAACTGTTGGATTGCCAAACAGACAACTCGAATGCCGCAAATGCACAAACAGAGGCAGCAGCATACAACTAAAAGTTTTGAGGAAAAGCTATGTTTGGGATATTCCAACTAAGGCGCGCATATTAATTTGTTTGCATCAGATCTCTTGATACCCCTCCACAAGCAGAAACATGCACGCAATTCAGAGAATTTCATTCACCGCAAGAAACTGTTTGAACTTTTAACTTAGCATTGGGACTCTTAATTTGAACTCTCTCTTCTCTATGCGTAATGCCAGATGTACAGCAAAAGATTAGCAGTCAATCCCATATGTAGTTATCATGTAGTTTCAAACGGATTGAAAAATGTCCAGTCCGGTTTATATGTTTGCTTTTTTCCCGATTTATTTTGGTGATCGGAATTGTTTACTTTTTAGAAATCATTTAGAAAATTGATCACGTCAAAAATCATAGTGATTAGATATCGTTTGATGTGCTCTATAGGAACACATTTCATATTGCGAAAAAGTGAAAAGAGAAGTTCGATAACCTGAATCGGAACCCATTTTCCTCAACATAGGCAAACAAATTTCGAAAAAGAGTGAGGAGGAAGCCACGAATTTAACCTATTGAACAACCTAGAGAGACTTTAGCTAATTAATAAAATGTAGACAGGACAGTATTTGTCTTTTGATATTTTTTTTTTCTCGGCAAACGAATCATTTTATAAAACTCGAAACGGGTACATCGAGGGGAAGAAAATTAGACGAAAATTACAACAAACTATCCAACCAAGGTTGGATAGGAAATACGCCTAAAGATTGCGCTACAACTGCACTTTCCGAATCCCTTCCAGATATCCTTTGAAATCCTCCACTGTATAAACCTTAATGTCAAACTTGGCCTTGATCCACATGGCCACTCTAGTTTTGATTAGATCCACTACTTCCCATGCTAGAGTTGAAACATTGTTGAAAACATATCCATTCCTCATAATCCAGATAGACCATAGAATTGCAAAAAAGCATACCTCCCAAATACTTTTTTCCAAGTTCCGAAATCCGTTGTCAAACCACCACGATGCAAGTCCAGCCAGAGAGGATGGGCAAACCCACTGTATTTTCCACCATTCCAGAATACCAGACCAAACTTCCCAGGAAATTCGGCAATGCAAGAGTAAATGAAGAGGGGTCTCAACAACATCAGAACATAGGGGACACAATGCCTGTTGGATTTCAGTAATCAAGTTTCTATGAAATAGCACTGACCTTGTTGCAATTCTTTCTTGAACGGCCATCCAGGAGAAGATTTCAACCTTCGGGGGGCTCAAATTCCTCCACAGAGAACCCAGAACACTATTACTTGCTTGAGTCTGAAGTTCCCATTGCCTATACAATGATTTGGTGGAGAATTTTGTGTCTGCAGACCAAATCCACAGAAGGGAATCCGGTTTTGATGGATCTAAGGTCACTCCCTGCAGTCGTTGCTTCATCTCCTCCAGTTGTTGACTCGCCCGTAAGCGCAACCTTCCCCTAAATTGCAAATCCCAATTGTTACTGCCCCTTCCGATACAAACCTCGCTCAGAACAGCATGTTTTTGAGTGGAACGCAAGTACAGACGTGGAAAGTCCTCTTTCATTGCTGAATTACCCAACCACACATGATCCCAGAACAGCGTATCACGACCTGAGTTTACTTGCACTTGAAATCCCGCCCGGATGGAGAAACCAAGGTCCGAGTCATTATTTCCAACTGAACAAATATCCCTCCAGACATTTGAAACTGGGCCATTGTCTTGTATGTACGGGAGCCAACTCCTTCGGTCTAGATTATATTTTCCTCTAATAACCTTTGCCCAGAGAGAGTCCTTCTCGTTACCGAACCGCCACCACCACTTAGCAAGTAGAGCCAGATTTTGTTGTATCAATCGCTTGACCCCTAAACCCCCGTTTTCTTTCTTCTTGGAAATTTCCTCCCAACTAACCAGGTGCATCTTCTTCTTGTCCGGTGTATCTCCCCAAAAAAATTGTCTCTGTATTTTCTCAAGGGTCCTTGCTACTGCTGTTGGCATTTTGAATAATGACATGTAGTAAGTTGGCAGCGTACTGGAGTTGGAATTGACAAGAGTTAATCTGCCCCCTGTAGAGATGATTCTCGTTTGCCAAATATTTAATCTCCTTTGAGTTTTTTCAATAATGGGCTCCCACGTTTTAATCCTCCTTTGGTTAGCTCCTAGAGGTAATCCAAGGTATTTAATAGGCAAAGATTCCACTTTACAACCCATCACCCGAGCCAGGGCTGCAATCTCCCCCTGTTGGACCTTAACACCACATAGGGAACTCTTGGAATAGTTAATCTTCAAACCAGACATCAATTGGAAACATCTAAGTATCCTCTTAATGCTCCCCATCTCCTCCAAATCGTTGTTGCAGAATAGGATTGTATCATCCGCAAATTGAAGATGAGAAATTGTCACACCATTATTTCCCAACTTAACCCCTTTAATGATGTTTTTCTCACAGGCTCGTTCCAGCATAATATTGAGTGCTTCGGCTACAATATTAAACAGGAAGGGAGATAAAGGATCCCCTTGTCGCAATCCTTTTTGCGTTTGGAACTCTTGAGTGGCTGACCCGTTGATCAAGACAGACATATAGACTGAGGAGCAACATTCCTTAATCCACCCACACCACCTCTCCCCAAATCCCAACTTTTTAAGCATATCCAGCAAAAAACCCCAGTTTACACAGTCGTAAGCTTTCTCAAAATCCAATTTAAGGATTAACCCCCCTTAAGATGAATGTTTCCAACTGTGAATGGCTTCGTTAGCAATAAGAACACCGTCAAGAATTTGTTTACCCCCCACAAATGCTGCTTGAGACTCACCAATAACAGAAATAAGATGTTGCTTAAGCCTATTAGCAAGGACTTTAGAGAGAATTTTGTAGATACTCCCCACCATACTAATAGGCCTAAAATCTTTAAAAGTAGTAGGGCAATCAACCTTAGGAATCAACGCAACAAAAGTAGAGTTAATACCTGTCGTAAGCTTTCCATTTGAGTGAAATTTTGAAAAGAATTGGAGCACTAAATCCTTCATGAACTCCCATCCTTTCTTAATGAATGAGAAGTTAAATCCATTCGGACCCGGAGCCTTTAGACTGCTACACCCTTGCAGAGCAGCCCTAATTTCTCCTTCTTCAAACTGACTTTCCAGTAGTATAGTTGCATCCTCGGACAATCGTCTCTGGAAATATCCACCCAGAATTGGTCTGATCTTTCTTTCCTCGGTGAAGTTATTACGAAAATAGTTCACTGCAGCATCTTTGATGTCCTTAGGATCCTCCACGATTCTCCCATCTATTTTAATTGAGCCCACCATATTTCTTTTAAACCTGTGATTCGCAATGATCTGAAAAAATCTGGTGTTCTTATCCCCCAATTTCAGCCATTTAACCCGAGATTTCTGTCTCCATAATGATTCCGTCAGCTTGTAAAGCCTCCAATACTCTGCTTTGGTCTTGCATCTTATTGCCTTTTCCCCTACGTCAAGCGGCCTATCCTCAGCTAGAATGTCTAACTGGTGGAGTTTAACTTCATTTTCCTGCAATGCATGATTAACATCCCCAAACTCCTCTTTGTTCCATACCTTCAATCTATCTTTGACAGCTTTCAAACTTTGGACAATGCGAAATCCTGCCCACCCCGTCACCTGCACCCCTTCCCATGTTTCTTTGGCTAAACTCATACACTTCGGATTAGAGAGCCAAATATCCATAAACTTGAAGGGTTTGGGGCCCCAATCCTTGCAATCATCCATTATCGACACTGGGCAATGGTCCGAGATTGGTCGCGGAAGGCCCCATTGTAGGATATTGTACTTATTTAGCCATTGGTGAGATAGCAAGAATCTGTCCAGGCTGCTATGGACAGCATGGTTCTGGAAATTGGTCCAGGTATATTTCCTACCAAGCATTGGAAGATCAACCAGCTCCATGTTATTACAAAATTCTATGAATTCCTTCATGCCCCTATCAAGCCTTACACACCCTACCCTTTCACACGTTGCTTTTATTTCATTGAAATCCCCACCCAAGCACCATGGAACACTAAATTCTGCCTTAATTTCCACCAGCTCCTCCCAGAGCACTCTTCGGGAAGATGGTTCATTAGGGGCGTAAATGTTTACCACCGTACACGAAAACTCGTTATACAGCAAACCATTCATTAAAATGAAAGAACGATGAACCACCACATTAGCAACTGTAAAAAAATCCTTATTCCAGATAGTAAGTAACCCCCCAGAAGCACCCACTAAATCTGAACAAACAAAATCCATATTGGCACCACCCCAAATTTTCTGAAGAGCAAACCTCTCTATTGATTCTAGTTTAGTCTCTTGAATGAACACCATGTCTGGTTTCCCCTTTTTAATAAGTTTTGACAAAAAACGTTTTTTAAGAGAACTCCCCATCCCTCTGATATTCCAAGTTGTAATTCGCATTCAACCTCGAAAACCCTCTAGACACACCACAGTATTAGTCAGAGAGACTAAATCCCCCCTTCTCTCTCTTTCATGAGAGAGTATTCCTGGATTTCCAATTGAATCATTCTCCTAAGAGTCTCATCATCATCAGGTAAAAAATTAACACCCAACTCACCTCCTACTGCCATAGAAGCTTTGACCTCGTTGAGAATCATGAGATTGGATTGGCTTAGATCCTCTGAAGATGGTTGAGAAATATCCTCCGAGCAAAGCTCCCGATCCATCTCCTCGCGGATAAGGATTAGATTGGATAGCTGTCGCCTTCTCCGTTTCCTGCATTCGGCGTTGTTGAGGTCTACCATGCGATTAATAGACGGAATTTGAGAAGAGTGCACCTCTAACTGGTTCGTCGGGCTTTCTGTTGGAGACTCTGATAGTGAAGACCTCACCGCCAGGGAGGTAATCGGTCTAATCTTTTCTTTAAGGGGCCTCCCCTGAATACAGCCCACCTTCTTGTCCATATTCACCACTGGCCCAGCAATTGCCTTAGAATGAACAAGTGGACTTTTATGGGTTTTAATTGGAGACCCTGAGTGGGCCACCAAGCCCACATCTGAATTTAAACCGTTGAGTTGGTCCATGGAATCCTCAACAAAGCCCACATTTGGACCTAAGCCGTTGAGCTGGTCCACAGAATCCTCAACCAAAGATTCAAACTCCTCTGATATCCCCTGCATATCCCCCTTGTCAAGCAATAAATGCCCTCCAGAATTCGTACGCTTAGGGCCTCCAACCCCAACACCTTTTTCCTTTTTTCCATGCGCTGCTGCCGGGTCAAAGCCCCCTGCACCCTCACCTACCTTGTCTTTTCCATTGGTCGGAGCTGATGCAAGTACTGCCACATCATCATCTTCCTTGTCCACTCCTTTTGCACCACCGCCATGGCCAACTTCCTTCTGAAATTTTGCTGCTGGACTAGAATCTTCATGACCCCCGGAGCTGGGTAGGGCATATTCATCCGGATTGACAAAAGATGAGAGCTCTTTCACCCAGACTTCATATTTCACTCCTTGCACCTCCAAGTGGACCCACTGTTCTATCTTTTTAGTTTCCTCAGTTGCTATCAATATTTTTCCTTGAGCAAAAGATAAGTCTCTCAATGTTTCCTCATCCACCGAGATGAAATGGCCCCAGAGTTCACCAATCTTTTTGAAAGATAAGTAATCCCAAGCATTGAGTGGCATCCCTTGACAACCTAGCCAAGCAAACCTTTCGTAGCTCGCTTGATCCCCGCTCCACGGTTTCGCCGACTCGAACCATCTCTCCATCCAAGATCCTTTAATCAAAGCGTCCCTTTCCTCTTGGCTTTGGAAGGTAACCAAAACAGACCTTACCCCCAATGCTCTGAACTGAGTAGCCTTATCCATTTCCAATCCAAAGCTCACCTTCAAAGTCGCCATAGATACAACTCTACGCAGTACCGCCACCGCACTCCGGAGAAGCCATCCATTCCGCCTAGAGTTGATGCGAAGTGTGGCTTTAGGATTGGTTTGTTTTGATGACTCACCATTCACCACCTGGGCATATGATTTATCAAAACCCTTTTTACTCCACAGAAGGCCAGAATCTCTAGCTTGGTTGTTTGTCCCTTTTACAATGTCTTGGCCATGACTCACTCCATTTCGTTGCTCCTGTTCTCTCCTTTCATAGATCCTTGGTACCCTCCTGTTTTCTTCTTGACCAAAGCACGCCTCTTTGACAAACAATCTATTGTTCCCCACCCAAATCCCATTTAATCTAGAAGCTGCCATATCCGTCGAAACATGACAATCAAACCTGACAAATCCAAATTTATTTCCTGTACGTTTACTTCTCTTCCATGGGATAAAAGCGTCCTTAACCACTCCGAAGTTATTAAACGTCCGTTGTAACCAGTGGTGATCCTTCTCCTCTGGAATGTTATCCACAAACAACGTATACATCTCCTGGTTCCTAACGCTGTTGCCAACTTTAGCCCTGTAGTTCTTTATCACAGGGATCCATCCGCCTTCGTCTCTCCTACCACCATGCTCTCCGATGCCCTTACCCCTCTCTCTCTTTCTCTCCATCTCTCTGTGGGGCTACTGGCTATTGAAGGCGAAAAAGTATCACTCAAAGCTTATTTGTCTTTTGATATTCAATATTCTACCCCGAAAAAAAAATCCTCATAAATCATACGTACGCATGTTGACTAAAACATTGTATATTTCAATTAGCTAAAATCTTGGGCGTCTATGTAAATAATGTAATACGTGTTGACCGGCCGGCATTCAAATTTTAGGGTAATTTCGGCATCCTCCCTTGAGGTTTCTTACAAATACACCGCGCTTCCAACTAATTACACTGGTCTCCTCCGAATGGGAGTACCGTACAACAGTTAGATCCGCTACATCAGTCTTCTATTAGATTTGTGAATTTCAAGTTAATGACCTACATAAAAGAAAACTCTACATAGCTTCCATTTTGCCCTTCAATTCTCCCTGGGAAATCCCTACCAACTAAGGCTTTTTGACCAAATTTTTTTTGTCAATAGTGAGAAATTTTATTCATCTGGTAGGCACAAGCCTAAAAATTAGATAAGAGGGAATCCCATCGGAGCAAATTGGACATCTACAAACCGGACAAACCATCAGAAAGGACTTTTTGACAAAATTGGTTGGGGAGTAATTTGATTTGAGCTTGGTATTTGAGTTGCTAATGGTTTTTAATTTTTCAATTTTATTGAGCTTTGTTTGTGCTAAAGAATGGTAAGGGAGAGGGCAAACAATGATAAAGGAATCTTTGTCTTGCAATAGACTTATCCACACTCACATAGTTCGTGAGTTCACAGCTAACATTCGATATGGAATCCAAAAGTCATGTGAGAATGTAGTATTTTCGTCTTGGTTCGATAGGGAAAGCACCTAAGGACCTCCACACTCTCATAGTTCATGAATCCGACGGTATTGATGTGGAGTCCAAAAGCCATGTGAGTATGTAGAAATTTCGTCTTTGTTCGATAGGGAAAGCTCCTAAGGACCACAACCTAATCATACAAACGTAAACAAAAGGGCAAAGTCCACTATCACCCTTGATAGTTATCGCCACGTGCGGATACCCCCGTCATGGTTCAAAACTGACCACATAACCTACCTGTGGTTTTGAAAATATGTGGATAGATCTTCTACTGTCATGTTTTTCATCCATCTTAATGGAGGTGTATCTCAAACGTCTCTAGAATATAATCTAATTAAGTTGATCATAATGTATTAAATAAAGAATAGAGTATCTCTGTAAAATATCATCTTGATTAGGTATCAATAACTTAGTGATCTAATTTTTAATAAATTCAAATTTTAAATTCATAACAAAATCGATTCGACCATGAGCTTTTCAGTTTTTGATTAACTTGAATTTTGACATAGATGTAGTACTTGTCAAAATTTACAATATCAACGGTTTGGATTCAATTTTTGGTATAGGAGATGGTGTGGTTAGATTTAAAAAAGAAGAAGAATCAAGGGACATGATGAGGATATATCGGTCTTTTAATGTTGTGTCCGTTAATGTAGATGGAAAACATGACAGCAGGGGGCCTATCCGCATATTTTCAAAACCACCGGTAGATTATGTGCTCAATTTTGAACCATGAAGGGGTATGCGCACATGACGATAACCACGGGGTCAAAGCTTGTTAGTCTTTCACTATTTTTTTAACTAAATAAATCGCAGATTCGTAGTCCAAAATCAAACACATGGCCTAAGTGGAATATCTAAAAATATCTCGTCCCACTTAAAAGACCAAAACTACTTTTGTTTAACCTCAATAATGCAGAGCATGATTCACAAAGCAAGAGAAACTATATTTCAATGCCAACTTACAAGCTTGATATTTTGAACCGTCTAAATTTTAAAATTTGACTGCCAATTAAAATTTTGAACCGTCTAATTAATGTTGAACGAAACAATAAAGTTCGTAATCTATCCATTTGTTGATGGATTAATTTGTCATGAATTGGCTTTGGCTAGTGTCGATCAGTACCTATGATGAAACATGCATTTTCAGCAAAGCATTTGTGACAATTAGAGAGTGCGATAAGACGAATTAAGAATGAATCAACAAACTTTTGGATCGCATACAGTACTGAACAAGATATTGCTAGATGTCTTGGTGTTGATTCTACCATCGATGGTTTTAACAACATGAAATATATATAATAGAATCAAAACATAATTTAAGATATCTTAAACTGGTACTCTACGTCCAAATGATAAATAATATATCTTGTATGAAGTACTTTTTTAGTATATAACGTCGATTTATATTAGTTTATAAATATTTATATTGTAATACATCGTCCCATATCATTTTTAGTATATATATGTTCGCCGCCACTAAGTTAAAGTCCTAACTCCGTCCTTGATTGGGAAACCATGCACAAATCCACCGTCCACTAGTGAGAGATCCACTTAAAACTGGAGCAAATACTCCATATAGACTAGCCTGAAAGGTGTTGATAGCACCTTACAGGTTTCGAACTCAAGATCTTACGAGGGTTAAACCTCTAAGTCTCGCTAGGTCATTGGAAAATGCAAATTGTTCATGTACGGAATGATTCAGAACCTTTGATGACACCATAGAGCACGAGAAAGTAATTTGAATTCTACAGGCTTGAAGAGTACCGAATTTTGCACATTTAATTTACGAGTAAAGAACAATATTAGCTCAAGCTTTGAAGCCTTTTTTTTTTTTTTTTTTTTTGCAACGGAAATTCAAAACTTTCAAGCTTCTATGAAATTATATAGAAATTTTGGGTTTTACTGTACAGATTTAGGGCGGACACAAGGGGGTGCTAAGGGGTTCCCGGGTCCTGCACAACTCCAAATACTCCCATTAATTATACTAGTACGTTTGAGGTTAATTTGGGAAAGTTCTACATGATCGCCTTTGCAAGTCTAGCTCTCGAGAGAATAAAATGTTCATAAAGTTCCTATAAGTGAAAAAATTTCCTAAAGTTTCAAGTGATCAACTGTTAGTTTATTTGGTCTCAGGTACAATATTGAATGACGGTTACTTATATGCCAACGATTTCATCTCATTCTCTGAAATAGATAATAGTAAATATATTTGGATTGTATTTTTCTTTACTAATGTAAAAATTAATACATACTATTCGGACCCAGTACAAATCTTACGTCCACCACTAAGCCCAATTGTACCTTATGCATAATTTGGACGTGTTCTATAACAGTCAACAAAGATGTCAATGTAACGCCCCGATTTTCAGAAATAATTCGGAGGCATCAAATATTGATTTCTAAAAATTTATTAATTTAAAACCAAAATCCAAACCGGATAATTCTCCCTAAAGATTCATCTATTACAAACCATTATAGAAATACTAAAAATAGTCTTTGTGATAATAACTTAAACAAAATAACAGAGCCGTCTTCTAAGATTGATACGGGTCCCAAGCGTATTCTGGCTCAACTCCCACCTCTGGATTCTCTTCCGCGTAAAACTGCTCGCCTTCAGGGTTCTGTGGTTCTTCTTGATTTTCTGCAAAATCTGACACGGAAGCCAGGCAATCCGTACCTGAGTGAAAGAGTTCACCCCGAAGTATAATCCAACCCAACTACCCCTCTTACTTTACAATTAGCAAGTATAAGATAATATTGAATCGAAGAGTCAAGCAGAGATTTCATACATGAATCAATTTATTACTATCCATTAACCCATGTGAGATCTAAGATCTCATCCACGAGATCCTTTCCTCCCATACCGCTAACTATGATCGTGTCATGGAAAATCCCCCCCTTGCTTGTCCTGCACACGGGGTTCTAAATGAATTCATCTAAGTTATGTACCTCGTATGAATTCATTTAGGACCATAACAGGGGGCACGATTACCCTTTGGAACGTTCCATGGCGTACCATACATTAGGGTCGTCACCATTCCTAAGCCACTAACTATGACCGTGTCATGAGACAATCCCCCTTGCTGGCCTGGCAAGGCACGATTACCCTTTGAAACTTCCCATGGCGTACCATATGTTAGGGTCACCAAAATATCATCACTGGGCCCCGCAGGTCACCCTTATCCATTGCCAAATCAAAATCCACAATCTCACGACTTCAACACTTTACCATTTTTTCATCAACTTAACATCGTCTAGATGAAATCTATTCGTATACCACCCCATGTCTCTAGAGTCCAATCTAACATTCAAATCAGATATCGGTGCAATATACAATTAAATCAAATAATAATTAAAACAAATAACTAACAATGCAATCACATAACCTTTTATGAATGGGCCGTTGCCCTTATTCTTGTATGGTACAATGTCAATAAGGAAGTAGGATTTTTATAAAGATCTTAAATAATTATTTCAAAGCTCTTATTAATTAATTCTAAATAATTAGATTAGTTAAAAGCTAATTAAATACCTTAATTAGATAAAATATTATAATAATCAGTCATAACCCTAATGAGAGTCCTAAAGGTCCTATACAATCAGTTGAATGTCAAAAGTTGGGTTCGGAGGGTCGAAGAATTAAATTACATGAAAACGTTAATTAAAATGACCGAAAGTGAAGTAGATCGGTAATAAATAATTAATTATATAAAAAAAATAATGAGACTGACATGATTTCATCTTTGGACAGTAAAGAGTCTAAAAAAATTACATGGGTATTAATAATAATGTTTATAAGGTCGTAAAATAATTTTAATTGGAATTACTTTAAAAATAATAATAAATAGTGAATTAAATAAAAAAAATATTTTATTTGACAAGTTACTGTATTTGAGATTCAAAGAGTCTAAAAAAAAATAGTTTGAATGTTAAAACGTTGGTTGAAAGGTCGTAACTAATTTTCGTTTGTAAACTTTGAACAATAACTAATAAATAATTTAATAAATAGATAATTAAATAAAAAAAATATGACCTTAACAAGTTATGATCTTTGAGATGTGAAAAGTCTAGGAAAAATAGTTCGGGGGTCGAAAACGGTGTTCGGGAGGTCGCAAAACGATTTCGAAACAAAACAGAACCTACCGCAAGGTTTGACCGAGTCAACCTTGCGGCTGAGCCCCATACCGCTAACTCATTTCTGGTTCTTGCTGCCCTAAGATTGTGGCCGCAAGGTCAGGGGCAGATTCGGTATTTTTGGTTTTTCGTGATGGTTTTGATGCATGGGTCCGTTTGGGGCATGGGGTTAAGCATAATAACCTTAAATATACTTAGAGGGAGGGTTAGGAGAGATTATACTACCTCAAATCGGATCGAATTGATTTTTAAACGAAACTTGGAAATTTGGGAAGAAAGTTTCGGGTTCTTCGATCGGGAAACCTTGGGACCGAATTGGATGACGTTCGGTGATGCTAGGGATTGTAGGAAGGTATTAGAACGATCAATTCGGGTTTCGGTTGATCGTAGGTATGAAACCCACTTTTCTCTCTCTTTCTTTCTTTCTCTAGAACTCCATAGATTGGAGCTTCGATCTCTCCTATTTTTCTCTCTTTTCTGGACTGGTGGGGCGTGGTAAATTTCGTGGTGTGCCCTAGGGTCGACGTACTAGGGTATACATAGGATAATTTAAAGAGTTCCGATTAAAATTGGATTTAAAGAGGTTGTATTCTATCGGGTTTTGGAATGGACGAATTATGGACAGTTTTCGTGCTCCGAGAGGAGTTAGAGACTGGGTAGGAGAGGGAGAGACCGTAGGGTTTGCATGCATGCAAATAAGAAAGAATAAAAGTTGAATAATTAAGGCTAAATTAATTTTATTTGTAAATATCTATTAGATAATTATGATTAAAATAATTTTATTATTACTAATAATATTCTTTAATCGATATTATAATTGATAAAAATAACGGGTCGTTACAGTCAATGTCACCGTGTAAACTTTTTGCTGGGTGTTTTGGAAGCTTCAAACCGAAGAAATAGAATTCTTCTGGAAAGTGATTTTCACACCCCTTTTTATTATTCACGCTCAAAATTCTTTTTTTGTGTTTCTCCATTTGAATTTATTTTCTTGTTTTTTCCTTTTGAATTTACTATCTTGTTTTTGTTTTAATACACTTTTTCACACATTTAAAGACAATATTATAAATTCACATGGATAAAAATAAAAAAAATATAAATTATAAAAATAAGAGTGTAAAAATTATTTCCACTTCGGACGACATTTGGGATAACAAACACTGACTTCTAGTAAGATGCTGCCATGCCATGACAGTAGGTAGAGGTGGGTGGTACATGGCCCCACTAGTCAGACTTTTCCTCTCCAACTTTATTGAGAAATTGGACGTATAGAGCAGGTTGGGTAGCCTTATGGCTTATAGTTTTTGTAGCATACAACCTTACGAGGAGGAGGAGGAGGATTATTGAATATTCTTTTCAAGAAATATTTGGTTAGCTGAACGTGGTACTTTTTTAGTAACCATTACGCGGATTAACTTATTTAATTTTTATGTTTTATAGATAAGAAAACTAATATGATTCTGATTAAAGGGTAAAATTTGTGTAAAGCAGTCGCCCGGCTCATCCGCCACTAATAACTTATAATTTGGACTGATGTCATGCATGAAAACTTTTATTCTTGGATTCGTAAATGGTAGGAAATTTGAGTGGCTGTGATTTTGAACCAATTAGGAAAAACGCTGACCACAGTCCATAGAGAAAGCACGGGGTAGTTTCCTTAACCTAAAGTACACGCTGGGACAGATTACTACCTCTAGAAGTTGTTTGAACTTTGAACTTATAGCATTGTGGCTCTTTGAACTCTCAAATGTAGTTATCAAGTAGTAGTTTCAAAGGGATTGAAATGTCCAGTCCAGTCCGGTTTAGTTTTTTTTTTTTTTTTCCCGATTTGTTTTTGTGATCAGAATTGTTTTTTTTTAGAACTCATTTATAACATAAAGTATACCAAAAATCATATTGATCAGATACTGTTTGTTACTATGTTTTAAGAACACATTGTATATTGTTTGAAAATTGAAAAAGTGAAGTTCGAGAATTGTCCGTCGCACAATTTGTCGGTATGTGAATGATTGTGAATACCATGTAAGTCACGCCCCGTGATCATGTGGTACCGGAACACGGAATATACTCCGGAGAAATTAGTACTGTTGTTATGGTCATGTCATTTGCCGCGTGTCTCATTTGCTCCGACTTTTTGAATCTTTGCTGTGAGGGTCTAGGAGTTGCAGAGTCACCTATTTTTGTTTACCATTTGGAGTCTCTCGTTCGTTTTTCCTGAAAACAAAGTCGCTCCCGCTTTCTCGCCCTGTCATCTCTGTCTCGATCCATCCATTGCTTGATCTTATCTTTAGAGGTCTAGGATTCAACAACCCAGATTCAAAAGAATTTGTCTCGTACCGAATTAGGATCTGCATCCCCATTTTTTCAATTTTGCTGCTTCTCTTCTTATACTTTGGTTTTTGCAACAAATTCCAGCTTTCTTAATCTCTTGTTTCATCTTTTGATTTAATCTTGGTACTTGAGCATTTACCCTTCTTTAACATTTTACTGCAGAAGTGTTTGGTTATCCAGTTAAAGTTTGGATCTCCAGATCTGTTTCACCAGAGAAGTGCATTTAGAGATTCTCATAACTTTGTATTTGAGTTGCTGTTGCTAGAGGATGAAAATTTAGTGCTTCATATTGTATGTTTTGCACTATGTTCTCTGATTATGGGTTTTAGATTTTTTTGGTTTTTTTTAGCATTGCTTGTGATGAAGAATGGTAACGGAGAAAGGGAGAGAGAACAACAGTACTAGGGATACTTTTGTCTTTCAATACAATTCTCCATGGCCACGCTCACGTAATTTGTGGATCTCACCGTAAGGCTTGATGTGTGACCAAAAAATTATGTGAGTATGAATATTTTCAACCTTGTTCAAGAGGAAAAGCACACAAGACCACAACCTAATAACAAAAAGGTAAACAAGACACAAAAACTCATACTCCCAGTAACTGAAACAAACCTTTAACAAAAACCTCAATCTATACTAAAAATTTTAACTCTCCTAGGGTTGTGATTTTTTGAATCTTTTGATCGTTTGGGGAAGTTCAAAAAACCAAACCAATTACTCCCTCCGTTCCAATTTGAGAGTCCATTATTTCTTTTTGGGTTGTTCCAAAATGATAGTCCTTTTCCAAAAATGGAAGGAAAATTTTGGTGATTTTCCGAAAGTGTCCCTCACAATTGAATGTAAGTGTTATAAGTAAGTAAAATATAGGGGTAATGGTGGAAATAATAGGTAATATAGGTGTAATCATTGTTGTCCCCTAAAATAGTTGGAATTCCCAAGAGGGACTCTCAATTTGGAACGGAGGAAGTATGAATTAGTAAGAATCAAAGAAGACTAGAAAGGCAAGGCAACATCACTCCCACTTCACTTTTGAAAAGTAGTTGCATATTAGGAGTAGTGCTCCAGTAGAAAAGTGGTGTGAATCCTTGATTTCACACCAAACCCATCAATAAAAGGGGTGCTATAAGGGGCCGTTTGTTTGTCGGACGGGTAAAATTTTTGGTGAAGAAACATGGGTGATAAGAGGTATGGATATGTTATGAGATATGAAAATGGAGGAAATAGTGCATTCGCGCCGTCCAAAAGTATTGTGGACGAATGGCCCAAAATTTAAAAGGGTTTTTAAAAAAAAAACACAAAAACATCCTCTTTAAATTTGGGCCGTTCAAAACACTTTTGAACGGCCCGAATACACCAACTTGACCAAACTGGTCGGTAACCAAATTGACCAGATCTGATCCCACTAATAAGAGGCATGTGATGACAGTAGTGGTGGTGGTACATGACTCCGCTAGTCAAGACTTTTTCTCCAACCTTGTTGAAAAATTGGACGTATAGAGCAAGTTAGGTATCTTTTTCTTTTCTTTTCTTTTTAGTTACGCACACTTCGTGTAAAAAGTTAGAAGACTACACTTGCCATTATATATACAAAGGCTATGTTTGGTTGAGAGTTTAGTTTAATTTAGTTTTGGTAGTGGGTGGAAAGAGAAATAGGGTAATGATTGAAAATAGGGGTAATAATTGGAGAGAAATACAGAGAGATGAGAAAGTAATAATTGGAGAAATAGGGTAATGATTGGAAAAAGAAGTAGGATAATGATTGGAAAACAAAATGAAAACAAAACTAAGTATGTAAACGAACATAGCCAAAATAATTTACTTTTTTACTCTTAACTATGGGAAGAAGTTTTGGGTGCAAATAGAGTACCACGTGGCGGTACCCAGTGTGCCTCCGAGTCATCCAAACGTGTTTTAAACGACTCAAATTTGACTCTTCTCTCTCCCTTAGCCAACCACTCACGGTGACTTACCCTCTAAAATCTTGAACAATTTCTTTTGTACATTGACACAACTCAAATAGACGACCAAGAATTATGAACTTTTCCGTTGTGTGGCCAAGAATTAATGATCGAGAAATATGTACTATTTCTTTGTCCAGCCCAATACTCACAATTTTTTTTTTTTTTGCTTGTTGACTTAGGTCAACCTAACTTGTCATTTGTGTCCAAGGATGGATGCATAATTTTAATGTTGGGTAGGTAAATTTCTTTACAACTTACTAATGCTGATATCAATTTCTGCGAAGTGCATATGACAAAACAGCATTAGTTAAACAGAATTATAAAAAAAATATTGTGATATACAAATTGTAGATGCATACAATTTAGTGCATTCCTGTCGATTAATTCCAAAAGGTAAACTATTAATCCTAGCCACATAGTTTTTTGACCAAAATAGCCTTATAGTTTTTGTAAATGCATACAATCTTAGGAGGAGGATGATTATTGAATGTGGTAATTTCTTAGTTAACTCATTTTTACTTTTTACGCTTTTTAGTTGAAATAGTAATGTGATTCTAAATAAAGATTGAAATATGTGTAGGGCGATCAGCTCGTCCTCCACTTAGTAATTTGTAGAGTCGATTGATGCCATGGAAAATTTGACTGGCTGTTATTTTGAACCGATTAGGAAAAAAACACTGACCCAAGCCCATAGGGAAAGAAAGCACGGGGTAATTTCCTTAACCTAAAGTACCTTTAGAAACTGTTTGAACTTTGAAATTTATTAGCATTGAGACTCTTTGAACTCTCTCTTCTCTATGCGTAAATGTACAGCTAGAAAAAGAGTAGCAGCCAATCTCAAATGTAGTTATCTAGTAGTCTCAAAGGGATTGAAATGTCCAATCCGGTTTATTTGTTTGTTTTTTCCCGATTTATTTTGGTGATCAGAATTGTTTATTCTTTAGAAATCATTGAGAACATTCATTGCGTCAAAATCATATTGAACATATGTTGTTTGATATGCTATTGGAACACATTGTGTATTACGGAAAATTGAAAAGTGAAGTTTGAAAACCTGGATCGGAACACATTTTCCGCAATATAGATGTACTCTAAAAGCATATCAGAATGCATGTGATCAAACATGGTTTTTACGTGACTAATGTTCTCGTCGAGGTCTAAAAAATTGGGTGATTTTGGTCATTGAATTCCGAAAACTGGCTACAAATAGGTACGAGTAAAGTCTATATTTCTCCTTTCAAAAACTCTAAAATTACACATGGTGTATGCGTGTGGATCCCATAAACCGCGTAAACGTTATGTGTACAAATGTGTGATTACGCATGTGGTAAACTACCACATACACACCATATATATGACATTGTCATGTGATATTTTTTCGTAAATAAAAAGATCATCACCCATACAATGTAGGTCACTTATCGTCACCCAAATAAAGTGAATGATAATGTCTGCACCGCACGATTTGTAGTTCGTAAATGATTGTGAATATCATGTAAGCCATGCCCTGTGATCATATGGTACCGGAACACTGAATGTATGGTCATATCATTGGCCAGTGTGTCTCATTTGCTCCGACCTTTTGAATGTTTTGATCCTTCGGGAAATTCATAAGACTAAAAATCAAACCAAACCCGTCAATATAAAAGCTGCAGATATATGTTTGTGGATCTCATTCGTTTGCTCATCAAAGTCGCTCCCGATTTCTCGCCCTGTCATCCTCTCTGTCTCTCCATCCATCCATTGATCTTAGAGGTCTCTCCTTGGATTCATACCCAGATATTCAAAGAATTCGTTTCGTACCGAATTAGGATCTGCATCGCCAAATTTTGCTGCTTCTTTTCTTCTACTTTGGTTTCTGCAACAAATTCCAGCTTTTCTAATCTCTTGTTTCATCTTTTGATTTTACACAAAGTATTCTGTCAATCTCGTGTGTCAATTGCTGCGCCTACGAACAGTGGAGAGTGGGACATGGCTACTGAAGATTTCTTCTTGAATTTGTCGCCCTTACCATCCCCTAGGTGGTCGCCGCTACGCTTGACTCCATCGCCGCCACGGCCTTTTCTACCCTCGTCCAGTTCAATGGTCATGCAGTATCAAGGGTGTAATCAATCCATGGACAATCCGCCACAAAATCAAGAGCACGACGACATCGTCGACCCGCCACCGTACTTGGCCGGAGACTCGGCGCTGCTGCAGCAGCAGCTACGTAAGAACAATCAGGGTTTTGAAGAAGAATCCGAGGAGGAGATGATGAACTGTTTCTATTTCCCTCCGTCGCCTACATATTTCCCTCTGTATCGGCCGATGCCAAGTGTTTTTGTCGTTTCGAATAACATACAGGACATAAGCTTGGCGTTGTCTTATCAACACATACTTGAGGACAAGAGTGGTGCGTTGCATGTGATCAACGGGCTGGAACGCAAGATGGAAATCAGTCAACTGCTGTTCGACGGCTTTGAATCTTACCTGTTTAACAAGTTCGGTGATTTGGATCAAATTGTAAGGGCGGCGGGCGTGTTGCCCAATGGCATAGAGTCGTTGGCGAATAACATAGTCGATGAGGATGAGATGGAAATGACATTAAGGCGGATCAACTGGTTGGAACAACACGACGAGGACGTGGTTGACCAGCCGGTCTTCGAATTAGTGGGCGTGGTGGACCAACTAGTTCAGAACAGGGGTGGTGAGTTGGATGTGATCTTAGGAGGGGGAGTTTTCATGGTCAACGGGCTGGAACGCAGAGACAGTCAAGGCTCGCCTACGACTCCGGAACCATTGCTTATTCGTCAGGCCACGTTCTCCATAAGAGTGTGGCTGGGACACGACGGCCAATGGGCAGCCGAGGCTCATTACAGGTGTAATCGCCTCAACATTGGCAGTTTCACAACTGTGGAGGACGCCATCTCAGCTTATGAGTTGGTAGCAAGGTGGAATGGATGGATGGATCATACTGGTTTCCCTGGATTCTTTGAAAATGAAAACAGATCAAAACTGCCATCGCAGTTGCCACCAACAGCACAAGAAGAAAAACGAGGTGAGGATTTTGGATTGGTGCGCTGCAATGCCACGGGGAATGATGAAATTGGGGCAGTTGGAACCGGTAGCGAAGGAACAGGCGAATGTGTAATGGCAAATCAAGCTCGGTTGAATTCCGTGCGGTTGGAAAAAAGTAAAACAAAGGAAAAGAACCCAGGAGGGGAGAAAGGAAACCAGAAAACAAATGGAGTTAGAATAGCCATTCCTCTGGAGAATATCTTACAAACCAAGGGAATGCATCGTAAAGATGCTGCAAAGCATCTCAAAGGTACGCATACTTCCATGTACACTCCTCCAAGAAATGAAAACCTCAATTTTGTTCTTGTTATTTTTACGCAACTAGATAGGTTAGAAGTGCTCACCAGTGCTCCAAACTCATACATGTGTAGGACTTGTAAAATGTTGAGGTAGCACCTCTACAAGCAGGGAGACTATTTTCGAGAATTGAACTCATGATCTTAGTCATGGCCAGCCTAACTTTTCGGTGCTCTAAAGCAAAAATAAAAATTGAGGCCCTTTATGAACTTTTATTCACAAAATATAAATTAAGTAGATAAGTTACCTTCCAAATAAATAATACAAATACTTAAAAAATATTTGAGCAATACAAGGTTTCAAAAGAATTACTTAAATATCACTATTCTCCAAAAATATGACCATTATGAGATTTTAAAGGCATCATTTAAATTAAACACCACCCTTCTCGTTTAGCAGCAAAAGTATTATTTATGCCCAGATAATGAAATTAACAAAAGTCCCTTCATATTTCAAAATATTTTCTAGCTTCACACAGTATACCTTCAAACATTCATCATCTAAATAATATAATATGTTCAAATAAAACAAAAACCAAAACATACTCGCTGGCAACTTTAGGAATTATTCTTTAATAGAGTCATCCATGAATTCAAAGTTCAATTGCTTAACAACATATAGTTTTACATTAATCAACAAATGATCTTTTCTCCAAAAATAAAATAAAATTATAGATACGCATATACATTTAGATTCCTATATATTATGTGGTAAATTCATAGGACTATAGAAGTACTTTCTCCCATTCAAAACTGTAAACGCAAGCTTTTAGCTTCTATCAAGCTCAGTCTAAGAGCTTGCAATCGAAGACCTCAATTTCAGATGCTATATTTGGAAACACAAAAGAAGTGCATACAAACCCTTCGTGCATAAGAATTGAGAATTATGGTTATGTAGTCAACGTGCTATTCTCTGAATGCAATTCCTTTTTACTCTTAACATATTTTTGTGGCTCTCGAAATCGGAAATGTGGGTAGGAGTTGCTTTGGTAGAAAATTAATATTGAGCTTTTGAATTTTTCCTTATTACCAGTTAGCATCACTAAATTGAAGAGTTCTTGTCGGGAGTATGGTATCCAAAGATGGCCACCTCGCAATGAGCACAAGCTTATTAGGCAATCTCTCCCCAATGCAACTCCCACGGTTATCGATCAAGAAGGAATTCCACACTTGACTTCTGATATTGTGCCTTCTAATCAAGCCTTGACGGCTACTGTTGACACAAATAATTTTTTCGAAAAGGAAATTCTGCTGCCGCAGCTTTTGCCATCAACTCAACAAGAGAACCCTGATGTGGGTTTCGGCAATGATGAAGATGAGGCAATTGGAATGGAGGTTGCAGGAACAATGGAAGGTGTAATGGTAGAGGCACAATTGTATTATGGGTGTTCAGGGAATGGGAAATGGAAGGAAAAGAGTCCAAGAGGAGAGAGAGGTAAGAACGGAACTATTGGAGTCAGAATTGCAATTACAAAGGAGGATATCTTACAAACTAAGGGAATGTGTCTTAAAGATGCTGCAAAGCATCTAGAAGGTACACATAAATACAAATCTTCAACAAATGAAAATCTCAATCTTGTTGGTATGCTTGTTTCCAACTGGATAGGCTTTTCTCTCAAAAGCTCCATCAAAACATTTCAGAGTCTATCTTGCTACAACCATGCTCTATGTGGGAGCATCAAAATGGAGACCTCAATTTTGAGTTTCCATATTTGAAGACCTCAAAAATGGATACATTTTTACCTTCATGCATATTTAAAAATATGGTCAATTCATAGAGGACGGATGCTAAATTTTAGTAATTTTTGGTGGCCATTTGTGGAACTCGTTTTAAAATGGGTTTTTTGTGTTGAGCATCTAATGCGATTTGTAAGTGGTAAAAATGACTCGTACGTATGATATCTAAACTTAAAGGTAACAGTGGTTCAGTGGTTCAAAACCGGAACCGAATCATGGTCAAATGGATTGGATTGGTCTGGCTCATCATTTTCATTGGATAATATGATTCTTGAAACATTCAATCCGCACAACTTGGTTTGGTTTTTAGTTCAGTATAAAACCGAACTAATACGTGCCATGTTCACCCCTGAAAATGGAGATTCAATCTCCATTTATGTGAGAAATGTTATAACGTTGTCCATGTACTTCTAATCTATCAAAAAAAGTAAGTACCATTGGATCAGTATAGTAATTACTTACTTTTTGGATCTAGTGTAGTAATTACTTTGAAAATTATATCCCATATACCTTGAAGAAGGGATTTTGATTTTCGAAAAGGAAGGATTGAATCATTGGAAGGTGGAGACTACAGATAGACATTGGAATTTATGGTTCAACTTAGAACGTGTTGAATTAATAGTGATACACTCTGAATTTACTTTTTGATATAAGAATGTTGAAGTCTACAAAATGTAGAGGTAGGTTGGAGTTACTCCGTAGAAGAAATTTGAGCTTCTTAATTCCTATTTTTGCAGTTAGCCGATCTACGTTCAAGCGAGCCTGTCGAGAGTATGGTATCAAGAGATGGCCACCTCGCAAGGAAAACAAGCTTGTTAGTCAATCTTGCCGTAAGGAATCTCCTGCGGTTGTTGATCAAGAGGGAATTCAACTGTTGAATTGTGATATTTTGCCTTCTGATCAAGCCTTGGCAGCTACTGTTGACACAACTAATGTCATTTTAAAGGTAAGATGCATAAACGATATTATAGTGAAGTTTCCTCTTTCTTGGCCTTGGAAAATGGCAGAGCTAGAGCAACAAGTGGAAAAGAGGCTGAAACTCAAGTCTGGAACTTATTACATCAAGTACAAAGACGAGGAAAATGATATTGTATGTATATTTTGCGATGAGGATTTACAAAATTATATATCCAGTTGTACACCGTTGGGCACCAGTTCGATTGAGGTATTTCTTGTGCCAAAATAGCTTATTAATTGTGTGTTGACCAATTTGAATCTTTGTAATTAATCAATATTTTCCCTTCCTTTAGTACTGTAAAAGTGTTTGGTACATATGCTAGTCGATCTCGTTTAGACGTTCTCCTGAGAAGTGCATTCAGAGATTCTCCAAGAGCTTGGTATTTGAGTTTCTATTGTCGTAGTTTAAAAGTTTAGTGCTTCAAATGGTATATGTCACACTATGCTCTCCGACCGTCGGTCTTGGATTTTTCTGTTTTATTGAGCTTTGTTTGTGATGAAGAGCTTTGTTTGTGCTGAAGAATGTCAAGGGGGAAAGGGAGAAGTAACAAAAGTGCTAGGGATACTTTAGAGACCACTGTGTCCGCGCCGGCAGTCCAACAAAGTGGCAAAGTAGTGGTATCATTCTTTCCATTGCAAACGACAGGCTCGTCTTATAATAGAATTCTCCACGCTCATGTAGTTCGTCAATCTCGCCAAATAAAGAGGCTTTTAAATGAGTAGTACAAGTAAATAGAAACCATTGTTTAGTAAAACATTTCCAATTCCCATGGCTTTGATTGATGTCTGTTGCAAATACATCTCTGCCATCAGAATCACATTTTTCTTGAAACCAAACTTCACTCTGTACAAACAAATTTTAACTACCCAGATGCTGGAAATAGCACATCCCAAAAGAGCAAGCAATCAAATGAGTAAGAAAATCACAGACCACTTTTGTCTGCCTCTAGGTCAGCTAAAAAATTTCCTTTCTTCGGATACATTGTCTCCGAACATGAAGATCATCTCCAAATCATTGCTTAGTTGAATACCCCGTGCAAGACGAGCAATATGGTACAAGGAATATGGGACGGGGGGGAGTACCTAAATCTAAATTTGCTTGCAGATCTTGATACTGTTTTGTAGTTGAATAATAGTAACGTAGATACCAGGTTCAAATTGTTTAATAACTTCTCTTTGCTCTTCACTCTTTGGAGATTTGGGCGATCTTGCAGCACTTTCATTGCTTTCTAAATGTAGAGCTTCATTTGTCCCATTTGCTTCGATAGTTGTCGTTTTGAATTTTTTGATCCTTTGGGGATGTTCACAAGACCAAATCAATTGTGAATTAAGAATCAATAAAGGGTCTAGGGCGCGATCCTCATTTCTTTGCACACCAAAAATCCTCCATCTCCCAAAACATTCCCTCCGTCTAATGCGTTGATGACTTCAAATCAAGTCTCGCCTAATGCCGACGCAACTAGTGCAACTGTAAAGGTAAGATATGGAAACGATATAACAAAAAAGTGTCAGCTGTCCGGGCCATGGGAAATGTTAGAGGTAGAGCAATAAGTGAAAAAGAAGTTGAAACTCGAGGGTGGAACTTATTACATCCAGTACGAAGATGAGGGTAATGAGTTTATTTTAATAGTTTGCGATGAGGATTTACAGGATTGTATATCCAGCACTAGACCACAAGGCTCCGCTTTGATTGAGGTACTTCTTGTGCCAAATTAGCCAACCACCATATACCTGCAATCACCATAAGCCATATACCTCCAATAGCAAGGGCGGTGGGTTTGGTGCCCGAAGACATGGAGTCGTTGGTGGATAACAAAGTGGATGTGGATTACGACGAGAGAGAAGTGACATTAAGGCGGATCAACTGGTTGGAACAACACGACGAGGACATCGTTGACCAGCCGGTCTTCGAACTAGTGGGTGTGGCACACCAACTAATTCAGAACAGGGGCGGTGAGTTGGATGTGATCTTAGCAGGCCAAGCTCTCCGCAAGAGTGTGGCTGGGACATGGTGGCCAATGAGCGGCCCAGATGCGTTACAGGTGTAATCGCCTCAACATTAGTAGTTTCAAAACCGTGGAGGACGCCGTCTCAGCTTATGAGCTGGTAGTAAGGCGGAGTGGATGTGAGGATCTAACTTGTTTCCCTGGACTCTTTGAAAATCAAAACAAATCAAAACTGCCGCTGCAGTTGCCACTGCCAGCACAAGAAGTGAAACCAAGTGAGTATTTTGGATTGGTGAGCTGCAATGCCATGGGGAATGATGAAATTGAGGCAGTTGGAACTGGTAGTGAGGGAATGGGGGATTGTGTAATGAGAGATTAGGCTCGGTTGAATTGTAGGTGTTTGAGAAAAAGAAAACAAAGAGAGAGAATCTAGGGGGAGAGAGAGGAAATAAGAAAACAAATGGAGTTAGAATTGAAATTCTTTCGATAATATCGTACAAATTGAGGGAATGAGTCTTAAAGATGTTGCAAATCATCTCGAAGGTACACATACATACACTCCTCCAAGAAATGAAAATCTCAAATTTGTTCTTGTTTTTTTTTTTTTTACATAGGTTGTAGAAGGGCGTACAAAGTTCTTGAATTCAAAGTTCTATTGCTTTACCTAGATGACGATTTTGGCAATGTTGCAGCTAAGGCAGTTGGAAAGTGAAGTGGAGGAAGAAACAAGAAAAATGCAATTTCTTTGGAAGATATCATACGGTGTAAGGAAATGCCTCAAAAAGTTGCTGCAAAGCATCTTAAAGGTACGCTTAAATACACTTTTTCAAGGAATGAAAATCTCAATATTGTTGGTAATATCTTATGCTTGTTATTTCGAATTTGATAAACTTTTCTTTCAAAAGTACTTAAATTTTCGGAGTCAAACATGCTCCAACCATGCTCTGTATGGGAGCATCAACATGGAGACCTGAGTTATAGTTCCCACATTTGTAGACCCAACACAAATATGGATAGATTAACTTTAACGGAACACTCATTAAAAACGTATTCAGTGGATAGAGGGCGTATATTGAGTTTTAGTAAGTTACGTTATGGTGACTTTTCATTGAGTTCGTTCTAAAGAGGGGTTTGTTCCGAGCATTTCATGCAATTTTTTGGTGGTATAAATGGTTCGCAAGTATGATATCTCAAGATGAAATGAACCATGGTTCAAAACTTTAACCGGGTCATAGTCAAATGGTTTGAATTGGTCCGGTTCGTCATTACTATCATGGATAGGATAGATATACGTTTGGGTTTTCGAAATATTCAATTTGTATCCACTGTCCACTGATTTGGTTTCTTGTTTAGCACACAACGGACTAACCGGAAATGTTCACCCCTAGAAAATGGAGAATATTCAATCTCCATTTATATGAGAAACGTATATAACCTAGTCTATGTAATTCTAATCTATCTAAAATACAGGTACCATTAAAAAAGTGTAGTATGTACTTCAATTTTTTTTAATCAAGTGTAGTAATAACTTTGAAATTGATTTCAATATCCATTTACATCTCAGAAGGGAATTTGAGTTGTGAAAATGAAAGGATCAAATCTTGAAAGGGTAGATAGGCGCCGGATCTGACTAAATTATGTAGAGTGGAGTTACTAATAAGTAGAAGAATTTTGAGCATTTGGCTTCCTCAATTTTGCAGTTGGCCTATCCACAGTGAAGCGAGCTCGTCAAGGGCATGGCATCCCCATTTGGCCACCTTGCGGGGAACACAATCAATCTCGCTCCAACGAATCTCCCGCGGTTGTTGATAAAGAGCAAATCCCACAACTGAAGTCTAATACGCTATTGCTTTCTAATCAAGTCTCAACTACTACTTGCACAGAAAGTGTGACAATGAAGGCAAGATTTGGCAAACATACGATAAAGTTTCAGCTGTCTTGGCCATTCGGAACAGAAGAGCTAAAACAGCAAGTGAAAAAGAGGCTGGAGCTCGAGGCTGGAACTTATTACATTAACTACAAAGATGAGGACAATGACGATATTTTAATAGGTTGTGATGAGGATTTATAGGATCATATCCCCCGTTCTAGCATACTGGGCACCAATTCTATTGAGGTATTTCTTTAGCCAAAGTAGCTGATGATCAATCTCACGTTGCCCTCCTAGTTTTTTCAACTGTATTAAGTGCTTAGTTAAACAGTCAAACTATTTGGACGTTTCCACATCTGTTGCATACGAGAAGTGCACTTAGTGATTCTCCAAATAACTTTGTCTTGAGTTGTTTTTAAATTTAGTGCTTCAAAAGGCAGGTAGGTAGGTATGTTTAGGCTGTGTTCTCCGATTATGGCTTTTGAAATTTTCCAGTTTTGTTTAGCTTTATTTGGGATAAAGACTGGCAATGGAGAAAGGGAGACAGAACAACAACGCTAGAGATGCCCTTTTTAATTTTTTGGTGCTTCGGAATTATATAAAATATTAGAACATCAGTTTTTGCAACAGTAGTGCAAGCATTAGGAAATAGTTACAAACCAGCAAAAGGAAATCCTATCTAGTCCAAGAACTGCCTTAGATTAAGGATATCCCTCATCATAAACTCTCTGATCGAGATTGGTTTATCCACCGAGACCACAAGATCTTCATTCTGTTCAGCTCCAATCCTAGCAAGGTGCCTCACGGTAAGTATGATTCAGTGTTGTTCCGGTTCTCAGCATAATAGCATGGGCATCATTGATCATTGCACGTTGGGGATGATTAACCGAGCTTCCCCCATTGATTAACTCCACAGCTATGATGGAATCTGATTCTATCTTAATACTGGTCAGACTTTTCTCCAGGATTATGGTTAGGCCTCGATAAATTCCCCAAATTTCTGCCTCCAAGCTTGATTCACAGTTGAGTTTGCCATGGTACCCCAGAATCTAATCTCCTTTGGTGTCTCTGAATATGCCTCCAAAGCCTGCACTTCCACTTGTTTGATTCCAATATGCCTCCAAAGCCTGCACTTCCACTTGTCTGATTCCAACATCCATCTGTATTCAGCTTAGTGGTACCTGCACATGGTCGTGCCCAACTAATTAGAATGGGTCTTGTGCAGCCATTTGTGAGGGGGGAATGGAAGGCCTGTACAATTTCCGTGGTGTAGGAAACTATTGCCTTGGTGCTTACTGAAATCACAGGATCTAAGTTGTCAAAACTTTTCCTGTTTCTATCCTTCCAAATTTGCCAAATAGTTACACAAAACAGTATACTCCAAGGCAAAGGTTCTCCACAGACCACCACTTTTTTTGAAATCGAGTGTTGGTGGATCCACTCAGGCATAGGTCTATCCTCTTTCTCCCTCCACAAACGGCTTTTCAAGATGTGTCCCCATAATTCCTTTGACTTAGTACATCTTCTGAAAAGATGGTCTATATCCTCAGAGCCAAGGGAACAACGTAACTGCGGCAAACATCATTATCTGTCATACCTCTTTTAAATCTAAGCAAATTTGTGATAGAATTATCCACACTCACATAGTTCATCGATCCCATTGAAACGCATCTTGTGCAATCAAAATGTTAAGTGATTATGGACCACTGACCACAACCTAATAAGGAGGAGGTAAACAAAACTCAAAAACAGAAACCAAAAACTAAAACAAATCTCTGACAAAAACTTCATTCTATAGAACTGAATTTTCTTTTAACTATTCAGATGCTAGAAATAGCATGTCCCATATGAATAAGAAAATTATGGACCACCTTTGTCTGCTTGTAGGTTGGCTGAACAATTTTTTCCTTCCACCATGTCTATATCATTGTATGAAGGAATCACGTCATACCAACCTACACGAAAAGTCAAGCTTTCTTATACATATCTGAAATCGATTATGGTGTAATAATCTATTTGATTCCATTCATTCCCCTTGTACCACGAGACGACAACAGATGAGTGATCCTTGTACCAACCATTGTTAATTAGAACCGGTATATATTTCTTATCCTACTTTAGGGTTGCATTGAAGGAGACAAAGAGAAAAAAACATGTTTGAGAAGATGGGGTTGCCTCATCATTCTCATCAGAAGCAGTTGGGCTTGTGGATGATCCAGTTGTACTTTAGGTAAATTTTTTCGAGGTGGCACATTTGGAAGCCGGGAACCACTCCTATGTGCATGTGGTACATGCTTTTAAGGGTGTGTCCTACAGAATTTCCCTTTAAATTATTTCTCCACAAATAATAGAAGTTACTGGAGGAAATGTGGAGAGACCGGGATGCTTCATGAGTGGATGTAATCAAATGGCGCAAAATGAAAGGGAACATGGTTCTAGTTTTGTAGTGTGAGTGGATTAAGCTTGGATCATGACTATATCTGCAGAAACCAGTACAATATCTGTACAAGCTTGTTTTGTAGTTTAGTCTTCTTACTTCTTTTTGGTCTGATAAGGAGATCTTTTGTTCAGTGGTTTAACGTTGGAATTGTAGGAGAGTGAAGGGCTTGTCTGGCAATCTTGTGGATCCCTTCAAGCTGGAGAATATTTTGAGTGTTACGATTCCCGTGCTTTTCTGCTCTGCTAGTAGTGGTCAATGTGGGATCGTAAAGTTATGTATGGAAGATTTTCGACCTTGTTCGAGAGGGATTTAAGGACACAAGAACCACAGCCTGATAACAAAAAGGTAAGCAAAACTCAAAAGCCTATACCAATTACCGAACAAACCTCTGGCAAAAACTTCACTCTATCCAACTAAATTTTTGACTATCCAGATGCGAGGGATAGCACATCCCAAAAGAAAGTAATCAAATGAATAACAAAATTAAAGGCAACCTATGTCTGCTTTTAGGTTAGCGAAACGTTTCTTCTTTCGATACTTTCTCCTCTCTAAACACGAAGATCCTCTCCATATCAATGTTAACAAGGGATCATGTCAAGCCATCCTAATCGAAAAGTCAGTTATCTAATATATATGTGTCTGAAAGCGACGACTAAAAAATAAAGCAATCTTGACTTGATTGATTCCCCAATGCCATGGGACGATCATATATAAGCGTGTTCGCTCTATCCAACCCTAACACGTTAACCTTCTTGTTACTTGACGGTTGGATTGGAGGGGACTAAGCAACAAAACCAAGATTAAGAAGATGGGGGTTCAGGTTTGTTTCATTCTTGATGGTTAACACCACAATTGGTTCCAGTTAATACAATTGTCTAAAGTTTGTTCCAGTGAGTAGTCATAAATCGAAACAAAAATGCAGATTCAACAAAAAAAAGGAAGGGGGGGGAGGGGGGGGGGGGGGGGGGGGGGGGGGGGGGGATGGGGGAATTCATTCTTTTAGGTTTTTTTTTTTTGGATAAGTAAATTCATTCTTTTAGTTGGACAAAAGGGAAGGTCAAAATGAAAATAATTGATCACTAGTAAGAAAATCCAACTTATTTGAGACGACAACACAAAATTGATGGGGTTTATTTTGCTGTACAGAGTTGGGTTCTGAATGGAATTTAGTTAGGATTGAGACACCAATTCATTAACTCCGCAAAGCATACGCACTTGTAGGGGCGGACACAAGGGGTGCCAGGTTGCCCGGGGCCCTACGACTGCCCATTTTGGGGGAGTGAGGCAACTGCCGCCGGGAAAGCTCGCGGCAGAGACAAGGGATCCCAAGAGGGCCGCGAAGGTTTGGCGCGGGACTTTTGAAACGAACCCAGATGAGGATTCTGGATTGGGGAAGGATGAAGTTGAAATTGAAGAGGATGTTGACGAAGTTGGAATTTGGGGTTAAGGGAACAGGGGAATTGAAATTATTAGGTGATGGTCAGTTGAATTCCAGGTATTATTTGGGAAAAGGGAAAACGAAGATGGAAATTACTACGCCAGGAGGAGAGAGAAGAAACAAGAAAACTACTGGAGTGAGAATTGCAATTGCTTTTGAAGATATCTTAGAGGCTAAGGAAATGCGTCTTACAGATGCTGCAAAACATCTCAATGGTACGCACAAATCCACTCCAAGAAATGAAATCTACTGGAGTGAGAATTGCAATTACTTTTGAAGTTCCGTTCTTGTTTCTAATTTTTTTTTTGTCATCAAGATATATTCTTGTAATAGTAAAATCTTCAGATAAAGGGGTTGTCGCAGTGGTTAATCGATTTGCCTCAGCGAGCTTACTGTAGGTTGGTTCCCCTCAATAACGATTTGTTGTAGGGGCCACTCACCTTATGCATAACGCTTGGAAAGGGAGATCAGTCTGGTTTATCGGGATAGTCTTCATTACCAAAATAAAAAATTCTTCGGACACAAATCATGCTCTGTATGGGAGCTCGAAATTGGAGACCTTAGCTTTTGTTTCTATTATTTGGAGACTAAACACAAAAATATTTAATGGAAAAAAAGAATTGCTAATAAAACCTATGTGCGTAGACCGTTGAAAAAGAATTGACAATACTTCCGAAATGATATCATGTATACTTGATACATGTTGTCAAAAAGATAGAGAAATAAGGTTTTGTAATTTTAGAAGGAAAATGGAGTTGGGAAAAGAAATAAAAGACTCTTAGAAATGGAGATTTGTAAACTACTTGGGCTAGTTAAAATGGTGAGAATGTGTGCTCTTACAGTTCATTTGGATGGTGAGAAAGGACAAGAAAAGAAATGGGCAAAGTTTCTCACCACACCAAAAGTGGAGAGAAACAAAATGGAGCAATAAACATTCACTATTCCTGCTCCATTCTTACTTTTTTTCATTTGTTTTAGCCATTTCATCAAAGAAGAGTGTTCTTCTTTCTTTTCTTTTCTCACGATTTCTCGCAATCCAAACGGGCTGTTAGGCAAGTCTCAATTCGAATCTCCAAGGGGAAGGGTATTGATATTCAGTTCTCACTCTCCCTTGAGATTGCTTCCTGCTGCAGGGTTAGGCTCGGAATTTACCTGGTATATGTGGGAAGAGTAGGCCTTTATGCCCTTGTGAATTAGTCCGGATTCAGTGAGTTATGAAATAAGACCGGCCCAGAATTTTGCCTATGCATAATTTGGACGTGTTCTATTACAATCAACAAAGATGTCCATGTCAATGTGTAAACTCTTTGCTGGGGAATTATTGAAACTTGAAACTGAAGAAATAGAATTCTTTTATTTTTTTGGTAAATTATCTTTCATTGAAAGCAACAACCAATTACACTTTTATAGGATCAAAGGGCCATTCCCCAGGAAAAAACCAAAACATAAGGCTCAAAGCCAGTCACAAATGCCCAAGCAGATAAGACGGAATTAGGAATTTAATCTGCCCTGAGTTAATAAAAAATTTCATAAATTAGTATATGTATATATATATATATATATACTAATTATATATATATATATATGTTTGAACCAAAAAGAGTTTTATAACTAATGTCCGACAAACTTGTACATAAATACGTAAATGTTCAAAAATAAATTAAAAATGTACAAAAAGCGTATACTATTGAAGTTGTGTCATTCTTTGCTTCAAGCTAAAAATAATTTATTATCGAATCTGAGTCGATATCTACATATAAATAAGATGGGATGAAATTTAATGGGCCAAAATTTACATGTAACTTTTTAAAAAAAATTTCACTTCACCTGGGTTACAACTCACCTCTCTTTCCTCTATACTTCCGCCCTTGTTGCCAAACAAACATCGTCATTAGAGAAACCTTTGTTAAGAAACTACTTCGTATTTATCATCACCTGAAGAACCTTTACACAAGAAACCTGTCAAAAAATTCAAACAAAATTAAAGCAAATAAAATAAAATAAAATATACGAACCAAAAGTAACCCACACGCATCCTGATGTATTTCAGGATCTAAAATAAAATATGCGAACCAAAAGTATAAACCCACACGCACCCTGGTCTATTTCACTATCTCATTTTCCTTTATATATAAACACAAAACAAATATTCAAAAAAATAAAAAACGACAATCGAAAAAAGACAAAACAAGGAAATTAAAAATCATAATGACCCACTAATGCAAGTGAAATCCACCTCATGCATCCCCAGCGCAAACCTTCCCCTAATAACTCCGCACACCCATCAGCGCACGCAGGGACGGATTCAGAAATGTCATTTAGTGAGGGCACCTTGTTAATCACGGTGGCAAAAATTTATTTTTCTAGTTAACCACAATAAAATCGTTACATAATTAAGGCATGCAATACAAACTACAAAAATATATAACACATACTTTCACTTAAATTATGTAAAAATAAGCACAAAATCTCAGACTATGTTATACATGAACATCGACAAGTTTAGAATGATCAATATAGTTTTATTAACGATATTATTTTAAAATATTGCTCTTAGATGGTTAAAAATAAATACAATTAAGAAAAAAATCGATCCAAGGAGATGAATAGTTCAAAAATCAACAAGTATAAATGCACCATATGACAAAATTGCGACATAAACTAAGTTTTATATGTATATTTTCAAGATATATGCACTTGTTTATGTTTAGTAGCACACATAATTTTATAATTATGCAAAATATACGAAAGGAATTATTTTAGTTACGAGCGGGGGCACATGCTTAATTTCATAATTATGCAAAATAAACAAAAATATAACAAAATTATTTTAGTTTCGAGCGGGGGCACTGTTGGTTACCCACTCGGATTTGAAAATTTGAAGAGTCGCCACCCAGATTTGAGGTTCGCCACCCGAGAAACCGTTTTGATTGAAAATGGTTGTTTGAAATTGAAAATTAGAGATTGTTTTGGGTTCAGAAGCCATGTTATGAGAGGGGAAGGGTTTTATGGCACCCCTCTCACCCGATGCGATGTTGGTCTCTACTCAATGTTTATGGAGTTTATCGAAAATATTTTGTTTCATGAAAACAGTTAACACATATTCATAGGTACAACAAGTAAAAGTGGATACATGTGCGTGTGTACATGATGTAGAGATGCTATGATACAAAATGAAGGAATACGTAAATTAGGATAATGCTACTGGAATCACTCCCGAGCGCTCGGGACTGCACTCCCGAGCGCTCGGGAACTCGGAACTCTGCTAAGCCACCATGCAAACCTTGGTTGGAACAGATGCAATATGATACTCAAAATAGAAACACATAACTACTAATATGCACCAGTGCTCAGCAAAGGGCTTAAATAGCTAAGAACTGGTCCTAACCGTCCAAGCTTTGCTTCTTTGTAACTGAAAATAAAACCTACTGGGTTCTGGAAGGACCAGTGCACACCCAGTACTCAGAAGCTTACATAAATAGCAACATAGAGGGAAAAACAAACTACAACAAAATAACAATACTCCTGAGTGCTCAAGAGCACTCCTGAGCGCTTAGGAGTGATTCCAGAGTATTGAAAAACTTTTTATACCCTTTTGCTCATGTTGTTAAACCAAGATCATGTAGTTCATAACCAGTATAAGGAACTGGTATAGGCCCTAAATCCCCCTCAGAAGTAGGAAAAAAAGAGAGTAGATATTGAAGTATAAAGTGAGCCTTTATACCTTTGCTTGACTTGAATTTGGCTTCTAGGACTGATTTGTTTGCTTGAAAATGATTAGAAAATAGTTTGAGAAGAGGAAATTTAGGCCTTCATTTCTCTTAGAGATTTTGCTTGAGAATTAGTGATTTTTTTAGAAAATGGAGGTTGTTTTGAAAGAGTTTGAGAGAGAGTTTTTGAGGCTAATTTTTGGCGGCAAAAGAGGGAGGGAGAGACTAATTTTTCGTGGTCCTTGCAAGGTAGAACATGGGGGTATTTATAGGCAAGCAAAAATTAGGATTTTAACTTCAAAATAATATCAAAAATGAAAAGAAAATAGTTTTTTTTTTTTGGGGGGGGGGGGGGGGGGGGGGGGAATGGCGGCAGGACCAGGGTTGAACGTTGAATGGACTAAAAAAGTCTGAAAAAGCCATGGTCAATGGTCAAGCTCATCATAGGCTGTGACAGAGCTCCTGAGCGCTTAGGAGTGGTCCTGAGCGCTCAGGAGTGGTCCTAAGCGCTCAAGAGTGGTCCCGAGCACTCCGGAGTGTCTGCCCAACTTCATAAGGGCGCCACGGACACTCCCGAACTCGGTTTTGGGTGTTTTTCAAATCGTTGGAAAGCTAGTTAAGTCCTCTTTCTAACCCAATTAGTTTCATTCAAATATATTTTATATGCTGAAATGTGTGCCCATTTTACTCTAAGGGTGTCTGGAAAAACGATGGTTTTGGTTTGTAAAAGTCCAAGAGGCATCGTTCAAGCTTTAGCCGAGTCCTATTTTGATTCCATTCCATCATCGGGGAGCCTTGTAAGTTCAAATTGGGGTGTCTATAGTTGCCCCTCTTTGGATGGCGGTCGGTATCATGTTTGGATACAAGTGACGTCCAAAGATTGAGACAGCCCAATTTGAGCCCTACTAAATCCTTAATTCAAAATCAAATGCAAGTAAAGATATACAAGCATTCGAAACATAAGGTCGTGCTCCTTCGAGCTGCGTACATACCCAGTTTGTAGGGATCAGACCAGCGTAGTTCTTTGGGGCAAATGCAAACATGCATGTTGTTTACCCACCGATTGCTTTGTCTTGGTGGGTAAACAGGTTCGTAATCGACGTCTTGTTCTTGAGGCATATAATATACCAACGGGACAAGTTAAAATGTGACTAAACTCCGAGGGGTGCCATTCAATGAGACAAGTTAGTTTGTCATGAAGAGATAAAATGCGATTGAACGCCCTCCAATGAGACAACTTAGTTTGTCTCAAAGGGATGAAATGCGATTAAATGAAGAGATAAAACCAAATCTATGGTGAAAGGTGGTAACAGCATTACAAATATGACAGATGAAGGCGACCGTAAGAGATCGAGGCTAGAAAGTGAGACCCGTGCTTCGATAACGATAATTTTTTTCTTTTTCTTTTTTTTATCTTTGAAAAACAGAGGACATGTCCGAGTACCCTTTCTGCTTTACTGTTTTTGGCTAACGGGTTGGTATTTTCAGGACCTTGGGATCTGGGCTGGAGTTTGTCTTTGGATGGAAATCGGGTTTGAGCTGGAGTCAGGGCTTGGGCTCGAGTTGGTTTGAACTGGAGTCGGTTTAAGCTGGAGTTGATTTGAGTTGGGCTTTGATAGGGCTTGAGTTTCAAGCATCCATGCCCCAGTCTTGATATTGGTTGTATGCTTGCTGATGCCATTAGGCCAATGTGCCCCAATGAGTGATAGACTTCAATTCTGATTCTTTTCCTTGATTCTGCTGATAGTTTCGGCAACCAATTTTATCATGAGCACAAGCGCAGGTTCTTTCATGTATTGGAATTTCTATCATAAGTTAGGGCCTCAAGACTTGACTAGATGAATGACCTGTTGTGAATTTGGCCAAGGCCTAGATGACTCAAAAGACAAGAAAGACCATTTATCAGAGCACTGACTCTCAATGATGACCTTGACTGGATGAGGAGTTTTGGTTTGATTGGATAAAGAGCTTGATCACATGAGGGTTCGAAAAAGGCAAGCATGCCACACAATTGATGTTTGAAGATAAAATCAAGTTTCGATGATGCTCATTCCGGATTTTATTTGATCTTATTTTGTCAAAACATGAGGATTTTTACCAGAAACCGTGCCCCAGGTTGCTTGCTGATGTCAATGCATGGATTTTGAAAATGCCCCAATTTGGGTTTTGCAAACCTCTTGTGTGACTGAGCCTCTGGAAGAGGCTACCTACGTATCCCTTTTGCAAAGGAATCAGGTTATAGCGTAGATTGAGACTATAAAACTGACTTTCTTTTTAGTTTTTCTTCTTCGACTTACAAACTTAAATCTGAAAACATACAGACACGAAAGTATGAGAGAATCGAGGTACAAACTTACTCAAAATTTGAAAGACAAAGATTCGATTTGAAACTCAGAAATTTCCTCAACTCGTGACAGAATTCATCCATGGATTGACTTCATTAATGCAATCCTGGCCCTTCAGAGGCCTCTTCTTAATTGGCCTTTTGTTAGCTCAAATGATGGCCATTTCTGTGCTGTGAAGGTTTGGCTCAAGAGGTGGTTCGTGGTTATTTTCGAGGGGTGCTTTTGGGTTTTGTGGAGGTGGAAGTCGCTTGGCAACCCTAGTTATGATGAGCATTAACTGGACGATCTGATTGTCAATCTATTCCCCCATTTGTTGGATAGAGGTTCGGATTTGACCCAATTCATTCTGATTCCCTGCTGGCTGTTCCATAGCTTTACACAAATTCTGAGCTTCCGTGGTAGATTCGGATTGAGATGGTTGTGCTCCGAGTCGAATCAACCTTGGTCCAGATTGAGTCTATGAGGGTATGGTTTTTCTTTTTTGACTCAATTGCTCTTAGGCTGACAGCAAAGCAAGAAATTGTACTCAGACATATTTTCCTTTTCTCGTTTTATGAAAAATGTGCATAATAAAAGAAATGCACCGCTACCGAAGTCATCGTCTCGACTCCCTAAAGACCTATCTTGAACTAACGATTATAGCCACTCGCAAGTTGCCTTGATCCTCAGAGTTTCTTTTAAGATGTACTCTTTATTTAGAACGAAAAATTCTAAGTGACGCCAAAATAAACTAAATATTTGACTAATCCTCATTCGAACTTTCAATTTTGAACGTGGAATAGCTTAGTTCATCTTTTGATTTAGGCGAAGTGTTCTGTCAATCTCGTGTGTGTATTTTTTTCCTATTGGTTCTGCACCAACAAACAGTGGAGAGTGGGACATGGCCAGTGAAGATTTCTTCTTGAATTTGTCGCCCTTGCCTTCCCCTAGGTGGTCGCCGCTACGCTTGACTCCATCACCGCCACGTCCTTTTCTACCCTCGTCCAGTTCAATGGTCATGCAGCATAAAGGGTGTAATCAATCCATGGACAATCCGCCACAAAATCAAGAGCACGATGACATCGTCGACCTGCCACCATACTTGGCCCGAGACTCGGTGCTGTTGCAGCAGCAGCAGCTACGTAAGAACAATCAGGGCTTTGAAGAATTGAATATGAGTTTTGAAGAAGAATCCGAGGAGGAGATGATGACCTGTTTCGTTTCTACTAATATACAGGACATAAGCTTGGCGTTGTCTTGTCAGCACATACTTGAGGACAAGAGCGGTGCGTTGCATGTGATCAACGCGGTGGAACGCAAGCGCATCTATCAACTGCTGATCAATGGCTTTGCGTCTTACCTGCGTAACAAGTTCGGTGATTTGTATCAAACAGCAAGGGCGGAGGGCGTGGTGCCCGAATACGTGGAGTCGGTGGTGGTTACCATATTGGATGAGCGCACCGATGAGATGGAAGTGACATTAAGGCGGATTAACTGGTTGGAACAACACGACAAGGACATGGTTGACCAGCCGGTCTTCGAAGAAGTGGGCGTGGTGCAGCAACTAATTCAGAACAGGGGCGGTGAGTTGGGTGTGATCTTAGGAGGGGGAGTTTTCACGATCAACGGGCTGGAATACAGCCATGGTCAAGGCTCGCCTACGACTCCGCAAAAATGGCTTATTTGTCAAGCCAAGTTCTCCGTAAGAGTGTGGCTGAGACAAGGCAGCCAATGGGCGGCCAAGGCTCGTTACAAGTGTAATCGCCTCAATATTAGTAGTTTCACAACTGTAGAGGACGCCATCTCGGCTTATGAGGTGGTAGGAAGGTGGAGTGAATGGATGGATCTTACTGGTTTCCCTGGACTCTTTGAAAATGGAAACAGATCAAAACTGTCACCGCAATTGCCACCGATAGCACAAGAAGAAAAACGAGGTGAGGATTTTGAATTGGTGTGCTGCAATGCCACGGAGAATGATGAAATTGAGGTAGTTGGAACCGGTAGTGAGGGAACACAGGAACGTGTAATGGTAGATCAAGCTCGGTTGAATTCCGCGTGTTTGGGAAAAAGGAAAACAAAGGCAAAGAACCCAGGAGGGGAGAAAAGAAACAAGAAAACAAATGGAGTTAGAATAGCCATTCCTCTGGAGAATATCTTACAAACCAAGGGAATGCGTCGTAAAGATGCTGCAAAGCATCTCAAAGGTACGCGTACTTGCATGTACACTCCTCCAAAAAATGAAAACCTCAATTTTGTTCTTGTTATTTTTATGCAACTAGATAGGTTAGAAGGGCGTACAAAGTGCTCCAAACTCCTACATGTGTAGAACTTGGAAAAATGTTGAGGTAGCACCTCTACAAGCAGGGGACTATTTTCGAGAATTGAACTTATGATCTTAGTCATGGCGAGCCTAACTTTCCGGTGCTCTAAAGTGAAAATAAAAATTACGGCCCTTTATGAACTCTTACAAACAAAATATAAATTAAGTAGATAAATTACCTTCCAAAAAAACAATACAAATACTTAAAAAATAGTAGAGCAATACAAGGTTTTAAAAGCATCACTTAAATGTCACTATTCTCCAAAAATATGAACATTGTCAGATTTTAAAAGCATCATTTAAATACCACCCTTCTCATTTAGCAACAAAAGTATTACTTATGCCCGGATAATGAAATTAACGAAAGTCCCTTCAAATTTCAAATTATTTTCTAGCTTCACACAGTATATCTTCAAGCATTCATCATCTAAATAATATCATATGTTCAAATTAAACAAAAACCAAAACATCCTCGCTTGCATTGGCAACTTTAGGAATTATTCTTTAATAGAGTCATTCATGAATTCAAAGTTCAATTGCATTACAACATATAGTTTTACATTAATCAACAATCAATCTTTTCTCCAAAAATAAAATAAAATTATAGATACGCATATACATTTAGATTCCTATATATTATGTGGTAAATTCATAGGACTATAGAAGTACTCTGTCCCATTCAAAACTGTAAGCGCAAGCTTTTAATTAAGTAAAATCCTATTTCAATACATATGACTTAGAAGAATATAATTGCTGTCAATTTACGTAGTACCATAAACTTCTTCAATCATAAGTTCCTCCAACTAAAATTATGAATCCTTTTATTAGTTTCTATCACCGTCTGAATGGGAGCTTGCAATCGAAGACCTCAATTTCAGATGCTATATTTGGTGACACACAAGAACATACGAAAAAGAAGAAGAAAGGAAGTGCATACAAACCCTTCGTGCATAAGAATTGAGAATTATGGTTATGTAGTCAACGTGCTATTCTCTGAATGCAATTCCTTTTCACTCTAACATATTTTTTGTGGCTCTCGAAATTGGAAATGCGGGTAAGAGTTGCTTTGGTAGAAAATTAATATTGAGCTTTTGAATTCTTCCTTATTACAGTTAGCATCACTAAATTGAAGAGTTCTTGTCGGGAGTATGGTATTCAGAGATGGCCACCATGCAATGAACACAAGCTTATTAGGCAATCTCTCCCCAATGCAACTCCCATGGTTGTCGATCAAGAGGGAATCCCACACTTCACTTCTGATACTGTGCGTTCTAATCAAGCCTTGACGGCTACTGTTGACACAGATAATTTTTTCGAAAAGGAAATTCTACTGCCGCAGCTTTTGCCTACAGCTCAACAAGAGAACCCTGATGTGGGTTTTGGCAATGATGAAGATGAGGCAATTGGAATGGAGGTTGCAGGAACAGTGGAAAGTGTAATGGTAGAGGCACAATTGTATTCTGGGTGTTTAGGGAATGGGAAATGGAAGGAAAAGAGCCAAGGAGGAGAGAGAGGTAAGAACGGAACTACTGGAGTCAAAATTGCGATTTCAAAGGACGATATCTTACAAACTAAGGGAATGCGTCTTAAAGATGCTGCAAAGCATCTTGAAGGTACGCATAAATACAATTCTTCAACAAATGAAAATCTCAATCTTGTTGGTAATATCTTGCTTGTTGTTTCCAACTGGATAGGCTTTTCTCTCAAAACCTCCACCAAAACATTTGAGAGTCTATCTTGCTACAACCATGCTCTATGTGGGAGCATCAAATGGAGACCTCAAAAATGGATACATTAGTACCTTCATGCATATTTAAAAATATGGTCAATTCATAGAGGACGCGCGGATGCTGAATTTTAGTAATTTTTGGTGGCCATTAGTGGAACTCGTTTTAAAAAGAATTTTGTGTTGAGCATCTAATGCAATTTGTAAGTGGTATAAATTACCCGTACGTACGATATCTAAACTTAAGGTAACAGTAGTTCAAGACTGGAACTGTTTCAAGACTGGAACTGAGTCATAGTCAAATGGTTTGAATTAGTCCGGTTCGTCCTTTTCATGGATAATATGATTCTTGAAACATTCAATCCGCATGACTTGATTTGGTTTTTAGCTTAGCACGAAACCGAACTAATACGAGCCATGTTCACCCCTGAAATGTGAATAACCCCAGTCTATATAAGTGCCATTCGAACAGTAAAGTAATTATTTCCTTTTTGGATCGTGTGGTAATTAATTACTTTGAAAATCTTATTAATATCTCATATACCTTCAAGAAGAGATTTTGGTTTGAAAAGGAAGGATTGAATCTTTAAAACGTATAGACTACAAATAACTAAATAAGACATTAGAATTTGTGGTTCAACTTAGAGCGTGTGATTTGATACACTCTAAATTTACCTTTTGATATAAGACTAAATGTTGGCTGCAAAATGTAGATGTAGGTTGAAGTTACTCCATAGAAGAATGTTGAGCTTCTCGCTTCCTATTTTTTTCAGTTAGCCGATCTACATTCAAGCGAGCATGTAGAGAGCATGGTATCGAGAGATGGCCACCTCGCAAGGAATGCGAGCTTATCAATCAATTTCACTCCAACGAATCTTCTGTGGTTGTTGATCAAGAGCGAACCCCACAATTGAATACTGTTGGCACAAATATTGTGACTATAATGGCAAGGTATGGAGAAGTAAGAATAAAGTTTCGGCTGTCTTGGCCGTGGCGAATGTTAGAGCTGGAACAACAAGTGAAAAAGAGGCTGCCACTCGAGGCTGGAACTTATTACATCAAATACAAAGATGAGGATGATGGGTTGATGACTTTAATAGCTTGCAGTGAGGATTTAGAGGATTATATCTCCAGTTCTAGCCGGCTGGGCAACCATCTGATTGAGGTATTTCTTGAGCCCAAACTAGCTAGCTCATGAGTTACGCGTTAACCAACTTTAATCTCGGTACTGTTGCAGTGGTTGGTTAAACAGTCCAGATCTATTGCACAGGAGAAGTGCATTTAGAAATTCTCCAATGGCTTGGTATTTGAGTTGTTATTGTTATCGTCTCAAAATTTAGTGCTTCAAATGGTATGTCCTACAAATTTGAGGACAAAGGGTAGATTTTAATAGCTTGTAACGAGGATTTACAGGATTACAAATCCAATTCTAGACTGTTGGGCACCATCTCGATTGATGTATTCCTCGAGTCAAAGTAGCCGTTTAATTACGGCGACCAACTTGAATCTTGTAAATTATTGCAATTATAGGCACCGTTTGATAACCATATTAGCTCTTGGGATTGGATTACCAATCCCATGGGACTACTAATACTGTGTTTGGTAACCAAAAATGAGTTGGGATTACTAGTCCTTAGGACTAGCATGCCGGGGATTGGGAGGAATTAGGAATACCCTGGGGGAGATGGTATTAATAGTCTAAACCTAACCCATTCTCATTACCAATTCCTTCTATCAATTCAATCCCATCATCTAATCTCATCTCGAACAAATATGATATTAATAATCCCATCTCAAATAAACATACCCATTACTAATCCCTTCTCATTACCAATTCTAATCCTAATTTCAACTCCTTACGAATCTCACCCATCTATCACTGTTATCAACGGGACCAATATTGTTTATCCCGAAATCACATGTTTGGTTCAAAATCAACCTATTTAGACGTATCTTGTGATCTTGCACAAAAGTGCATTTCGAGATTCTCAGTGGCTTGGTATTTGAGTTGCTGATGGTTTTTAATTTTTCAGTTTTATTGAGCTTTGTTTGTGCTAAAGAATGGTAAGGGAGAGGGCAAATAATGATAAAAGAATTGTAACGCCCCGAATTTTGGGAACGTTAAATAGACAATTTTTTATTAAAAATCTAAATAGAATCTGGCTCTCATTATTACATCATAACTCTCACAAGAGTACTTTTATTCAACAAAAGGAGGGGAAATTAGGGTTCCTATCTACTGCTCCGCCTGTTCCTCCATCTGAGCCAGTTCCTCGGCTCCGTAAGCCTCCAAGGTGTACAACCCATCTTGATCATCTACAAAGTTTGACACATTATACCAGCGTCGCTACCAGTATAATATGTCAGGGTCACCAAAGGTAACACCATGAGCTACAAGAGCACAATAGAATAATCCTCTACCCACTAACCCTTAACTTACAAACAATAGATCATAACAATTTTCAAATAGTACATGCATATCTATCAAACAGTTAACAATGACACATCCATATTCCTTAGGCTAACGTTGGTGTCTGTGATATCTGAGTTTCTCCTACACGACTCATCGTAGGCCGTATCATCGTTTTCACTTTTCTTTTCCAAATCAACATTTTAAAAAATTATTTTTAACACATCCAACCTCGGTTCTGCCGCTCCGGGTTCCCGAGTATCCTCACAATGGTTCCGCCGCTTCGGGTTCCCATTGGCTTACAAAATATTGAATTTGGCATTAGCTCATCTCCACGGATAACCAATCTGCAATTCAAAGCCCTTGGTTCCGCCGCTCCGGGTTCTCGAGTATCCCACAAATCGCTGCTCCGGGTTCCCATTTGGGTTTTCGAAAATCATTAAAAGAATTGCGTTGGCTCCTCTCCGCGAATAACCAAACCACAATTCATCCATCGGTTCTGCCGCTCCAGGTTCCCGAGTATACCACAATGGTTCCGCCGCTTCAGATTCCCATCGAGTTTTCCAAAAAAAAAAACACACACACACCACATAATGGGCAAGTCCGACCACATTGTGGTTTCAAAACTTATCTTGGCTTTAACACACTCTAGCTGTCATGTTTCTACTTTTTCGATTTCTGTGTCTCGTTTTCATACATAGACTCCGCGGTAAGACCTTTTCCACTTAAGTAATCACAATTATTCATTGAAATCTTGAAACTAAACTAGCAAGATCATCCAACAACACACGTTCTTTCGGAAATAAAGTCGAGTTATTCAATAAACTCTCCTTCCCTTTCAAATCTTTAGTAAAACATTTTTCAAGTTCTCATGCATTTTAACAAACAAATGAAAAATCATAAAGTCTAATTATTCTTAGAGTGCAAGGATAAACTATGTATACTTGGGGAAAATAGGAATGGAAAATTTGCCGTTCTTCTTGGCGGTAGAGCGGCTACGGAAATAAGTAAGTACATCAGATGGAGTGACTTCCTACGGTGAGTTTCCGGTAGTTTCGAAAGAGAAAGGTTTCTCTTGAAACTAGTTCTTGGCTAAACTACTAAACATTTTAGATCGAGAGGGTGGTCGAGTGGTGGTTTGATGGCGGTCTTAGATGAGTTTCTTGAAGAACTCAACAATAAAGGAAGAACTTTAAGAACAAAGAACAATGCAAGGATTTCTAGAGAGAGAAATTGAATGGTTGGAAGGTGTGAGTTGAATGGTAAGTGAGGGGTCCTATTTATAGCAAAACATTGGCTCCCTCTCTCTCTACAATGGCCGGCCCCCCTCTCTCTCTCTCTCTCTCTCTCTCTCTCTCTCTCTCTCTCTCTCTCTATTTTTCTCTCATGAATTTGTTCCATAGTCTTGTCCAATCAAGCTGGCCTTCCATGCATGCCATGACTTGTCTTTTTCATTTTTGGCTTAAGGCTATATAAGGCAAGTAGGATTTTAAGCTTTTTAAGTAGGATTTTAAGCTTTTTAGGCAAATTCTAGAAAATTATAGTCTAAGAATGGGTTGTCATGAGGTAATTAGGCTTAAAGGTTAAAAAAAAGGGTAAGGAAGCATAACTAGGATAAAGTAGGCACATATACACACACACCTTTTTTTTCTCTCTCTCTTTCTTTTTCCCCATGTGTCTATATATATATATATATATACACACATATATAGGAAGAATCTAGGAAAGTAACTTTGGAAAAAGTAATTAGGTTCAAAGCTATTAATCCTAAGCTTGCATGCATGAACTACTATAAGGAATCTAGGAAAGTAATTTTGAAAAAAGTAAATAAATAAAATGAGATTTTAAAAGCAAATCAAGTAATAAAATTCAAATATTTAACGAAATTTTTATTTATCAAAAATCAGGGTCGTTACAAACTATCCCTCTTAAAATAATTTTGTCCTCGAAATTGGTGCGTGACTACGGATCATACAAGGTCGTGATACTGGTCTTTTGATTTGTCGTCTATCTCCCTTAAAATAGGAGCAGGTCACTACCAATCCTTTACTAGCGTGATGTTGAGGTGATCGTCTTCATCATTTGTCAAATATCGCCATGCTGTAACTTTAGTAGACTAGGTTGACGGTTATTCTTTCTCTTAGGGTAACGGTAGGTTTAAGAGCGATCTTAAGGGTTCAGTTTCTAGCCCAATATAGGTATGCAATGATAAACAATTTAGGATGAATCTTCTCATTCAAATGTTAAATTCTCAATTGAAAGAAGATGGGAAGTCAAAATACGCTACATGGTTATAAGTACCCTTGTAGTGTTGATTGGGCTCGAAATTTAGAATTTCAACTTATGACTGAAGGGAGAGGGGTGATGTCAAGGAACGAACGGAACACCCCTGTAAGTTAAAAATGACCGTATAGGCAAGTTTTAAGCTAATCAGCTATTTAATCATGATTTGAATACTTTGGCATCCTATAAAACGCTTTGGCACCACACGGCTACTGTCTAAAGGCTCTGGCAGGTCCTAGAAGTATTTCAGAGTAGCGTTTCAGGCATCCTTCACTATCCTTTACATGTTTGTTAATCAGATTAAGCCTCATCAATTGCTTAACAAGACGGGGTTGATGAAGTTTCCATCGTAAATGCTAACGTCAAATGCAAAGCTTCAAATCATCATGCAGACTCGTACTCTACAAACGTTTCCTTAGCACGATCCTTCCCCACCTAACGATATTAAACTCATTTCCAAAATTAGGAAAATAACGGATTCACTTGAGTAGATTAACCCCATAATCGTAAGGCATAAGTACTCCATCCTCATTCAGGGAAATTGAACATCAGCAAGCAAGCCCTATGATATTCTAAAGCTCGGATATTTTTAGCAAAGGCACTGAAAATAACCTATGCAGTCATGGGAAAATAAGCCTTCAGCAGCGTCGACTTCTGGCGATAATTTCAGAGGTACATCTTTTTCCAATTCAGTACTGTTTCGACCATACTTTTGTCCACCGCGATTCCGTCCTTGGATACTACGTGCCCCAAGGACTTTACCATCTCTAACCAAAACTCACATTTACTTGTCTTGGCATAAAGTTGGCTTTCTCGAAGTACTTGTAGTACTATTCAAAGGTATCCTTCGTGCTCCTCCTTATTGGCAAAGTATATCCAGATGTCATCAATGAACACCACTACAAATTTGTCTAAGTAGGGTTGAAAAATCTTATTCATGAGACACATGAATACTGTCGGAGCATTGGTTAGCCTGAACGGCATTACTACAAACTCATAGTGTTTGTATCTCGTACGAAAGGCTGTCTTAGCAATATCCTCATCTCGGATCCTTAATTGATGATAACCTGATTGAAGGTCGATCTTAGAGAAGCAAATGGCACCTCTCAATTGATCAAATAGATCATCGATCCTAGGCAATGGATATCGGTTCTTGACCGTGACTTAGTTTAACTCCCTGTAGTCGATGCATAGTCGAAGCGTCCCTTCTTTCTTTTTCGCGAACAATGCAGGTGCTCCCCATGATGATGTACTCGACCTGATAAGTTCCTTTGTCCCAACAGTTCTTGCAATTGAGTCTTGAGCTCCTTTAGCTTAGCGGGGGCCATTTGGTACAGTGCCATAGAAATTGGCATAGTTCCCGGTTGGAGTTTTATAGAGAAGTCTATCTCTCTTTGAGGTGATAAGCCAGAAAGTTCTTCAAGAAATAGATCGGTGTACTCGCAAACGATGTGTGGTAATCCCACTTCCATCCTATCAGCTTCTCCCAATTGGGGCCTAGCTAGCTATCCAAACAGTTGATTTTGGCACTAAATCTTCTCGTCATCGAGCTTATCGTCTGTCTATCCTCCTTATATTGGAAACTAGTCCCTTCGGGGGTATACGCGGTTACCATCTTCTGGTGGTAGTTTATGACCGCTCAATGTACTGATAACCAGTCCATCCCCAGAATTACGTCGAAATCCGCAATGTCGATCACTCTAAGATTGTAGGCCAAACGCAGGCTGGCTATTTCTAGTTCACACTCTCTACACACTAGACTAACAGTTATACTCCCTCCCAATGGTGATGTTACTCTCGTACTTGTACTTAGGGGTTCTATTTCTAGTGCTAGAGCAGTTACGCAGGCAGTAGATATAAATGAATGCGATGCACCAAAGTCAAACAAGGCTTGTACGCAGGTACTATATAATAGTATCGTACCTTGGATCATAGAGGAATCCTGCTCCTGTGCCTCAGTTTGTAGCGAAAAGATATGCCCTCCAGTGCTTTGCTGGTATCCCATGGCCTGTTTTTCCTTATTCTGCCCATTCTACTGCTGCGATGGGCCTCCAGGGTTTTGCTTCTCAAAATCAGCCTGCCCAGGTTGTTGAGCCTTCTGATTTCCAAAGCTTTCATTCCTCTCCCTTTGAAGTTAGGGGCAGTCGCACTTATAGTGTCCCATAGCATGGCAGTTGAAGCACTGAATTGTCGCTATGTCTCGACCACCTCTCTTCTGCTCGCCACTTCCGGGGATTTCAGTCTTCCAGGGTTAGTTGCATTGAGGCGGAATGGAGGGTTTGGTGGGTAGGATTCATGGTTACTGTTAGGTGGTTGGGTTCGAATTGGTCTGCCTGTCGCCTTCCTCCATCGATTTTTGAAGTCACTCTCTTTACTCTCTAGCCCGAGAGCACACTTCACAATCTCGGCATAGGTGGTAAAGGCTTGAGCCACCACGGCCCTCCAAGCGGTTTTCAGTCCCCACTGGAACCTTCTTGCCTTCTTGTCCTCGGTTGTGATGACAGTTTGGGCGTAACGAGATAGCTCCTCGAACTTGGCCGCGTATTGGGTAACGGTCATCGTCCCTTGTTTCAAGTTCAGGAATTCTTGTTCCTTGGCTAGACAAAGGGGCGTGAGAAAATACTTGTCGAGAAACAGGGCCTCGAACTCGTCGAAAGTCATAGTGTCGAGTCTGTCGACGTCGTGGGTTGCTTCCATCAAGTCCCACCAGTAGCGGGCTTCTCCCTTCAGCTGGTAAGTGGCTAAGGCCACTCGATCTCCATCTTGAGTAATCCCTAGGGTTCAGAGGATTATCTTGACCTCGTTTAGCCATATCTCGACCACGACAGGGTTGGTATCTCCGTGGAAGGTCGGAGGTCGGCGTTTGCAGAACTCGTTCATCGCTCGGGTCTGGGTCATAGGTCCGTCGTCAGGGTTTTGGTTTTGGCGGTTGGCATTCAGTGCAGTGATGAATGTTTTCATGATTGAGGCTAGGTCGAGGTTTGCATTAGAAGATTCTCCGTTTTCGTATCCTAACCTACTACGTCGGTTCATCATCTACGAGTAAAAAAAATTGAAAGGGGGTGTTTTAGTCTACCTAAACAATTTTCCTTTTTTACAAAAGGTGTATCTTTCTAAAAGTCAGAAGCAATTTATCACGTAGTATGCAATAGTACTCTTTAAAATAAACAAATTTTTCATAAAGGAAAAAAAATACAATAGAATGCATAGAGTTCTACTACAAAACAAAAGGTAAAAGAGAACATGAATTGCTCTACTACATGATCATACTACCAGTGCAAGTATAGGCTATAGGGCCTCATCCCAACTCTACTACTACTCTACTGACGGGGTGGTATGAGTCCTAAGGATTCTCTTAGCTGCTCCATCCATTAGTTGGTTTGTCATCTTTCTTATGGTGCTTTTAAGTCAGCGGGCCTCGACTAGCAGGTTGACTTCGTAGTGACTTAGGTGGTTCATCTACAAGGAAAAACTCCAAATCTGTAATACTTTAAGATAGAGGTTTTATTAACTTCTAGAGAAAACTTTTGAGTTTCTAAATTCTACATTCGATCCTTGATTTAAGTCATCATCCAATTGTTCGGGAATTCTCAGCTCGGTGGTACTGCCAATTCCGCGCCTTGCTTCAATCCAAAAATTGTTTTGCCAGAATTTCACCCAATTTGGGACGGTAAACTTAAACTCAATTCACAATTATGCAATAGTCAAACTATCCTATGGTCTACCCATTCTAACCATGGCCGAGGTTTTGAACCTAAAACTCTGATACCAAGCTGTAACACCCTGAATTTTGGCAACGTTAAATAGACAATATTTTATTGAAAATCTAAATAGAGGCTGGCTCATTATTACATCATAACTCTCACAAGAGTACTTTTATTCAACAAAAGGAGGGGAAACTAGGGTTCCTATCTTCTGCTCTACATGTTCCTCCATCTGAGCCAGTTCCTCAGCTCCGTAAGCCTCCAAAGTGTACAGCTCATCTTGATCATCTACAAAGTCTGACACATTATACCAGCGTCGCCACCAGTATAATATGTTAGGGTCAGCAAAAAATAACACCATGAGCTACAAGAGCTCAGCAGAATAATTCTCTACCCACTAACCCTTAACTTACAAACAATAGATCATAACTATTTCCACATAGTACATGCATATCTATCAAACAGTTCACAATGACACATCTATATTCCTTAGGCTAACGTTGGTGTCTATGATATCTGAGTTTCTCCTACGCGACTCATTGTAGGCCGTGTCATCGTTTCCACTTTTCTTTTCCAAATCAACATTTCAAAAAATTATTTTTAACACACCTAACCTCGGTTTCGCCGCTCCGGATTCCCAAGTATCCTCACAATGGTTCCGCCACTCTGGGTTCCCATTGGCACACAAAACATTGAATTTGACATTGGCTCCTCTCCAGGGATAACCAATCCACAATTCAAAGCCCTCGGTTCCGCCACTCTGAGTTCACATTTGGGTTTTCGAAAGTCATTAAAAGAATTGCGTTGGCTCCTCTCCGCAGATAACCAAACCACAATTCATCCATCGATTCTGCCGCTTCGGGTTCCCGAGTATACCACAATGGTTCCACCGCTCCGGGTTCCCATTGAGTTTTCAAAAAAAAAACACACACACACACACATCACACAATGGGCAAGTTCAGCCATATTGCGGTTTCAAAACTTATCTTGCCTTTAACACACCCTAGGTGTCATGTTTCTACTTTTTCGATTTGTGTCTCGTTTTTATGCATAGACTCCACGGTAAGACCTTTTCCACTTAAGTAATCACAAATCATTCTTTAAAATCTTGAAACTAAACTAGTAAGATCATCCAACAACACATGTTCTTTTGGAAATAAAGTCGAGTTATTCAATATACTATCCCATTCAAATCTTTAGTAAAACATTTTTCAAGTTCTCATGCATTTAACATACAAACGACAAATCATACAGTCTAATTATTCTTAGAGTGCAAAGATAAACTGTTTATACTTAGGGAAAATAGGAATGGAAAATCTGTCGTTCTTCTTGGCAGTAGAGCGGCTATGGAAAACAATAAGTACGTCGGATGGAGTGACTTCCTACGGTGAGCTTCCGGTAGTTTCGAAAGAGAAAAGTTTCTTTTGAAACTAGTTCTTGGCTAAACTACTAAACTATTTGGATCGAAAGGGTGGTCGAGTGGTGGTTTGGTGGCGGTCTTGGATGAGTTTCTTGAAGAACTCAGCAATAAAGGAAGAACTTTAAGAACAAAATAAGAACAAAGAACAATGCAAGGATTTCTAGAGAGAGAAATTGAATGGTTGGAAGGTGTGAGTTGAATGGTAAGTGAGAGGTCTTATTTATAGCAAAACATTGGCTCCCTCTCTCTCTACAATGGCCAGCCCTCTCTCTCTCTCTCTCTATTTCTCTCATGGATTTGTTCCACGGTCTTGTCCAATCAAGCCTTCCAAGCATGCCATAACTTTTCTTTTTCATTTTAGGCTTAAGGCTATATAAGGCAAGTAGGATTTTAAGCTTTTTAGGTAAATCCTAGATAATTATAGTCTAGGAATGGGTTATCATGAGGTAATTAGGCTTAAAGGTTAAAAAAAAACGTAAGGAAGCATAGCTTTCTAGGATAAAATAGGTACATGTACACACACACCTTTTTTTTTCTCTCTTCCTTTTTCCCCATGTGTCTATATATATATATATATATATGAGGAATTTTCAAGTGAGGGATCCCTCATTTTTTTTAAATGAGGGACATTCATTTCCCGATCAAATTTTGAAAATCCGAGCCGCTCAATGTGTGCAGAACATGATTTTAGGGGTACTCGCGAGAAATCAGCAAAAAAATGACCGGGAAGGGCTTCATCCGGGCAGTTTTTTTTAAACCGTTCAATGAAAACTGCTTGGATGAAGCCCTTTCTGGTCATTTTTTTGCTGATTTCTCACGGGGACCTTTAAAATCACGTTCTGATCACTTTGAGCAGCTCGAATCATCGAAATTCAATCGGGAATGGGAGTCCCTCATCTTTTTAAAATGAGGGATCCCTCACCGGAACCATATATATATATATATATATATATATAGGAAGAATATAGGAAAGTAATTTTGGGAAAAGTAATTAGGTTCAAAGTTATTAATCCTAGACTTGCATGCATGAACAACTACAAGGAATCTTGGAAAGTAACTTTAAAAAAGGTAAATAAATAAAATGAGATTTTAAAAGAAAATCAAGTAATAAAATTCAAATATTTAACGAAATTTTTATTTATCAAAAATCAGGATCGTTACAGGAATTTTTGTCTTGCAATAGACTCATCCGCACTCACATAGTTCGTGAATCCACTGCTAACATTTGATATGGAATCCAAAAGTCATGTGAGAATATAGTATTTTTGTCTTGGTTCGATAGGGAAAGCACCTAGGGACCTCCACACTCTCATAGTTCGTGAATCCGACGGTATTGATGTAGAGTCCAAAAGCCATGTGAGTACGTAGAAATTTCATCTTTGTTCGATAGGAAAAGCTCCTAAGGACCACAACATAATCATACAAAGGTAAACAAAAGGGCAAAATCCACTATCACCCCCTTGTGGTTATCGTCATGTGCGGATACCATCCTCATAGTTCAAAACTGACCATATAACTTACTTGTAGTTTTGAAAATGTGCAGATAGATTTCCTACCTTCATGTTTTTCATCCATATTAACAGAGGTGTATTCCACGCGCTTCTAGAATGTAATCTGAGTTGTTCATAATATATTAAATAAAGAATAGAGTATCTAAAAAATCATCTCGATCAGGTATCAATAACCTAATAATCTAATTTTTAGTAAATTCAAATTTGAAATTTTAATTTCATAACAAAATGGATTCGACCATGAGCTTTTCATTTTTTGATTGACTTGAATTTTGACATAAATGCAGTATTCGTCAAAATTTACAATATCAACGGTTTGGATTCAATTTTTGGTATAGGGGATGGTGTGGTTAGATTTAAAATAGAAGAAGAATCAAGAGACATAATGAGGGTATATCGGTCTTTTAATGTTGTATCAGTTAATATGGATGCAAAATATGATGGCAGGGGGGTCTATCCGCATATTTTCAAAACTACAGGTAGATTATGTGCTCAATTTTGAATCATGAATGGGGCATTCGCACATGACAATAACCATATGGGTCAAAGCCCGTTAGTCATTCACTATTTTTTAAATAAATAAATCGAAGATTCGTAGTCCAAAATCAAACACCTGGCCTAAGTGGAATATCTAAAAATAGGCTTATTTGTACGGATGATTCCCAAAGTATTTTCGAAATGTCAATTTAGTCCCCAAAGTATAAATCGTATCTATTGCATCCTCAAAATATATGATACACGTTTAAATGGTCCCCAGTGCTAACTCCGTCCAAATTCACTGTTAAAGATAGAGGTATTTTCGGAACTTGGCCACAAGTATTTCATCTTCCACCTCCAGATTTCTACCCTACTCCAAAAAGCCAACCATCTCCTAAATCCAGCCACGGAAAACCCCCATTCTCCCACTTTTTCCTTCCCAGAAAAAGAAATGCAGAGAGAGAGAAATTGGTGAGTCACAGAGTGATTTCATCCCACACGGGTCGGATGGAGCCCTATTTGCTACGGGTGTGCACGGGTTGGTTTAACTGATTGGGCACTGCTTCAAATCGATTTTTTTTTTTAAAAGATCGCTTCAAATCGATTGAACCAAACCCAAATCGATGAGTAGGAGACGGACGCTGAAAGGGCCTCAAAGAAAGAAAGGGAGAGAGAGAGAGACCCAATTTCAGAGAGAAACACCATCTTCGTCGCTTTTAGGTTTCTCACTTATCCAATGGCCTCCAAAGCACAACCGAACGCCGGCGCCGCTGTGAAACTGGGCCCGAGGAAGCCGGTGATCGTCAAGGTCGATAGCCTGAAACATGGGACGTACGGTCACATGCTTCCGCTTTCATTCGTCTACGAAGGGAGATTCAGATTTGCCTCTTCAATGCTCTGTATATATGTATGCATATATATGTATACACATACAGCAGTGTAATTTCAATTATTAATACCATGAAAGGCTTGTATCGTTTTTTTGAACGGCATGGCTTGTCTTATTTGTTAGCTCTAATTTTGTCTTTGCTTATTATGGTAATTAATCTTATTTTCAGATTGTGCAAGTTCTTACTCAAGTTGAAAAATCTTTCTCTGATTGTAGCTCTATTCTCTCTGATTGTTTAGAGCTTATTCATTTGTTTTCCTCTTGTGTTTTTAAATATATTAAGCGATCTTTCAATAGGGTAGCCCATTCGTTGGCTAAACAATCTCTATTAGGTGTTAGGTTAGAGAATTGGGGGGGGTCCTGTCCCTCATTTTTTGGCTAACCTTGCCCTTGATGATGTACGGTCTTCGGGCCATCTTTCCTCTTAATAAAATTCTTATCTCTTTCTGTGAAAAAAAAAAAATCTAAGATTGAAGAGTTTGGTGGCGCCGGCGACGGGGGTTGTCTGGAAGAGGCAAAGCCTGATGGGTGGAGGTGGGGCGATGATGATAGTGTTTGGCCGTTTTGAGAAGAACAGGAGACCCCAAATTTGGGAAAATCTGAGTTTTAGATCTCAAAATTTCAAGGAAAAAATTGGGAGGGAGAGAGAGAGAGATGGAAGTTCGGGAAAGAGAGGGGTGGTGGTTAGATGTGGCGCCGGTGGTCTATGATCGAAGGACATTTTGGATGTGGGAGTTGTCGGCTGCTTCGTTCTTTTCAATGTTTTGGAATATTACCCCAAGCGTAGGGTTTAATATGTCGATTGAAGCACAATAATCCGGAAGACCGGGATCATACCCAAAGGAATAATTATATGACTTGGTTGGATTTGTAGGTGTAAGCACGGGTTTTCGGCTTTTAGACAGCCAACTTTGTTTTGCTTTGAAAATGGTGGAAATAAAAGGCTAAATTAAAAATGAATTAACTAGAGAAAAGATAGGCTAGGTCTAGGAATTATTAACACCCATGACTTGAGCTAAATCACACTTTTCACCAAATTACGCAATTTAAGATACTTAATTAAAGTTCTTAAATCGGAAGATAAAATGATTTGATTATCAAGTTAGCTCTAGAATTCATTTGGCAAACGCCTCGAGTGACAGAGCTCCAAGCATTATGTGTGGTGAGTAGACAATGCTCTCACCTATACATGATCAAAGAGGTTAACACCTCGGCAATTTGACAAACAAACCCGAACCCCACATCAATTTTCAAATCAAAGATTGAAAATTTATTGGTGAAAAATGCAATTTTTACTCAAGGCATGAGATGCTAATCATCCCATGACCTAACCCCTGAAAACTACTCACACATATCTAGGGAGATAATAGCAAGCAAAAATCTAACAAGCATAATGAAATAATAATACTTGAAATAAACTAGAGATTATGATAGATCGGAGCAAAAACTACAACTTTAATAAAGATCGAAGTAAGAAAATAACAACAAATTACTGCGAAAAGGAAGGTTTTAATCAAGAACAATGAAGAACACTAATAAGAGTGAGCAACAAGTAAAGAATCTACTTTTTAGATCTAAAAAGTGCAATCCAAATTATCTATATCCGGATATGATGACATAATGGGGTACTTATACAAGCCCTCATTTGTCACCAAAATATCCCAGAAAATACCCTAAAAATCTGCCACGTAGACACTCGGTATCGATACAAGGAACTACGTATCGATACCGAATCACTTTGAAAAGTTTCCCTTGGCCACCCAAGCCAATCGGTATCGATACAAAGAACTACGTATCGATACCCATTCATAATGCAAGTTTCCAATCTTTCTATTTTAAAATGGCATCGATAGGAGAAAAGGCGTATCCATACCTTTCAAATGGTAGCTTTTCAGCTTCTGGCCTCCGGCTTGACTTCCAACGTCGTTGGCCGCCCGTCGGATCTTCAATGCTTGATTCTTTGACCCCGATGGACTCATTGCTTTGCCACTTTAAAGTTGGATGCCTTTGGCTTACTTTAGGCTTAAAAAAACTCCTTTATTGAGTGGTTTACCTACAAGGAAAGATAAACAAACCCTACGAGCGAAAATAACTAAAAACAACTAATTATCAATTAAATCAAACTAAAACCAGACACTAGCGCACCCAAAATTACATTACCGGGTGCTTATCATCGGCGGAGAGAGAGAGAGAGAGAGAGAGAGAGAGATGGTGCATTGAAAAAATATATATTGTATGCATTTTAAAAGTTACTACTACATAAGAGGCAGTGGCAATATTTTTTTAGATATTGTTAGAATTCATCTAAAAAGACTATTTAAGGTTTTTTTTTTTATTTTAGGGTTAGGATTTGGAGGTGGAAGATGAAATTAACACTTGTAGCTAAGTTCCAAAAATACCCGTCTTTAACGGTGAATTTGGACGGAGTTAGTTTCGGGGACCATTTAAACATGTATCATATATTTTGGGGATGCAATAGACACGATTTATATATTGGGGACTAAATTGACAACTAAATGCATGACTCACAGAGCAAGAGAAACCATATTTCAATGCCAACTTACAAGATTGATATTTCGAACTGTCTAAATTTTAAAATATGACTACCATTTAAAATTTGAACCGCCTAACGTTGAACGAAACAATAAAGTTCGTAATCTATCCATTTGTTGATGGATTAATTTGTCATGTATTGGCTTTGGCTAGTGTCAGTTCCTATGATGAAACATGCATTTTCAGCAAAGCATTTGTGACGATTAGATAGTGCAATAAGACGAAGAATGAATCAACAAACTTTTGGATCGCGTACAGTGAACAAGATATTGCTAGATTTCTTGTGTTGATTCTACCATCGATGGTTTTAACGACATGAAATATATAATCAAAACATAATTTAAGATACCACTTTGTTGAATAAATTGCTTTAAATTGGTACTCTACGTACGTGCAATTGATAAATAATATATCTTGTATGAAGTACTTTTTAGTACGTATATAACGTCGATTTATATTAGTTTATAAATATTTATATTGTAATACATCGTCCCATATCATTTTCAGCAGATATATGTTCGCCGCCACTAAGTTAAAGTCCTAGCTCCGTCCCTGACTGGGAAACCATGCACAAATCCACCATCCACTAGCGAGAGACCCACTTAAAGCCAGAGTAAATACTCCGTACGTACGTATAGACTAGTGCGAAAGGAGTTCATAGCACCTTAGAGGGCCAATGAGTACCGACCGGTGGGAAGACCATTGCTGTTTTGGTGGTCTTTAAAGTGTACGAACGAGGTTTCGACAAGTTGATATCGGCGGAATTTAGTTCACAACATGTCAGATTACCACTACACCACCACCACCGCTTCTACCACCACTTCACCACCTCCACCACTCCACCATCATCACAACTATCACCACCACCGCCACTCTACCACCACTACTACCACCACCACTACACTGCCACCTCCACCACCACCACCACCACCACCACTACTCCACCACCACCACCACTTCCTCCACTACCACAACCACCACCACCACCACCATTACCACCAGCTCCATGCCACCACTCCACCACCACCACTCCACCACAACCATCACCATCACTACCATCATTACACCACCACCAGCGCTCCTACCACCATTTCACCACCTCCACCACCATCATCACAACCATCAACACCACTGCACCCCCACTGCCACTCCACCACCACCACCACCACATAACCACCACCACCACCACTTCGATCACCACCTCTACCACTCCACCACCATCATTACAACCATCACCACCACCGCCACTCCACCACCACTACTACCACCACCACCACTACACCACCACTCCTACCACCTCCACCACTCCTCCACCATTACCAGAAGTATATTGTGACTGTTAGTAAATTAAGAAAGAATTGGAACAAAATTAATTCATTTTTTTTTTAATTCAGTACTTAATATATTTATCAAACAGCTTTTCAGCTTAAAAATTTCAGCATTTAGTTTCCAGTACTTAATTTTTCAGCTTTCAGTTTCAGTTTTCAGTTTTATCAAACAGCCCCTATATATATCCCTTTGGTTCTCTGGCATATAAAATAAAAGGTACAACCAATTGAAAATCTTTGACTTGTATATTTTAAAATGGATAATTCGAATGATATTTGTGTTATATTTTAGGGACAAAATCTTAAGAAATTTGAAATGACTGTCCTTCCATGTCTTCTTGATTAAGTCTAGAAAATGTGTGAACTTTGAACTTAGCATTGGGACTCTTTGAACTCTCTTCTCTATGCCAAATGCACAGCAAAAGAGTAACAGCCAATCCCAAATGTTAGTTACCTAGTTTATAACGGATTGAAATGTCCGGTCCGGTTTATTTTTTTGCTTTTTAATTTTTGGTAATCTGAATTGTATATTTTTTTAGAACTCATTTATAATAATAAGCACGTCAAAAATTACATTGATCAAAAACTGTTTGATATTCTTGAGGAACACATTGTATACTGCAAAAAAATTGAAAAGTGAAGTACGACAACCTCAATCAGAACCCATTTTTCACAACATATATGTACTTCGAAAGTTAATGTCTCCACTTCACAATTTGTCACCGCGTAAATCGTTGGGAGTGCCTCGTGACTCTTAAGTCAAGCCCCTTGGAGGATCTGAATCCAACTTTAAAACACAATTTTGTCCAAAACTGTTTGATTCATATGGGTCCATATGCATAGAAGTATTCTGTTTTAAAGCTGTATGGCTAGACTTTTTGGTGGTGCTATGGTCATGTGCCGACGACTGCCGTGTGTCTCATTTGCTCTGACTTTTTGAATCTTTTGATCCTTTGGGAAATTCACTAGACCAAATCAAATCCATCACTATAAAAGCGGTTGTGAGGGTTTAGGAGTTGCAGAGTCAACTACGTTACCGTTTGGAGTCTCTCGATCGTTTCCTCGTCAAAGCCACTCTCGCTTTCTCGCCTTGTCGTCATCTCTCTCTTCATCCATTCAATGATCTTAGGGGTCTAGGATTCAAACCCATATATTCAAAGAATTAGTTTCGAACCGAATTAGGATCTGCATCGCCAAATTTTGGTGCTTCTTTTCTTCTACTTCGGTTTCTGCAACAAATTCCAGCTTTTCTAATATCTTGTTTCATCTTTTGATTTTACGCGAAGTATTCTGTCAATCTCGTGTGTGTTTTTCCCATTGATTGAATTCGGTAACTATGTGTCAATGGCTGCGCCTACGAACAGTGGAGAGTCGGACATGGCTACTGCAGATTTCTGCTTGAGTTTGTCGCCCTAACCATCCCCTAGGTGGTCGCCACCACGGCCTTTTCTACCCTCGTCAAATTCAATGGTCATGCAGTATCAAGAGTCTAACCAATCCACGGACGATCCGCCACAAAATGAAGAGCATGACGACATCATCGACCCGGCACCATACTTGGCTGGAGACTCGGCGTTGTTGCAGCAGCAGCAGCAGCTACGTAAGAACTGGAGCGAGGCGTCAGATTGGAGGCCAAGAGGAGGGGGAATTATGACGATGAACAATCAGGGCTTTGAAGAATCGAATATGGGTTTTGAGGAATCCATGGAGATGACAACCGGTTTCTATTTCCCTCCGTCGCCCACAAATTTTCCTCTGTATCGGTCGATGCCAAGTGTTTTTTTCGTTTCTAGTGAACAGGAGAACATAAGCTTGGCGTTGTCTTGGCAGCACATACTTGAGGACAAGAGCGGAACGTTGCATGTGATCAAAGGGGATGAACGCGCGGGCATCTTTGACCTGCTGTTCGACGGCGTTGCGTCATACATCAATAACAAGCTCGGTGATTTGCATGACATAGCAAGGGCGGCGGGCTTGGTGCCCAAAGGCGTGGATTCGTTGGCAGATAACATAGGGGATGATGACACCGATGACAGAGAAGTGACGTTAAGGCGGATCAACTGGTTGGAACAACACGATGAGGACATCGTTGACCAGCTGGTCTACGAACAAGTGGGCGTGGCACAGCAACTAATTCAAAACAGAGGCGGTGAGTTGGATGTGATCTTAGGAGAGGGAGTTTTCACGTTCAACGGGCTGGAACTCATAAGAGACTGTCAAGGCCCGCCTACGACTCCGGAAACATTGTGTATTTGTCAGGCCAAGCTCTCCTCTAGTGTGCGGCTGGGACACGGCGGCCGGGACACGGCGGCCAATGGGTGGCCGAGATTCGTTATAGGTGTAATCGCCTCAACATTGGCAGTTTTTCAACCGTGGAGGACGCCATCTCAACTTATGAGTTCGTAGCAAGGTGGAGTCGATGGATGGATCTTACTGGTTTCCCTGGACTCTCTGAAAATGCAAATAGATTAAAACTGCCGCTGCAGTTGTCACTGGCATCACAAGAAGAGAAACTAGATGAGGATTTTGGAACTGAACCAGTTGGAACAGTTAGTGAGCGAACAAGGGAATGCGTAACGGTAGATCAGGCTCGATTGAATTCTGGGTGTTTGGGAAAAAGGAAAACAAAGGAAAAGAAGCCAAGGGGAGAGAGAAGAAACAAGAAAACAAATGGAGTTAGAATTACAATTCCTCTCGAGGATATCTCACAAACCAAGGGAATGTGTCTTAAAGATGCTACAAATTATCTTGGAGGTACGCATATATACACTCCTCCAAGAAATGAAAACCTCAATTTTGTTCTTGTTTTTTTTCCCCAACTTGATTGGTTAGAAGGCCGTACAAAGTGCTCCAAACCCCTACATTTGTAGGACTTAGGAAAATGTTGATGTAGCGCCTCTACAAGCACGGAGAGTATTTTCGAGAACGAACTCATGATCTTAGTCATGGCCAGGCTTACTTTTTGGTGCTTTAAAGCGAAAATACAAATTGAGGCATTAAGTAGATAAGTTACCTTTCAAAAAACAATACAACTACTTGAAAAATAATAAAGCAATATAGGGTTTCAAAAGCATCACTTAAATATCACTATTCTCCAAAAACACGACCATTATGAGATTTTAAAAGCATCATTTTAAATATCACTCTTCTCGTTTAGCAAGAAAGTATTACTTATGCCCGCATAATGAAATTAACAAAAGTTCCTTTGTATTTCAAAATATTTTCTAGCTTCACACAGTATATCTTCAAGCATTCATCACCTAAACAATATAAATTTGTTAGCATTAAACAAAATTAAAAAACCCAAAGCATCCATCGTGTAGTGGTGACTTTAGGAAATATTCTTCATAGGGTCATTCGTGAATTCAAAGTTCAATTGCTTACAACATATAGCTTTACATTAATCAACAAATAATCTTTTCCTCAAAAATCGAAAATTAAATTATAGATATGCTTATGCATGACAGTCATGTATATTATACGGTAAATTTACAGGAGTACTCTCTCCCATTCAAAACTATTAATGGCTAGCTTTTAATTAAGTGAAATCCTATTTCAATAAATAAACACAACTCAGAAGAATACAATTACTGTCAATTTACCTAGTAACATAAACGCTTTTAGTTTCTATCATGTTCTGTCCCACTCGCAGTTGAAGACCTCAAGTTTACAAGCTATATTTGGAGACAAACACAAAAATATACCAGATCAAAGAGAAGAAGAAATGTGCATACAAACCCTGCAACATAAGAATTAAGAATTGTGGTAGCAAATGTGAAGGGTGATATGCTCTGAATGCAATTTTTTTTTTTTTTAAACTCAAACATATTTTTTGTCAATCTTGAAATTGGAAACGTGCGTTGGAGTTAATTTGGTTGAAAAATATTGAGCTTTTAATTCTTCCTTATTGTAGTTAGCCAATCTTCACTGAAGTATGCTTGTCGGGAGTATGGTATCCCCAGACGGCCACCTCGCAAGCTTATCACTCAATCTCACCCCAACAAAACTCCCACGCTTGTTGATCAAGAGGGAATTCCACAATTGAATTCTGATACTTTGCTTTCTGATCAAGCATTGGCAGCTCCTATTGAGAAAATCACTAGTGTTGTCGTAAAAGAAATTATGCCTTTGCCGTTTTTGCCGGCAACACAACAAGAGAGCCTAGATGAGGATTTTGGCAATTTTGAAGCTGAGGCAGTTGGAACCAGGAGTGGGGGAACAAGGCAAAGTGAAATGAAAGAGGGTCAGCTCAATTCCAGGTATTTGGGAAAAAAGAAAAGGAAGGAAATGACCCCAATAGGAGAGAGAAGAAAGAAGGAAACTAGTGGAGTTAGAATAGCAATTTCTTTGGAAGAGATCTTACAGACCAAGGAAATGCCTCTTAAAGATGCTGCAAAGCATCTTAAAGGTACGCATAAATTCACTTTATCAAGGAATGAAAATCTCAATTTTGTTAGTAATATATTAATTTGCTTGTTATTTCCATCTAGATAGACTTTTCTTTCAAGAACTTACCGTAAAACTTTTCAGAGCCAAACATGCTCCAACCATGCTTTGTATGGGAGCATCAACATGGAGACCTGAATTTTCCCATATTTGAAGACCCAACACAAATATGGTCATGGGTTGAGGCATTAAGGGACAAATGGGTCAAGTGACCCCACTCCTTTTGATTTTCCACAAGAAAATTTGATATTTGCAACCAAATTTTGCTATTTTGACTCCACAAAAATCTCTAAATTGTCCCAACTTACTTCAAATGAATAAAAATCCCAAGCATTCTGTTCTTTTCGAGAGTCAACAGTGTTACAAATGAGACTATCATGGATTATTTTACAAATATTATAAGTCTATTGGGATCAATTATGAGGCAAAATTGGATTATTGGTGCATATCTATCTCATAATTAACCTCTTAATTTAGTTATTTTTGGACTAGTGCATAGAAAAAATATATTGCATATTAATATAATTTTCTACCCCACTAATCAAAATTCCTGGCTCCGCTCTTGAATTTATTTGATTACATTAACTTTATCAGAAGACTCTTTAAAAACATACCCAGTGGATTGAGGACGCATGTTGAGTTTTTGTAAGTTATGGTGACTGTTAATTAAAAGAGGGTTTTGTTTCGAGTATTTCATGCGAGTTTTTAGATGTATAAATTTGGGTTTTCGACATATTCGATTTGTATCTATTGATTTGGTTTCTAGTTTAGCACACAACGGATTAACTGGCAATGTTCGCCCCTGGAAAACGGAGGTCCATTCTCCATTTGTATGAGAAACGTGTATAACCTAGTCTATGTATTTCTAATCTATCTAAAACATAGGTACCATTAAAAAAGTGTAGTAAGTACAGTACTTTTGTTTTATCAAGTGTAGTAATAACTTTGAAATCGATATCAATATCCCATATACGTCACAGAAGGGAATTTGAGTTGCGAAAATGAAAGGATCGAATCTTCAAAAGGGAGAGTGGAGTTTCCAAGTAGAAGAATTTTGAGCTTTTGGCTTCCTCATTTTTGCAGTTAGCAAATCCACACTTAAGCGGGCTTGTCGAGAGTATGATATCCCCAGATGGCCACCTCGCGGGGAACACAACCCTATTAGTCAGTCTTGCCCCAACGAATCTCCCGCTATTGTTGATAAAGAGCAAATCCCACAACTGAAGTCTGATACGCTTCTGCCATCTAATCAAGTCTCAACTACTACTGGCACGGAAAGTGTGACAATGAAGGCAAGATTTGGTAAACATACGATAAAGTTTCAGCTGTCTTGGCCATTCGGAACGGAAGAGCTAAAACAGCAAGTGAAAAAGAGGCTGGAACTCGAGGTTGGAACTTATTACATTAACTACAAAGATGAGGACAATGATGATATTTTAATAGGTTGTGATGAGGATTTACAGGATCATATCTCTCGTTCTAGCATACCGGGCACCAATTTTATTGAGGTTTTTCTTCATCCAAAGTAGCTGATGAATCTCGCGTTGACGACCAACTTATTTTCCTTTAACTGTATTAAGCGTGTAGTAATTACCCCTCTTTTTCTTTCAACGGTATTAATCTTGGTACTTAATACCTTTATCCCTCGTATTCGCTTTCAACTGTATTAAGTGTTTAGTTTTACAGACAAACTGTTTGGACGTTTCCAGATCTATTGGATATGAGAAGTGCATTTAGAGATTCTCCAATAACTTGGTTTTTGAGTTGCTTTTAAGTTTAGTGCTTCGAAAGGTATGTTGTAGGCTGTGTTCTCCAATTATGGCTTTTGAATTTTTCCAGTTTTGTTTGTGATGAAGATCAGCAACGGAGAGAGGGAGACGGAACAACAACGCTAGAGATGCTTTGTCTTGTAATAGAACTATCCACACTCACATAGTTCATGGATCCCATTGAAATGCGTCATGTGCGATCAAAATGTTAATTATGCGAATATGGAGCATTTGCGATCCTGTTCGAGTGGGAAGGCACGCTCTGACATAAGGACTACTGACCACAACCTAATAAGAAGAAGGTAAACAAAACTCAGCTCAAAAACTCAAACCAATAACTAATACAAATCTCTGACAAAAACTTCAGTCCATAGAACTGAATTTCAACTATCCAGATGCTAGAAATAGCATATCCCAAATGAATAAGAAAATTTCGGACCACCTTAATTTGTCTGGTTCTGGTTCTAGGTCGGCTAAACATTTTTTTCTTCTACCATGTCTATATCGTTGTAAGAAGGAATCATGTCTGTAGGCATGTAAAATTTCTAGCCTATCACAAATCGCCACGTGTTGCTAGGGCATACAAATTGGCCAATCAAATGTTGCCAAGTGCCTACAAGACAAAGTCAAAGTTTCATGGACAAGCCAATCAAGTGATGCCAAGTGTTCGTGGTCAAAAGTCAAAGACACATAAATGGACCAATCAAATGGTGCCACGTGTCAAAATGACGCAGTTATTATTTTATCAAAATTTGGCCAATTAAATTAGGCAAATTGGTGAATAATAATTATTATTTCTTTTAAAATTCAATAAAGGAAATAATTAAAGAGATCAATATGGAAGGTTAGGGTTGGGGTCTCCACCCAAATCCTTATAAATAGAGGTGCTCCCTCCCATATTTTATCCATCTGCACATTGAAGCACACAAGCTCTGAAGATCAAAGCCATCAAGCCCTTCAGAAGTCTTCAAGTCTGCATCCGACAAGAAGGTTCTTCAGATCAAAGCTTCAAAGCTCTGAAGAACATTCAAGTCAAGTCCACATCAAATAAGACGGTTCTTCATATCAAAGCTTCAAAGCCCTGAAGAACGCTCAAGTCAAATCTCCATCATCAAATCCAAACTCCAGAACTCTGAAGATCAAAGCTGCGAAGGCCCTTCAGAATCTTTCAAATCCACGTCAAGCGAGACGCTCTTCAGTTCAAAGCATCCAAGCCCTGAAGAACATTCAAGCCAAGTCCACAAGTCTGTCATCTCCTTCTACAAAATTGAAGAAGATCTCAAATATCGATTTGAGACCAAGCTCAAGAGCCCTCAAATCAACATCCACAAATCTGACGTCTCCTTCTGCCAAATTGAAGAAGATCTCAAATACTGATTTGAGAAGAAGCTCTAAAGCTCTCAAGTCTAACACCTACAAATTCACCATCTTTTTCACCTAAACTGGAGAAGGTCAAGCAATTCAACTTGAGAAGAAGCTTCAAAGCCCTCAAGTCAAAACCCGTCAAGTCACCATCATCTTCGCAAAGACCGCAGAAGATATCGCCGTTCAAATCGAGATCAAGCTATCAAGCTCTCGTTTCAACAACTCGAAGAGAAGAATCAGAGGATTAATTTTCTTTGAAATTTGCATCAGAGATTGTAACCCTAAATTTCTCAAATTAATAAAATTGACTTATTCAGCATCTTTCCGTCTTTTTCGTAGACTCGAATTTTGCGTGATACAATGTCGTACCATCCTACATGAAAAGTCAGTTTTCTAATATGGAGTAATAAACTATCTAGTTTCATTCATTCCCCCTTACCATGAGACGACAACAAACGGGTGATCCTTGTGCCAACCATTGTTAATTAGAGCCAGTATGTAGTTCCTACCCTACTTGTTAGGGTTGGATTGAAGGAGACAAAGCAAAAAAACCATGTTTGAGAAGATGGGGTTGTCTTGTCAGCACCCTTTCATACACCATAGAGATCTCTGATTTGAATTTTTGAGATACAAATGGAGAGGGAAAAAAAGAAAATTATAAAGCAGTGTCGGTACTCTTCATTTAATTAATTTTGAAAGAAATTATTGAAAATTTGATAAAGTTGAAAGATCTTGAATATAAGGATGCTATGTGATCTAATGGTTAACAAAGTTTAAATGTGATGATAAAAAACAAAAAAACAAAAACAAAGTTTAAATGTAATTTTGTAGAGACGAACGTGTTGAAAGATAATTAATGACTCGAAACTATATGTACTACTCCCTCCGTCCCTTTTTAAATGTCCTGCTTCGTAATTCCAACTTATTAAAAAGATATCATCATTATACCTTTCACGTCAACTTTTTCCTCCACTTTCCCTACTTACCCATCATCATTACACTTTTACTCACTTACTTTTCGAAAAGGAGTCTACTTTTAGGGACAAAATAGACAATTCACCAACTTTTACCCACTAACTTTACAAAATGGACACTTATTGAGGGACAGACCAAAATGGAATACCGGACTATAAATAAGGGACGGAGGGAGTACTATATTATGTCACCTATTATTTACCCTCACTTTCTATCGCTATCTTCATCCATTGTCACTAATTTTGACATTTGAAATAAAAAAAGTGAAATAGGACTATAAGATTCCGTTTACAAATAGATATTGTTTGGCATCAAATTACCACAAACATTAACCCGAGGACTTTGCTCCTTCTTAAGTTTTCATGTTCAAAACATTCCAGGTGTTATCAACGGGACCACTAGAGATTTATCCGCTCATTAAGTCATGACCTCGGGATTAATCGAGGTACCCGTAAACTGACCCAAATACATGGTTATCAAAAAAATTACCATGAACATCGATGAAGATGCCATTTACGTATTCTTTGTGGTATAATTGCAGTATTTGTTAAGGATGATGCTATGGTGTCCCCGGTCATTTTGGGGACACCATAATTTTTGGCATAACAAAACCCTTACAAGCATAACAAAAATCATTACAAGTATAATAGAACCATAACATGGCATAACCAAGGTATAACCAAAAACCAATCAAGGCATAACCAAAAATCAACCAAAGCATAACCAACTAAGTTATGCCTTGTTATGGTTTTGGTTATGCTTATAATGGTTTTGGTTATGCTATTAATGAATTTGGTTATGCTTATAATGGTTTTGTTATGCCAAAAGTTACGGTGTCCCCAAAATGACCGGGGACACCGAAGTCATTCCCATTTGTTAATGCATAACATCGTTGATATATATGCATCAGCATCATCTCTGCATGTTAATAACGCCAACCTCATATGGCTTTTACACCTCATCGAGGGCTTAACCGTGGGTTTACCATAGGTTTGCTTGATCATTAATTTTAAGATCATGGGCAATACGGCCTGCCATGAGGAAAGGTGCGTTGCTCCTCAAAGATTTTTTAAGAACATGGGTCCTAAAAAAATTGTGTAGAACTTCCTCCATCTCAAAATAATCATTCAGATTTCACTATTTGAACTTCATAAAAAAATGTTTATGTATTTTAATGAATTTTTTTTATGCACTATGGGTCATGTTCGGTAAATTTCACTTAGTTCTACTAGACAAAGCTTTTAAAATTAGGAAAAACAATATAAATTGTAACATGTACATAATCTTTTGAAAAGTCCAAATAGTGGGATATGAGCAATTGTTTTTGGATGGAGCGAGTAGTCTAGCTTTATTAAAGATCAATTTGTTACATAATCATTACTCTCTCCTCACCTTTTTTGACAACATAAAGAAGTTCTATGCATCCTATACTTTTGGAAACATTAACAAACACTCCCCCTCAAGAAAATTTCGAGTAATATTGAAATTAATTAAGGCTTTGAAACCTTGATTTGGATATGTGAATATATATTGTTTAGCAAGGGAACTGGATGTGGATTTTTGCGTTGTGTTTTTTTTGTAACTTTTGATCCTTTGGGGAAGTTCAAAAGACCTAACCAATTGTGAATCAAGAATCAAAGAAGGCTAGAAAGTAGAAAGACAAGGAAACATCCTCCCACCTGTTTACATCCTAAAATATGCCACCCAATAGGAAAGTTACACGTGACACCAAATAGTGTGTTGACCAATCAGAACACATCCTGATTGAACCCGAGATACAGAGGATTGCGGGGTTAAAAGGCGATGTTGTTTTAGTACTATACGGTATCGTTTTGATTGGAACCGACAGCGTTTAGACTATAATTAAGGATGGTTTTAAAAGCAGTCTGATTTAAACCGTTGATTGATCTTTGGAAACATCAAACGGTACCATTACTGTTTGGTTTATAATGAATGGTGGAAATGATTGTAGGGGATTATTCTGAGCCAAACACTAACCCACGTTGCTTGGAAGTGGGAACCGTTATTTAAGCATGGAGCCACGAACACCACGATCGAAGCAAGCAGGAGAAGAAGGGATTCTGGAAATATCAGGATAACCGTTCGAAGACCCCCCTCAACCGTTTTATGTGGCCAACATGGATATCAATCGAAGACGTGGGGGTTCGAAGGCAAGCTCAGCGTCTATAAATAGAAGAAGCAATTGAAGAGAAGGACACACGAAAAATCCATATCATCTGACAATTCATACAAAATGATTGCTCAGAGATCTATCTTAGATTAGTTTTAGTTTAGAGTAGGGTCTTTTTTGTAAGTTGAAGGTTTATTTGCATGTAAGACTACTTTCGATTAAATTCAAGTTTTCTTATTTCCTTTAAGTTCTTTTCTTACCAAAGAATAGTTGTTTGCAAGTTCGCTTTTGATTAAATTCAGTGTGCTTGCATTTCTTTATTATTCTTGATAGAATCTTAAGAGTGTTTGTATACAAACTTACCTTTGATTAGATTCAGGTTTGTTTGTGTTCAATCATCTTTTCTGATTTCGAAGCGCGTCAATCTTTTATTTGGTTGATACCTTAAGGAAAAATCCTCTTAGTTGAGGTAATCGAACGGATAACACAATTGCCTGATTGAAATTAGTGGTTTCAAATCATTTTGAAAAGAGTAATTTCTTCTTTGAAGTTATTTCTTTTCTGGCACGCCCGCACACAATTATTTGTCAATTGATTTGAGTTAATTCAGCCCAAACAATTTTTGGCACGCCCGGTGGGACCTCGAAGGTGCCAGAATGCCAAGGCTTCGAAAGCAGATAGGGACACCTGTTGGTGGTCAAGTGCCAGAGGAACAAGCTGTGCTAGAACAGGCCGCAGAACAGGGAACGCCTATGAATCATGAGTTTCCCCAATTGGCTTCCGAAATGGGAGAGCTCCCTTATGAGGGGCCTTCTTATGAAGTACCTCCTTATGAAGGGCCTCCAAATTCCCAAAAGGGACAAGCCAGTGGTAAAGACCATGATAAGGAAGAAATGTTTAGAGAAATGATGATAGCTTTTCGAGAGATGGCTCAAACCCAAAGAGCCATGATCAAAAGCATAAGAAGTAGGTTGCCCAACTTAGAGGTAACAAGAAACAGTCCAGGGAATATTGGGCTAGATGATCATGCTAATTCAACTACTCACCAAAGTCCCTTCGAAGGAAGGCTTGGAGAGGATGTTGGTCAGGGTAAGATAAGGTCTAGAAAGGGTAAGGAAAAAATGTATCCAGAGGAAATACCACAATCTTGGTATGAGCCTTTAAAGCCCGCAAAGCCTGTCTTCGAAATCCCAGATCAATCTCATGGAATTCCTATTGGGATTCCAAGAAATGCCAGAGACAGGCAAAGCGTTAATCCTCTTTTCGAACCCACACTCGGGGGATGGGAGGATGATGTAGAGATAGAACGAGGTTATAGACCTGAGAAAACGAGGGATAACGCACAGCCTTCCCGTCAAAGTCTCCCAAATGCCAAAAATCCCACCACAGCGGTTTATGGAAGCCATAGGCCTGCTCGGGTGAATACTACGGCTGACCCAATGCAGCAACCTTGGTATGAGAGACTTCCCAGAGAGAACCAAGGGGATTTTAGCACTATAAGGGAAAAGCATAGAGATGACTTGGTAGAACCAAATCCACCGGTAGGAAATCAAGAACAAAATTTCCTTGTTGGCAACCCAATACTAAGAGACCAGGTTATGGATCTCATACAAGAAGTTTGTGGGCCTCGAACTCGGGGGGTACAACCTCAAATCTATAGAAAACCATATCCAGAATGGGTTGACACAACATTTCAGATCCCTAGAGAATTTAAGATCCCAGACTTTACTTTGTTTTATGGGGATGGGAGACAATCTTCTATAGAACATATTGCTAGGTTTTCTGCCCAATGTAAGAACTTGGCTCAGAATGGTTTCATGAAGTTGAAATTGTTCCCAAATTCTTTGTCTGGGCCAGCTTTTGCATGGTACACAAACTTGCCTGCAGAATCGATAACAAGTTGGTTTCAAATGGAAGAGGCATTTCATGCACAATTCTTTAATGCTGAGCCTGAAGTCTCTATGGCAGATTTGGCTAGGCTAAAGCAGAAACCAGATGAAAAGGTAGCAGATTTCATATCTAGGTTCAAAAGGGCTAAGACCAAGTGTAAACTCCATCTGCCAGAGGCAGAGTTTGTGAGATTAGCACAGGATGGTTTAGAAAGAGAGCTTCGAAAGAGGTTTGATTCTACAGAGTTCAGGGACTTTGCAGACCTAACCTATAAAGTTGCTAGATTTGAATCATTGTTAGAGGAAGATATGGATAGGCATAATTCCTCTTATCCAACATACTATAGGGATCCTAATTATGAAATAGATGCTGCTGAAATTATAGAGCACGAACCTTGTGTTTGTGAGCCCTTAATTCAAAAGAATGTCTCTCTTGGGCAGAAGTTCAAACAAAAGGAAATTACTAAAGTATATTCTTTTGATATATCTAAAGCTGATGAGATCTTTGACTTCTTGTTAAGAAAGAAAATCATTAAGCTGCCTTTGAATATGAAACTGCCCACAGTGGAAGAAAGGAATGGAAAGACCTATTGCAAATGGCATGATTCTTGGTCTCATTCAACTAAATCTTGTAATGTTTTTCGTGACAGGATTCAGGAACAAATCAAGAAAGGAAGAATCAAATTCCCTGAAAAGACTATGGGGATAGATGCAGTGCCTTTTCCAAAGGTAGAAGAGGTCAACACCAGTGTGCCCTCCTCACTGGCTCGAACTGTCAAGAAATATTGGCAGGACAAAGAAGTACCAGTGAACATGAATACTGTTCAATATGGAAGGGGCAAGCCATACGCTGGCCACCCTCGAGGCATGGGAGCGAGGCCAAGTTCCTATAGGCGAGCCAATGATGGTTTTTCTTTGCAGAAATTCTCAGGTAATAATCACCTGCCTATGCTAGAAGCCTCATTTTTGGAGTGCCTGTGTGTAGGATGCAGGGCCAACTATTTGGTCTTCAAAGACTTGGATAGAAAGGGCGTAAGTTTTTTCCCAAAAGAAATGGGGATGAAAAGAATGGCCCCAGTTCAAGCAAAGCCAAGTGACAGCAAGTCTTGGTTGGCACCAAAAAGGGACATGCCTACTAGCCCTGTTCCAGCTATTCACAGAAGGGAGCTGCCACCTTCGAAGAAGGCTAATGTTGGCCAGACATCGAAGGCGCAAGAAGAGGCCAAACAAGAAGAATTCACCTTGGTGAAAGGGGTTCCTGACTGGTTTCTGAAGCAAGTTAAGCCTGACTTGTTTCAAGGATACAAAGGTTCAAACAGGAATGCGAGCAGAACTTTCAAGCCACCAATTTCGAACTCTGGAAACTGGGTGTTGATTAGGGATCCCAAGTCTCAGTTACCACAGATGGTTCCATTGCTCTCAAGAACTCAAAAGAGAAAGCTCCAAAGGAAGTATACGCTCTTCCAGTCAGGAGAATCTTCAACGGGAGAAGAATCAGATAGACGAGCAAAACCTAATCCAAGGTTCGACAGGATTGAAAGGGACCCAGAGGAATTTCGAACCCAGTATCACGAGAGGGAGACTTTGGAAAAGGTTGCCTCTGCTATGCTCGAAGAGGATCTGGATCCACCTTCTCCTAACTCGCTGGCTAGTTATCAGTCTGGTTTGCTCGAGGCCATGGTGGTGGAACAACAGGGGATGGAAGAAACCTTTTCCCCTATGGAGGTATCCACACAAGAATTCGAAAAGAAGGGTGCTGTGGAGACCGAAGCAGTTAAACCAATCAAAGAAGTGGCTTCGATCCAATTTGGAGATCAGCCAGAAGTACAAGTTAATATGGTCTATCCAAGCTCTATGAATTTCTTCTCAAATGGTCAGACGTTCAAAGATCAAGATACTGTTTGGTCGAACTTGAGCGAGCCAGAGAATTCTGAAGAAACTCTGAGTGATAAGGAGTTAAATATCATATGCAACGACTGTGACTTAAAAGAAGTATCTCAGATCGAGATGGGTAAGAACTTGGTACGTGAAATTGAGCAGAATCAAGAAAGTTTAGAGGTAAGCTCAAAAGAAAGTGCTTGTTTCGTGTCAGATTCCATGTCCGACGTCGAATACCCCCTGGTAATAGATTTAAATTATGTGGAAATTTCATATCCATTTAAATTACCTACTAATGCAATGAGACAACATTTGCGTCCATTGTATATCACTGCACACTTTGATGGAGTCCCACTTAATAGAATCTTGGTGGATAATGGGGCCGCGGTGAATATTTTGCCTTTCCAAACTTTAAAAAAGTTAGGAAAAGGAAAAGCAAAATTAATCCCAACCAGCACATCCATTGCAGGATTTACTGGGGAAAGCCAACATGCCAGGGGAATCATTTCCATTAGATTGGCAGTAGGTGGAATAGAAACTGATACCGTTTTCTTTGTAGTTGACACATATGCTAAATATAATGCTTTATTGGGAAGAGACTGGATTCATGTTAACGGATGTATTACTTCCTCTATGCATCAGGAATTAATGATTGTTAAGTATGACAAAGGCAAGGAAGTGGGTGTTGAAGGAGTCAAAGCTGATCCACATCCATTTGCTGCCACGGCAAATTTTGCTGAAGCAGAAATGTACAAATCGGATGTAATTCCTCTGAGTGAACTACTTCAAGCAGCCACCCATCCAACCAACGAGATGGAACTGGGGGAATTGGCAGAGCTAAAATCGAAGCTGAAACAAGCTGTTGACTATGAATCAGACACCCCAAAAGATGATGCTGCTTGGATGTGAATCCAAGAAAGAGGCTGAAGAAAAAGCCAACTCATTGGCTTTAGTAAAGTATGTTGCTCTGGGGGTCGAACAGAAGATCCAAGAAGAGAACATATGGGAAGAGGTTATGCAGAACAATAACCCTCATGTGCACGAAATCCAACTCACTTCTGAGGAACGGGTTGAATCACAAGATCTGTTGGAAGAAGTAAGGTTGGGAGATGCACAAAATCCCAATCCAGTGCTTATTAATAAACAGCTTGAGCCTGGTATGAAAGCTGCATTGGTGGCACTATTGAAAGCCAACAAGGAATGCTTTGCATGGAGTTACAAGGAACTACCTGGCTTGGACAGGGGATTGGTGGAGCATAGGTTACCTATCAAGCCACAATTCAAACCTGTGAAACAACCAACCAGGAAGATGAGTCCAGAAACTATTGCAGGTGTTAAAAAGGAGATGCAGAGACTTCTAGATGCAGGCTTCATTAGAACAGCCAGGTATGTCGAATGGCTATCTAATATAGTTCCAGTCCCTAAAAAGAATGGAACTATCAGAATCTATGTTGATTTTCGAAACCTAAATACTGCGACTCCTAAGGACGAATACCCAATGCCTAATGTGGATACACTTGTGGACAGTTCTGCTGGCCACAAGATATTGTCCATTTTAGATGGGCATTCAGGGTACAATCAAATCTGCATAGCAGAAGGAGATGTGCATAAAACAGCATTTGCCTGCCCAGGTAACATTGGCATCTTCGAATGGGTCAAAATGCCATTTGGGCTAAAGAATGCTGGGGCCACATATCAAAGAGCAATGAATACTATTTTTCATGATTTAGTGGGAACTTTTCTGGAATGTTACATAGATGATATCATTGTGAAGTCAAACTCTGATGAGGATCATCTACAACACTTGGAAAAGACATTCCAACAAATGAAACGCTATCAGCTGAAGTTAAATCCAGAAAAATGTGCTTTTGGAGTATCAGCTGGGAAGTTTTTAGGATATCTAGTTCACAGTAAAGGAATACAGGTTGACAAGAACAAAGCTAAGGCCATCATTGAGGCTAAACCACCTTCTTCTAAGAAGGAGTTGCAAAGGTTTCTAGGTCAATTAAATTTCCTTCGAAGATTTATATCTAATACTGCAGGAAAAACTAAAATCTTCTCTTCTTTGTTGAAACTGAAGGAAGGGGAGGAATTCAAGTGGTCAAAGGAGCATGATGAAGCCTTCGAAGCCATTAAAAGATACTTAGCCAACCCTCCTGTATTGGCGCCTCCCATTGAAGGAAAGCCAGTAAAGTTGTATTTAGCTGCAACACAAGATTCAATAGGTGTTCTGTTGGCTCAAGACAATGAGGATGGCAAGGAAAGAGCAGTTTATTATCTTAGTAGGTTTTTAAACTCTTGTGAATGCAAGTATGCTGCAGTAGAGAAATTATGTTTAGCTTTATTTTACGCTTCCAAGAAACTCAGGCATTATATGTTGCCTAGAATAACTTATGTTATTTCTCAAACTGATGTAATTAAGCACATGCTTTCTAAGCCAGTGCTTAGTGGGAAGATTGGGAAATGGATAGTGTCTTTAATTGAATTTTGTCTTGAGTATGTGCCTCAAAAGTCGATAAAAGGCCAAGCATTGGCCAATTTCAATTTTTTGGCCGATCATCCAAATGAATACAAAGCACCAACAACGTTGGAGGCTAGTACAGTTGAAATCAGGCCATGGAAATTATGGTTCGATGGATCAAGAACTATTCAGATGGCTGGAGTGGGCATAATTCTGGAATCCCCCCAAGGCTTGAAAACCAAATATGGTTTTAGGCTCAGTGAGGGACAATGTTCCAATAACCAGGCAGAATATGAAGCATTGATTATTGGACTAGAAATTTTGCTTAGATTAAGAGTTAGTGTTGCTGAAATCTTTGGAGATTCTCAGTTAGTGATTAATCAACTAAATGGACAGTTTAAATGTACTAGTCCAGCGCTGATAATTTATTATCAGCATGCTAAAGAGCTGATGGATCAATTTCATATGCTTACTTTAACTTATATTCCTAGGTTCTTTAATGAAGAGGCTGACGAAATAGCTCAAAGAGCGTCCGGCTACAAAGTTTTATCAGAAGTTGAAAAGGAATTTTGTCAATTAACTTTGAGGAAATCCCTGCCTATGTTACACAATAGGTTGACGGACTTCGAAGTATTAAACGTCAATGCTTTAACCCATCGAAATGCTGATTGGAGGCAAGCATTGATTGAATATTTAACCAAGCCAGACAGCGTTGCAGACAAGGCAACCAAATTAAAAGCAATGAACTATATAATGTATAATAATGAGCTATTCAAGAGAGGAATGGATGGTCTTCTTTTGAAATGCTTGAGCAAGGTAAATGCATTTAAAGTAATGGCTGAAGTGCATGAGGGAATCTGTGGAGCACATCAAGCTGGCATAAAAATGAGATGGTTAATAAGGAGATACGGGTATTATTGGCCCACCATCCTCAAAGATTGTATAGATTATGCAAAGGGGTGTCAAGCCTATCAAAAAACAGGTCCACTCAAGCATTTGCCAGTCACAGATTTGCAATACGTAATAAAACCGTGGCCCTTTAGGGGATGGGCTATGGACATGATTGGGATGATTTATCCTCCTTCATTGGAAAAGCATAAATTTATCCTAGTAGCTACTGATTATTTCACAAAATGGGTAGAAGCTCAAGCTTATCAGGAGGTCAAACAAACCCACGTAATAGATTTCATAAAGGGGATCATATACAGGTTTGGGAGTCCTCAAACGATAACAGTGGACAATGGTTCCATATTCGAAGGACGATTGGTAAAGGATTTTGCCACGAACCATGGAATTTCATTAATATATACTAGTACTTATTATGCTCAGTCCAATGGTCAGGCAGAATCAACTAATAAAATTATCAAGAAGGGGATCCAAAAAATGGTGGATCAAAACCCAGAAATTTGGCATGATCTGTTACTTGATGTGTTATGGGCATATAGGAATACAAAAAGGACTAGTACAGGTACCACACCATTTGCATTAACATATGGGCATGACGCTGTGTTACCCATGGAGATCACTGTAAGATCCCAGAGAGTAGCATGTCAGAATGATTTAGACACAGGATCTTATCATCAGGCCATGCATATGGAATTGGAAGATATTGATGAGGCTAGAATAAAAGCCTTAAACCAGATTATGCTACAAAAAGCAAGAATAGCCAGAAGCTATAACAAAAGAGTGGCTCTTCGAAGCTTCGATGAAGGAGACCTCGTATGGAAAGTTATCCTCCCTATTAGGGATAGGAGAGTTAAAAAAGATGGATTAGGAAAATGGGCACCAACATGGAATGGGCCTTTTCAAATCCATAGGGTTTTGAAAGGGGGAGCTTATCATTTGAGAAATTTGAATGGTTATGTTCATCGAAGGAAAATAAACGGAAGACATCTGAAGGCTTATATTCCTTCCATATGGGAGTCCTTCCACAAGAGATAGTGTAAATAAGTTTGGTTACACATTGATGGTTCTGACTGGCTGATTTAGTGTTGAGTGATTTGATGCTAAAAGTTTTTTTTTTTACAAAAAAAAATTACTCTATTAGCATTCGAAGACACAAACGAGTCCCCATACTACTAATCGAAGCTATAAAGAATCGAGAATAGCCAAGCAAGAGTTTCATTTCATTAGTAAAAAAAAAAAAAAGACCCAACCAGGTCTAAGTACAAAACAGACCCAAGTAGGTCTGAACAAAAAAACAACAGGCCCAAGTAGGTCTGAACAACAAAAAGACCAACTCTGGTCCAAAAAGCAAAATGAAGACCATTGGTGATCTTCATAGTCCCAAAGGAGAATCTTCAAGAGGATCCTCCCTCTGGGGGACTTTTTGCCTCATGAGCCGAGAGGACGGTCGAAAGATCATCCCAGGTCCTAGCCAAGCAGAGGCGTGAAGCTGTTTCCACACACACCAGCTGGCTTCGAAGCTGAGCGATCTCACTTCGAAGGGCCTGGGACTCAGCGTGGACGTCTCTCTTCAGCTCCATGATCATGTTAGTCAGGTTGGCCAATTGACTAGTGAGATCATCAAGATTTGGATGGTTTTCAGCCATGTTGTTTGTTTGAAAGAGATGCTGTGATCTATCGACGTCTAGGTGTATTTATAGCCCAAAGAAATACGGGGAGTCCGCCTCATTTATTACCATTATTAAATGGGTTGCAGACGCATAAAGCCTGGAAGGTGAAGGGTTTGAGAGCGTTAGGCGTCATACGTCAGAAGTATATGATCTTTTACAACTTACGAGGAGACGGCTAAGAAACTACTGGAATTAAATAAGTTAGTTGAAACGATTGGAATTACACTAGATTAGTTTCGAAGTATCAACACATTTCGAAGCAAAGTAATAAATAGACATGGAATAAAGGAATACAGCATTGGAAGGAGGATTTCTGTTTGTATTTCCTTCATGCTATCATGTTTTCATTAATAACATTAAATAGAAAGGGATGGCTAAGAACACCAGTTTATTGGTCAAAGCCATTAGAATAAAGATCGATACATTGGTAAATAATTTCTTTGCTCATAACAGTTACACAGAAGGTTACATTGGAGAACCTATCTAGAGCATAATAGTATCATGGAGGAGGATCTCTAGGGATCAGCCAACTGAGATCCAAAGACTTGAACCTAGCTTCATTGACTTGATTCTATCTCCCTACAAAGCTCCATTGGTAGGGAGATAGAGCTCAAAGCCCATTCTTCTTCGAAGCAACAGCCCAGTACAGGCACATCATGAGTGTTGATGTGTCTATACCTAAGGGCTTTAGGGTTCAAGGGAAATATCATGAGGGTTGATGTGGCTATGTTTCGAAGCTTTCTTCACAAATACAAGATGAGGCTTCATGATAGTTATCTTTCTTGTAGCCTTACTTGAAAGCTTGGTTTGAATGATACTACAGGAAGGAGAAGTGGAGAAGATGATCTGTAAGTTTTTTCTTTCCAGAGACCTCTATTTATACTAGTAGATAGTCATTTATGATTCTTTAAGATACGGTAGGTGAGAAGTTGGCACAGTAAGCTTTTAAGCAAAAGAAAATAGGAACTAGTGTCAATCTTAATTACAGTTGTACTTATCCCAGAATTGAATTGAATAATAAAAAAAAACGTACAAGCTGTGTGAAGTTACAAAAAGGGGCTTATTACATCACGAATAGTGGTTAGTAGCTCTCGAAGAGAATTAGAGTTAGCATCCAAAAGTGAAGTATGGATAGCTTTTCTTCTCTGTTCCTTTCGAAGAAAAGGAATAAGCTGTGGAAGCGTTGATGATCCCGTAATGCTTCGTCTTCAAGCTCTGGAAAGCCATTCGAAACTTCAGCTATCTCTTCCCTGACCTTCTTCATTTCTTCTTGTAACCACTTCATCTCTTGTCAAGTTCTGAAAGTTTGTCCTTCGGGCTTGATAAAGAGACAGACGAGAAGCAGTCTCAAGTGCTTTGGCCTCCAATTTGTTGGTTTTCTCAATAGTTGTGCCAATGCTTTCAGACAAGAAGTGATTATAAGCAATCAATTCACTAAATTGTTTGAGGTGCTTTTGAAGAGTGAAGTTGATTGAAGAAGGGAGTCCTTGGGAAAGGGACAAGGCCTGATAGCATACCTCGAAGTGGTAAGTTAAACTATGATCAATCAAAGTAGGAAGTCCTAAATGATTTAAAGATTTTAGAAAACTTTTTAGTGTTAGAACTTCTTCCTTTGAAGGAATATGTTTAATCTTAAAGGAAGGTAAGTCAGAGGGCATGGAAGGGCTCAAAAGTTGTTGAAGGCTTTCGAGAGAATTCGAAGAGGAAGGAAGAATGGGATCAGCAATCTGATTACAAAATTTTTCCAATTGACTCTTAAAGAGGGATATGAAAACCACTAAGGGCAAGTCAATTGGAGCAGAGGAAGATGTGGGATGATCTTCAGGAAAAGGGCCATGCCTATTTCCCTGCATAAGAATTATAAGTAAGGTTAAATAGAATGTAAAACAAGAAAGAAAGGTATGATTAAGTATCAAGAGTACCTGATCTGAGGAGGAGATCAAACTGGAGCCTTGATCCTCAGCATTTCTAAGAATATGGCTCTTCGAAGCCAAAGTAGGGTCCATCCTAAAGGTCCCTCCCCTGAAAACGATAAGGAAGTAAAGGGGAAGTAGTCTCCCTGAAGAATGGGAAGTGGCCCAGAGTCTTCGAAGGAGCCAAACTGGCCACTACCTGTGCAAAGGTTGGCTCAGTAAGGAATGACAGCAAGGCGTGCATGTCAATATCCTTTGCAGCAAGTCTTTCTGTATAGAAAGAGCTGAACAGGGGATGCCTGTAAAAAAACAAAAGAAAGTTAGAGTAAATCCTTTCATAATTCGAAAGGCGAGTATTCAGAAGATACCTTGTAAGGGGCATCTGCTGGATTGGGATTAAGGGTTATCACTTCTTGTTGAGGGCAGGGAACAAGAGCTAGGTCCACCGCCTCAACAGGGGATACAACCTGAGCCTACAAAGAAGTTAGCAGCAAGTTACGAGCACAGAAGACATATGAGAATGTATGCAGTTTAAACTAACTTACCTCTTTTGGGGAGGAGGACTTCGTTGGAGAAACAGGTCTCTTGGGAGGAGTTGTTTTCCTCACATAGCGGAGGGTCTCCTTCATCTGTCTTGTTTCACCTGGTTCGAACTCAAGAATTAGAATTACAGTGAAATCCTCTACTGAATCGTAAATGAGGAAGGAATTTACCCCTTGAGGCCAGCATCTCTGTGTCACTCTCTGTCTCTTCATCACTAGAAGAAACCTGAGGACCACGCTTCCTGGTGGTCCTTGTCCTCTTCGAAGCTGAAAGGAAAGGGGTAAGAGGGTGGCTCGGATAAATGGTATGGGGTTTAAAAAGATTAATTGGAGGGAAGGAACCAACCTGGAGGTGCAGTGAGGGCTCAAGATAGTGCTTAGTAGGAATTACTTCTGTAGGCTGAGAAGTAATCTTTCTCTTTTCGAAGCACTTTCTGGAAAAGAAGGCACCTGTAGGATGGAATGCAATTAGGTTGGTTTCAGCAAAAAAGAAGAGATGTTCAGAGATAATTACCTTTTTTTGTGTTACCCTCGTAGATTGTCTTCTTGATGGAGAGGGGGGAACGACCATTGCTATTGGGGAGGCTTCGACTGGAGTCAGTCTTTGTTCAACTTCGCCTCCAGTAATGTCTTCGATCCCTCCAGCCAAACCAAATTCATTGTCAGAGGAGAAAGATGACGAGTTATTTTTTCCTCCATACCAAACTCAGACTTCTCGACCAATGGGGCCTAGAAACCGTTTGAAGGGTTTTAATCCCTGAGAGGAAGGAGCAGTTAGAGTGCCACCAGTTGACAAAGCAGGGGTGGTGCTGTGATATATGTGTCAGGTCCCTGAACTGCCTGAAGTCACTGTTCTCCTAAGCATGTCTGGCTTGGGCAAACCCCGTCAGAAAATTGGTCAGCCATGATCGGTGATCGTTCAGACATACGCTGTTGGCGAGGCCACAGTAAGGAGTGGGTATGCCTTGAACAAAGTCCAGTTGCCAGCAAATTGTGCAGGGCAATATACTTGCATGTGCTAGGGACTTGAGGGTATTCGACGAGGAAATGCAAATATCTTCTTGCTTGTAAGAAGTTGCCCCATGCTTGGACGACTTTGGGATTCCACATTAATGTTACTGTATGTGAGCATGGAGAAGTCTATTACAAGACAAAGTATCCTTTATCATTGTTGTGCCATCTACCTTACCATTCTTTAGCATGAACAAAGCTCAATAAAACTGAAAAATTAAAAAACCAGTAACATCTATAACAATAACAACTCAAATACCAAGCAACTGAGAATCTCGAAACGCACTTTTGTGCAACGTATATGACAAGATACGCTTATATAGATTGATTTTGAACCAAACACGTGATCTTAGGATAAACACTATAATTACAATAATTTACAATAGAAAAGAGGGGCAATCCTTAACTAGCAAGACTCAAGTTAGTCAACGTAATAAACGGATACTTCGATTCAATCGAACTGGTTCCCAGCAGTCTAGAATTGGATTTGTAATCTTGTAAATCCTCATCACAAGCTATTAAAACCAACTTGCTGACCTTATCTTTGTAAGACATACAATTTGAAGCACTAAATTTTGAGACGATAAACTATTGGAGAATTTCTAAATGCACTTCTCCTGTGCAATAGATCTGGACTGTACAACCAACAACTTCTACAGCAAACTATTCAGAGGGTAAGTGCTGAAGCACTAATTTTGAGACGATAAACTATTGGAGAATTTCTAAATGCACTTCTCCTGTGCAATAGATCTGGACTGCACAACCAAAAACTTCTACAGTAAACTATTCAGAGGGGTAAGTGCTTAAGTACCGAGATTAAAGTTGGTTAACGCCAAACTCATGAGCAACTTTGGGCTCAAGAAATACCTCAATCGAATGGGTGCCCAGCCGGCTAGAACTGGAGATATAATCCTCTATATCCTCATCACAAGCTATTAAAGTCAAGCCATCGTCCTCATCTTTGTATTTGATGTAATAAGTTCCAGCCTCAAGTGGCAGCCTCTTTTTCACTTCTTGTTCCAGCTCTACCTTTCGCCAGGGCCAAGACAGCTGAAACTTTATTCTTACTTCTCCATATCTTGCCATTATAGTCACAATATTTGTAGCAATAGTAGCCAAGACTTGAGTAGAAGGCTGCAGCGTATCGGAATTCGATTGTGGGATTCGCTCTTGATCAACAACCGATTCGTTGGGGTGGGATTGGCTGATAAGCTCGTGTTCCTTGCGAGGTGGCCATCTCTCGATACCATACTCCCGACAAGCTCGCTTTAACGTAGATCGGCTAACTGAAAAAAATAAGAAGTGGTCAGCTCAAAATTCTTCTATGGAGTAACTCCAACCTACATCTACATTTTGCAGACTTCAACATCTCGTATTATTGGTAGTCTCTACCTTTTAAAGATTCAATCTTTCCTTTTCGAAAATCCCTTCTTGAAGGTATATGGGATATTAATATGAATTTCAAAGTAATTAATTACTACACTAGATCCAAAAAAGGAAGTAATTGCAATACTGTTCGAATGGCGCCACTTACTTTTTTTGATAGATTAGATGTACATAAACTAGGGTTATACACATTTCTCAAATACAACGGAGATTGAATATCCACTTTCAGGGGTGAACATGGCTTGTATTAGTTCGGTTTCGTGCTGAACAAAAAACCAAACCAAGTGGTGCAGATTGAATGTTTCAAGAATCATATTATCCATGAAACTGATGAACCAGACCAATTCTAACCATTTGACTATGATTCGGTTCTAGTTTTTAACCACTCTTATCTTTAAGTTTGAATATCATACGTACGAGTTATTTATACCACTTACAAATCGCATCCAATGCTCAACACAAAACCCATTTTAAAACGAGCTCCAAAAAAAGCCACCAAAAATTACTAAAATTCAGCATATGTCCTCTATGAATTGAGCATATTTTTAAATAAGAATGTATCCGTTTTAGTTGAGTCTTCAAATATGGACACTGAAGTCAAGGTCGTCATTTTGATGCTCCCATACAGAGTATGGTTGGAGAGAAATAGACCCTGAAATGTTAGTCTAGTTTTTGAGCATGTTTCTAAAGAGTGTTCCCATAACGTTAATGTATCCATTTTTTTTTTTTTGGGTCTTTAAATATGGAACCTTAAAACTGAGGTCTCCATCTTGAAGCTCCCACACAGAGCATGGTTGGAGCATGTTTGACTCTGTAAAGTTTTGCTACAGTTTTTTTTTTAGAGAAAAGTCTATCCAGTTTGAAATAACAAGCAAAGACATTGCCAACAAAATTAAGATTTTCATTTCTTGAAGAAGTGTACTTATGCGTACCTTTGAGATGCTTTGTAGCATCTATAAGAAGCATTTCCTTAGTCTGTAAGATATCTTTGAGAGGAATTTCAATTCTAACTCTGGTAGTTTTCCTGTTTCTACTCTCTCCTCTTGGGGTCATTTTCATCCTTTTCCCTTTTCCCAAATACGTGGAGTTTAAATGACCATCTTCCGTTTTCCTTTTCCCTGTTCGCTCACTCCCCATTCCAATTGCCTCAACTCCATTGCCAAAATCCTCATCTAGGTTCTCTTGTCGAGCTGTCGGCAAAAATAGCGGTGGCACAATTTCCTTTACAACAGCACTATTATGTCAATAGTAGCCGCTAAGGCTTGATCAGAAGGCAGAGTATCAGGATTCAGTTGTGTGGATCGGCTAACTGCAATATGTAAGAATTCAAAAGCTCAATATCCTTCTACCAAAGCAACTTCAACCCACATTTCCAATTTCAAGAGTAGAAAAAAAGGTCCAACAAAAAAATTGAATTCAGAGCATATCATCATTTACGTTCACTAACCACAGTTCTCAATTTTTTTTTCCTTTTCCCTTTGTTAATTACTGTGTCCAGGACTTTGTGGCGAGTCCGTGACCCATTTCACGGTTGCGTATAGCCACTTTCCCACTTATACCAGGTAAATTAAGAGCCTAACACCTGGAGGAAGCAATCTCAAGGGGGAGCAAAGAACAGAAATACCAACTTTCCTTCTCCATTTCTAAGAGTCGTTTATTTATTTCTCGAACTCAACTTTCCTTCTAAAATGTCAAGATTTAGTTTCTCTATCTTCCTTGCAGAATGTATCAATCTCCTAATAATATTGTCAACACATTTTCAACAGTAGCGATCTTATGCACACAGGGTTTGTATGCACTTCCTTTCTCATTTTTGTGTGTGTAGTTTTGTGTTTGGTCTACCAATATAGAAACTAAAATTGAGGTCTCCAAATGAGAGCTCCCATACAGAGCATGATTTGAGGCGGAAGTTTTTATGAGAAGAGTCTATCTACGTGAAGAAGTGCGGATATGGCGCAGTGGTGAAGCTGTCCCATTGTATGAAGGTCATGAGTTCGATTTCCAGAAATGGTAAAGAGTTCGACTTATGCTGGAGTTTGGGTACGGGTATGGGTACGCCCATCTAGTTTATCTAGTAAGAAAAAAAGAAGAACAAAATTGAGATTTTTATTTCTTGGTACCCTGTATATATGCGTACCGTTTAGGTTCATTGCAGCATCCTTAGTTTGTGGGATGCCTTCCAAAGGAATTGCAATTCTACCTCCAGTAGTTTTCTTGCTGCCTCTTTCTCCTTCTGGAGTTTTTGCCGTCTTTTTTCTTTTTCCCATCTACCTAGAACTCAATTGAACCTTTTTCTTTTCACCCTTTTCCCTTTCACCTCCCGTTGTTCCCACACCCCCAATTCCAACTTCATCATCTACCGTGGCCTCACTCAAAGACGACAGGATTTGCTGCAGCGTCCCCCGTGTCAGATCCGACAACGAGAGCACCGCGGCTCCTGCATGTGGCTCGACAGCGACAATATCCACTTCTGCTGCTTCTTCACCTGCCTTAGCCCATGCAGTTCCAGCTCCAGCACCTGCAGTTCCAGCAAGCTTAACACCAGCGGTTGGTCTAGCTTCTGTACCAAGATTAATACCGTTGAAAGAAAAAGAGGGGTAAATACTACACGCTTAATACAGTTGAAGAAAAATAAGTTGGTCGTCAACGCGAGATTCATCAGCTACTTTGGGTGAAGAAATACCTCAATAAAATTGGTGCCCGGTATGCTAGAACGGGAGATATGATCCTGTAAATCCTCATCACAACCTATTAAAATATCATCATTGTCCTCATCTTTGTAGTTAATGTAATAAGTTCCAACCTCGAGTTCCAGCCTCTTTTTCACTTGCTGTTTTAGCTCTTCCGTTCCGAATGGCCAAGATAGCTGAAACTTTATCGTATGTTTACCAAATCTTGCCTTCATTGTCACACTTTCTGTGCTAGTAGTAGTTGACACTTGATTAGAAGGCAGAAGCGTATCAGACTTCAGTTGTGGGATTTGCTCTTTATTAACAACCGCGGGAGATTCGTTGGGGCAAGACTGACTAATAGGCTTGTGTTCCCCGCGAGGTGGCCATCTGGGGATATCATACTCTCGACAAGCCCGCTTCAGTGTGGATTTGCTAACTACAAAAATGAGGAAGCCAAAAGCTCAAAATTCTTCTACTTGGAAACTCCACTCTACCTTTTAAAGATACGATCCTTTCATTTTCGCAACTCAAATTCCCTTCTGTGATGTATATGGGATATTGATATCGATTTCAAAGTTATTAATGCACTTTGTATAAACAAAGTTACTGTACTGTCTTACTGACTCTCACCACTTCTTTTTTTAATGGTACCTATGTTTTAGATAGATAGACGAATACATAGACTAGGTTTTACACGTTTCTCTCATGATAAAATGGAGAGTGAATCTCCATTCTTCCACAGGCACGAACGATTGCCGGTACTCCCTTGTTGTGCGCTATCAACAGAAACCAAACTCAATGACCAAAATCGAATATTTGAAAAACCAAAATGACCGATCCATCTAGTCTCCATCCGATATAAATGATGAACCGGACCAATTCAAAAGCCATTTGACTATGATTCGACTTATAGCTTTGAACCACCCTTGGTTCCGTCTTCATCCTTTGAGATATCATACCTTAAGAACCATTTATACCCCTCTAAACTAATTGCATCTAAATCCTCAAAATAAAACTCCTCCCTTGTTCTAATTAAAAGTCACCCAACCTCACAATAACTTTAACAAAACTCAACATCACGCGATAGGATCCTCAATCCACTGGGTATGTTTATTAAAGAGTCCTTCCAAATATAGAAAATTCCATGTCTCTCCATGTTGATGCTCCCATACGAGAGCATGGTTAGCTATGAAAAGTTTTGACTGGAAGTTTTTGAAAGAATAAGTCTATCTAAATGTCCGCGTCTCGATGGAAATAACAATTAAGCAAAGATATAAGTTATCAACAAAATGCGAGATTTTTCATTCCTTGTGAAAAGTGTATTTATCCTGCGTACCTTTAGAGATGCTTTGCAAGCATCTTTAAGAGGCATTTCCTTAGTCCCCTGCTAAGATCTCTCTCCAAAGAAATTGCAATTCTATACACATCCACACGAAGTTTCCTTGTTTCCTTCCCTCTCCTCTCTTAGGGGTCATTATCTTTCCTCTCCTTCTCATTTTTTCCTCAAGATACCTGGAATTGACTGGCACCCCTCTTTCATTTCACTTTGCGTTCCCTTCACGACCCTGTTCCCCACTCCCGTAATTCTAACCCTGCTTCCAGGCTTTCACAAATTCCTCAACAATTGCCAAAATCCTCACTAGTTCTATCTCTCTCTTGTGAAGTTGTCTGCGAACATCACGGCAGACTGCAAGAATATTCCTTTTTACACACGACACCATATAGTGTACTTTCTTCTCAACAGTAGCCGCCAAGACTTGATCAGAAGGCAAAGTATCCGAATTCAATTGTGGGATTCCCTCTTGAACAACAAGTCCTGGAGTTTCGTTGGGGTGAGATTGAGTAAAAAACTTGCGAGGTGGTCATCTGGGGATACCATACTTCCGACAAGCATACTTCAGTGAAGATTGGCTAACTACAATAAGGAAGAATTAAAAGCTCAATCTTTTTCCTACCAAATCAACTCCAACCCGCATTTCCAATTTCAATGTCGACAAAATAAATGTTCTGAGTAAAAAAAAAAAAATTCGCATTCAGAGCATATCACCCTTCACATTCACCTACCACAATTCTTATGTCGTAGGGTTTGTACGCACTTTGTTTCTTCTTCTCTTTCTAGTGTATTTTTGTGTTTGTCTCCAAATATAACTTGTAAAATTGAGGTCTTCAATTGCGAGCGGGACAGAGCATGATAGAAACTAAAAGTGTTTATTTTACAAGGTAAATTGACAGTAAAGAGCCTCAATTTTTATTTTCGCTTTAGAGCACCAAAAAGTTAGGATGGCCATGACTAAGATCATGAGTTAGTCTCCCAGCTTGCAGAGGTGCTATATCAATATTTTTTTAAGTCCTACACATGTAGGAGTTTGGAGCACTTTGTACGCCCTTCTAACCTATCTAGCTAGTTGCGTAAAATAACAAGAACAAATTGAGGTTTTCATTTCTTGGAGGAGTGTATGTATGCGTACCTCCAAGATGATTTGCAGCTTCTTGAAGACTCATCCCCTTGGTTTGTAAGATATCAGCTATTCTAACTCCATTTGTTTTCTTGCTTCTTCTCTCTCCCCTTGAGTTCTTTTCCTTTGTTTTCCTTTTTCCCAAACACCTAGAATCCAACGGAGCCTGATTTGCCATTATACAATCCCCTGTTCCATCACTACCAGTTCCAACCACCTCAACTGGGTTCAATTCTTGTGCTGTAAGTGGCAACTGCAGCGGCAGTTTTGATCTGTTTTCATTTTCAAAGAGTCCAGGGAAACCAGTAAGATCCACCCATCCACTCCACCTTGCTACCACCTCATAAGTTGAGATGGCATCCTCCAAGGTCGTGAAACTGCCAATGTTGAGGCGATTACACCTTAAACGAAGCTCCAATGCCCATTGGCCGCCATGTCCCAGCCACACTCGTAGGGAGCCCTTGGCCTGACAAATAAGCAATGTTTCCGGAGTTGTAGGCGGGCCTTGACCGTCTCTGCATTCCAGCCCGTTGAGCGTAAAAACTCCCCCTCCAAAGATCACATCCAACTCACCGCCCCTATTTTGAATTAGTTGCTGCACCCCACCCACTTGTTCGTAGACCGGCTGGCCAACGATGGCCTCGTCGTGTTGTTCCAACCAGTTAATCCGCCTTAATGTCACTTCCTTCTCATCTATGTCCTCATCGATTATGTTATCCACCAACGACTCCAAGCCTTTGGGCAACACGCCCGCCTCCCTTGCTATTTGATACAAATCATCGAACTTGTTATCCAAGTAAGACTCAAAGCCGTTGAGCAGCAGCAGTTCAACGATGTCCCAGCCTTCCTCCCCGGGGGTCACATGCAACGCACCACTCTTGTCCTCAAGTATGTGCTGAGAAGACAACGCCAAGCTTATGTTCACACTAGACACGAAAAAAACACTTGGCATCGGCCGAAACAGAGGGAAATCTGTGGGCGACGACGGAGGGAAATAGAAACAGTTCATCATCATCTCCTCGGATTCTTCTTCAAAACCCATATTAAATTCTTCAAAGCCTTGACTGTTCATCATCATAATTCCCCCTCTTGGCCTCCAATCTGACGCCTCTATCCAGTTCTGACGTAGCTGCTGCTGCTGCTGCTGCTGCAACAACGCCGAGTCTGCCGGGTCGACGATGTCGTCGTGCTCTTGATTTTGTAGCGGATTGTCCATGGATTGGTTAGACCCTTGATACTGCATGACCATTGAACTGGACGAGGGTAGAAAAGGCCGTGGTGGCGACCACCTAGGGGAAAGTAAGGGCGACAAACTCAAGCAGAAATCTTCAATAACCATGTCCGACTCTCCACTGTTCGTAGGCGCAGCCATTGACACACAGTTACCGAATTCAATCAATGGGACAAACACACACGAGATTGACAGAATACTTCGCGTAAAATCAAAAGATGAAACAATAGATTAGAAAAGCTGGAATTTGTTGCAGAAACCAAAGTAGAAGAAAAGAAGCAGCAAAATTTGGGGATGCAGATCCTAATTCGGTAAGAAACAAATTCTTTGAATCTGGGTGTTGAATCTTAGGAGAGACTTCTAAGATAAGATCAAGCAATGAATGGATCGAGAGACAGAGCGAGAAATCGAGAGCTGACTTTGATGAGGAAAAGGAACGAGAGAGACTCCAAATGGTAAAGTAGTGTTTAACTCTGCAACTCACAGCCGCTTTTATGGTGAAATTTCCCAAAGGATTAAAAAAGATTAAAATGGTCGGAGCAAATGAGAAACGCACTGCACATGGTTTGGCTTGTTCGGAGCAAATGACAACAGTTCCTTAATGGGATCCTTCTTATAATTTAGAGTGACAGTCCCAGCGTGCAAGGATACAAAGGAAATTACCCCGTGCTTTCCGAATTCGGGGTGCGTGTTGTCCTAAAGGATAACATGCGTGTTGTCTGTCCATGCTCAACAATGGACATTTCAAATTTCATCTTAGTTGGATGGCTGAAATCTATTCGACTGGACGAAATCTGAGTCGTCCACTGTTGAACATGAACGGCCTAGATGGGACCAACATCCATGTTGTTCCTTCGGGATAGCAGGGTCCCCCAATTCGTGCTTGCTTTCCCTATGGGCCGGGAGCAGTGTTTTTCCTAACATCTGCAATGCAAGTCACCAAAATCGAGAGACCCAAATCTCTATTTTCATCTTTATTTAATTAAAAAAATGCATATAGAGATTTTCACGGTTCGTTCTCACTCTATTCACAAATCTTCATTTTCATATCTAAAATTCCCTCCAAAGATTTTTTCCAATATCTTCCCTCCAACCACTTATCTAAATATATTAAATTTTAAACTTATTTCTTTAATCTTAGACTTATTTTAAAGAAATCATCTGTATCTTTTCATTGGTATAATTTTAAGAAATTTGGATAACTAATGTGAAAGTTATACCCTCTTCACACAAATTATATAAAAAAAAAAAAAGTCCTAGACCCTGAGCTTGTTTGTTGGGGGTGTTAAGAAAAAGGACGAGAGAGGGAGGGGGATAAGGGAGGGAGAGGTATAAGGGATATGGTTTTTGTTAAGGGGATAAGGGTGTAGGGGAGAGCTTATGCCCTTGGAGGGGTCTTAGCTAATTCCACCTCCACCTCAGGATAAGCTTACACGGGTAGGGAGAAAGACTAAATTGACCCTTAAAAACCTTTTTTGTATTCACAATGTAATTATTTAACGAGGACAATTAAGTAAATTTATACACTAATCACTCTTATCCACCCATATCACCTACTACTCAAATCTAGTATAAGCCAATCTTCCCTCTTAGCTAATCCCACTCATAACATATCCATGTCTTGTCTCCATTGTTTCTTGTCCACCAAAAATTTTGTCCGTCCGATAAACGGTCCTTATATCACTCCTTTTATTGATGGGTTTGGTGTGAAAAGAATTGAGGATTCACACCACTTTTCTCGTACTTCTAGCTCCTACTTTTCAAAAGTGAGGTGGGAGGATGTTTCCTTGCCTTTCTACTTTATAGCCTTCTTTGATTCTTGATTCACAATCGGCTTGGTCTTTTGAACTTCCCCAAAGGATCAAAAGATTCAAAAAAACGCAAACCTTGGAGAAAATGAGACACATGGCAAAGAAGTTACTTTTTCATCTTCGAAAAAATCCACATCCAGTTCCCTTGTTAAACAATATATATTCACATATTCAAATCAAGGTTTTCAAAGCCTTAATTTCAATATTACTCGAAATTTTCTTGAGGGGACAGTTTGTTAATGTTTCCATAAGTTTAGGATGCATAGAACTTACGTAGTCAAAAAAGGTGAGGAGAGAGCAATGATTATGTAACAAATTGATCGTTAATAAAGACTACTCGCTCCATCCAAAAACAATTGTTAACATATCCCACTATTTAAACTTTTCAAAAGATTATGTACATGTTACAATTTATATTGTTTTTCCCAATTTTAAAAGCTTTGCCTAGTAGAACTAAGTGAAATTTATCGAACGTGATCCATACTGCATAAAAAAAATTCATTAAAATACATAAACATTTTTTATGAAGTTCAAATAGTGAAATCTGAATGATTATTTTGGGATGGAAGAAGTTCTACACAATTTTTTTAGGACCCATGTTCTTAAAAAATCTTTGAGGCCCAAATACAAATACTGCAATTATACCACAAAGAATACGTTTGGCATCTTTATCGATGTTCATGGTAATTTTTTCGATGATTATGTATTCGGGCCAGCTTTCGGATACCTCGACTAATCCCAAGATCATGAAGTTAATGAACTAGTAAATCTTTAGTGGTCTCGTTGATAACACCTAGAAAGTTTCGAACATGAGAACTTAGGAAGGAGCAAAGCCCTCGATGTTTGTGGTAATTTGATGCTAAACAATATCTATTTGTAAACGGAATCTTATATTTCACTTTTTTTATTTCAAATGTCAAGATTAGAGTTAATGGATGAAGATAGTGATAGAAAGTGAGGGTAAATACTAGGTCAAAAAAAATAGTAGTACGTATAGTTTCGAGTCATTAAATATCTGTCAACATGTTCGTCTCTACAAAAACAGAAAATTGGTCTAAACTCCTAAAGTAGAGACAATTGGTCCGTTTAGCCCAGCTTAGGTTTTTATAAGATCTAGAGTCCATCATTTTAAAAGTGCTCCTGTTTAGAGTCCTTTAATGGACAGAAATACCCCTCGGGAACCACGATCGAACATTGTTCTCTCCCGCTATCTCGATTTCTTTCTCTGTTCCCGGCAAAAATGGTAGCCGCACCATACTCAGACCCCACCTCAAACACCATTACCACCAGAAAACCACCAATCGCCGACCTACTCTTTGTCAGAAACAATCTCGTTGATCTAGCTCTAGCCAGTCTCAATCTGCCTGTGAGAGGACAGCGAGTAGAGAGAGAGAGAGAGAGACTGAGAGTGACAGCAGCGCACAGTTGTGCCGCGACGGTGGCGGCGACAGGTTCGGTCGGGAAAGAAGGAGAAGGAGAAGGGGAAGGGAGCAAAGAGGATAGGAGAGAGAAGGAAGAAGAGGGACGGAAGGAGAGGCGAGGTGAGATGAGGTGGTGGCGGAGATGGAACCTGGCGGCCATGGTTGCCATACGTATACCATCAGAAAACCACCCCTACGAGACAGCAGCAGCGCACAGTTGATAAAATAGTAAAATGAGGTCAATTTTCTGTGTAACCTTATAAGAATACAAAAGTGGGTAGTGGGTCAAATTAGCACAAGTGGACAAGGAAGGATGGGATTCACTAAAACACAACATGTGTATAGAGTAATATTTAGATTACTGAAGCAAGTAATTGTGTGGTGGTATTACTTGGGCACATGGTTTCCAGGCTGAAAGTTTTGACACCAGCTTAATTAATTGAATTAAATATTGAACTTTAATTAGAAACTAAAGAATAGTGATTTTCACACTATCCTTATTTATATCAACAATTTTTTTTGGCTTTGTTTATGAAAAAAAAAAATTATAATATTGTTCTTTCAATTGTTCAATTTTTAAAAATATTTTCTCTTATGTAAAAATTCACAAATAACACAAACAGATAACGTTATATTTTGAATTGTTATGTATTCAACATTAGGTGAATTTCATTGCATTGAAAAGGTAAGCTTATGTGTCGTTAAAAGTTCAAATAGATGATTTTATATGTCTTGAGAAATTTCATTTACTATAAGTTTATTAATGTATTTGTGTTTCACATCAAACAAATAAGCTTATTTGTGTCCAAAACACAAACAGATCAGCTTATATGTGTCCAAAACAACAAATAAATGTATCTATAATAGCTAATGTTATTTGTGTTAATTTATTCTCTATATGTTCTAAAAGAGAAATAGATAACTTTATCTTTGTCAAACAATTCATTCTCTTTTTAAAATAGAACAACAGATAACTGTATCTATGACAAATAGATAAGGTTATCTGTCTTTATTTTCTGTATCATCTAAAAAAAGATAAAGTTATCTATGTAATTGATTCTATTTTTTCTTTGCAAAATAAAGCAAAAGGTAATGTTATTTGTGTTACTCTATTTTTTGTATCTTCTAAAAACACAAAATATAACATTATCTCTGTTAATCGATTTTTTATCTTTTCAAAATAAAGCAAAAGATAAGGAGCTAGAATAGATTAACACATATAACATTCTTTAGAGAGGACTTTCAAAACAATATTTAGAGAATAACACTTTGGCAAAAAATGGATTGGGGTGAAAAATAATTCTGCACGCCGTGTTGGCAACCAAAGCTAAAGTTTCCCAATTTCAGTTCACTTCAAAAAATTCCCAGATCTATCAGGATAAAAACCTAGCTTCCAAAAACAAATAAAAAAAACATAAAAAACATCTCCCCCTCCTCTCTCTCCTCTGCAAACTATATATACACACACTTTATAGCTCTAAATCGTTAGCATTTTCTTATGAACACAGTTCAAAAAACAAATTCTTATTCACATTCCACGTCGCCAATCCGATCATCGCAATCAGCACATTGGTCGGCACTTCCTCAATCAAGACGGCATATTTCATCTTCTTCTCGACGACTACCGGAGCTGCAACACCGGCGGCAGCTACGGCGAGACGCCGAGCCTGTCTCAGAGTTACTCGACGAGTTTTTGGGCGCTTACGAGCGGTTAGATTGAAGATTTTGTCCATACCGTTGCGACTCGAATGGCTAGCTGCACGTTTAATGGTTTTCTCTATCTTGGCTGCTCTGGTTTTACTTTTCTAAGAATGGAGGGTATTTTTGGAACGGAGGTGCCAGATGGACTCGCGGCTGTATTTTTTTTTGATAGGCAATAAAATTTTATTAAGAAACTTGACAAGGGGTACATCAAGTTGGGAGAGGGGAGGGGGAATCCAACAAAAAGTTGGAAGAAAACACCTATTGGGACAAAGCCCAGAACACCTTATGGACCTCGCGGCTGTATTAAATTAGATGATGGATCAACTACAGTTTTAACCCCTATACTATGGACTGTTCGCCGAAGCTCTCCTACAAAAATTACATTTAAACTTCTTCTTTTTTTTATCATCACATTTAAACTTTGTTAACCATTAGATGACATAGCATTCCATATATTCAAGATCTTTCAACTTTATCACATTTTCAATAATTTTTTTCAAAATTAATTAAATGAAGAGTGCCTACACTGCTTTATAATTTTCTTTTTTTCCTCTCCATTTGTATCTCAAAAATTCAAATCAGAGATCTCTATGGTGTATGAAAGGGTCAAGAATGTGGTGATAAACACATAAACATGCTGTTCAAAAAAAAAAAAAAGTTTACAACGCTCAATTAATGATATTGATGACAACAATTTCATTTTTATTAAAAAGTTTCAACAATTCCCCACTTTCAATAAAATAAAATATTTTCCTTTTATAAGAAAATATGGGCAACTATATACTGCACAATAGGTGTGGGAGTGTTCCGGATTAGGGTTTTTTTGTCAATGTTTGTGGTAATTTGGCATCAAACATGTATATAAAAATATTTCATATTAGTCTATTCACTATAAATGTCAATATATAATAGAGACAACAGAAAACACTAATGGATATTGGGGATGAAGATTACACGTGCTTTAAATCTCGATCTTTGAAGTTAATTTGAACATGGTTGTCCACACAAAATATATTCCATTAAAATTGATTAGATCATATAGCACTAAATATATTTTTAATCATGCTCTTCAAACATGATCACATATGCAATATATTTTCTTTCAAACTTTTTTAATTACTAGATCATATACCATACAACGACCACGACTGACTCTAGTAATAAGAAAAAAAATTCTTCACTTCAATATTTATTTTTATATAGGAACGAGTTATGTTACACAGACCGAACTAGTTGTCCCACCCAACCCTCCGAATTACATTAGCCATTTGATGAGTTAGACGTGTACGTATGGTAAGAGATGACAGCAAAATCTATTCTAATATATAAAGGGCAAAGACTTTTAGTTTGAGATTTTTTTGAGAAATTCCGTGACAACAATATTTTTTCCAACTATCGTCCAAAATTAAGTTTTTAGAACCACTTTTAATATGTCATCAAATAACTGTTATGAGCAATATAGATAGAGCATAAATTCTGTCCGGATGAGCCAGAAAAATGGGGTTTTTTGCCACCCCTCGTGGGCCCCATTTATGCATTTTTTTGGGGTAATTCAAACTGTGCATCTTATAGGGCCTATAAAATAATGTATCTATGCAAAAAAATCAACTTTTCCGGATATCGATAGGTATTTCAAAAGTTGAGTTTTTAAATGAAAAAAATGAACGGTTGTAGACAATTTAACATAAAAAATAGTTGACAGATCCAGATCATCCATTTTTTCGTATGGAAATCAACTTTTAACATACCTATCGATGTCTAAACAAACTGATTTTTTTGCATAGATACATTATTTTACAGGACTTACAAAATGCACGATTTGAATTACTTAAAAAAATGTCCGAAGGGGACCCACGAGAGGTGCTGGTGGAAACCCCTTTCTTTCCGGCTCATCCATACAGAATTTAATCTCATATAAATATAGTAATCTTGAAAAACCACCTTACCAAAACCACTACTCCACCATCCACAACCATCCTAAATATGTACATTCCGCCTTCAAAAAAAAAAATTGTGCACACACGTAGTGTTTGCGGCCATCACTCTAGTAGCAATTTTGTGAGAGGTTATGAAAATCAAACCCAATTGGTAATCGCAATTTCCAGATCCCCTTTGTATGTATTGATGTAGGACAAGAATTTAGGAGATTTCAATTTTATGGAAACTTTATTGTAGGAATTATTTGTTTTAGGAATTCCCCTTTTAATGCCACTTGTTTAGGCATATTCCTATTAGTCTTTTAATTCTGTTAGTCTTTATTTCCAAGTATTGTTTTGCTTGGTTTCCATTCTAAGTAGTTACCTTATTGTTAGGACTTCTATTAGTATAAGTAGGGGCGTAAGTTATTCAATTATTTGAACTTTTCAGCTTTAATCAATAATATTGCAGAGAATTTCTCTTTTATTCTTGTGCGCAAGAATTGCTCGTTGCGACGGGTTGATTATCTCGTTTGGATTAGTACGCTAACTAATCTCTCGTGAATTCCGCAGCGTCAAGTGGTATCAGAGCAAGGTTTTACCTGGTTCGATGTCATCAAACGCAAAAGAAGACACACCCATTGACGTTGGTCGTGGGCTTACTGACCTAAGGAATGTGGTGGAGGGTCAACAAGCACATACTCGCACTCAGTTCGCAGAGATCCGTGAGTTGCTGCATGGGTTGACTCTACAAATTCGCCAAAGGCCAGAAAGGGTTGAGAAGGATCGCGCGTTGGGATTTGCCCATCGCCAACCTCCTAACCAGAATAGGAACCGCGTTGAGGGATTTGCCCGCAACCAACCTATTCACCAAAACGTCTCCGAAGGATATTCTTATTATCACTACGATAATAGGAATGAATTTGAAGGCGAGCTATTCAAGAACCATGATGATTGTCAGTCGATGAAGCGACAAGCAAATTTCAGGTATTACGATAATTTGCCAAAATTTAGTGGTCTTGAATTTTTTAAAGATCGTTTGGATTGGATTTTAGACATCGAAGATTCCTTCGAGTATGCAAAAATTCCACCAGAACAAATGTGGAGGTATTTGTTAGTGAAGCTTACAGGTCCAGCGCTACGATGGTGGCTAGATTTGCAATTTTTAAGAGATCGATTGGGTAAGCGTCGAATTTATGCATGGTACAGAATTAAAAAATGTATGATGGAGAAATTTTTACCAAGAAATTATGAGCAATTGTTGGAGGAAAGATATGGACCACAACAGTGTCATGCAGAACAAATTATTGTAGAAGCCGTGGGAGAGGTCAAAATTGAAGTTGAAGACCAAGATGAAATTACCATCGATGCTTGTGTGCAAGAGGATATTGAAATTGTTTCGGATGCGGTTGTGGAGGAACAAAAGCATATTGCATTGGAGGTTTGTGCGTTTGGGCTTAATGAATCACCCACAATGGAGTTGACTGCAACACTACAAGAAAATATGGCTGTTGCTGAAATTCAATTTTCTGACAAAGGAGTGGCAACCAACTCTATAATAAATCAAAGTCTAGAGAACCAGCAACTTCAGCATAGGGTTCTAGTTGTCGATTTTCTTGGAGTGCAACAATTTGAATGGGTTCCCAACATGCATCTAATGAATTTTGTCAACAAGTTAAAGCATGCTGAGAAACAATCTTTGCAAATACACTTTTTCTTGAAGTTTTATTTCAAGTTAAGAAACGAGTTGAAGTATTCTAAGTATCTATTTCTTTGGCATGGAAGATGGCAGATTCCCAACGAGAACTCGAGGTCGAGTTCTTTTGAAGAAAAGGAGACTGATGTAGGACAAGAATTTAGGAGATTTCAATTTTATGGAAACTTTATTGTAGGAATTATTTGTTTTAGGAATTCCCCTTTTAATGCCACTTGTTTAGGCATATTCCTATTAGTCTTTTAATTCTGTTAGTCTTTATTTCCAAGTATTGTTTTGCTTGGTTTCCATTCTAAGTAATTACCTTATTGTTAGGACTTCTATTAGTATAAGTAGGGGCGTAAGTTATTCAATTATTTGAACTTTTCAGCTTTAATCAATAATATTGCAGAGAATTTCTCTTTTATTCTTATGCGCAAGAATTGCTCGTTGCGACGGGTTGATTATCTCGTTTGGATTAGTACGCTAACTAATCTCTCGTGAATTCCGCCGCGTCATGTATGAGGCTTATCAAACGTATAGAACCATCTGCAAATCCTTCTTTCATACAACAATAGAGCACTCAATTATTTGGAATTCGTCATGGACTACTCAAATCGGTAGCTTGTACTTGCACATGTTTCTGTGTTTCACGGAGCGTAGCAGCTGTGTTTCAGTCTCGACTGATGAGGCAGAAGATGGCAAAGCATCCTTTTGATGCTTTCTTTACTTGAACCACGGAGGACTGTGTTGAGGGGCCATGAGTTGTAGTATGTCATTGCTATGTCATTCGGTTCCTGTGTCTAGGAAACCTCGTAAGTAAACAATTTCTTCGACCTTTTTGTCTGAAGAACGATTTTCTTGACTTGAATTCACACCTCAACAGACATACTAGCGGAATTTGGACCCCAATTTCGCGCACATTTTAGAAGTCGAGAGATGGTGGAAATTTGTGAAATTGGGGTTAGGCATATACACCATATTCTCTAGCTTGAAGGGACCCAGAAGATTGCTTGACATGCCCTCACTCTTGTACAAATCCTACCGTAAAACCACTGACCGAAAAATAAACAAAGTGTAGAAGGGGCTTCTTCATAATCGTTCTTCAGTAGATGGTGGCCACCCGTCTTCCTACTAACCCATTTGTAGTTGTACTTGATTTTAAGTCAAGGCCCAGACAAGAAGAGGAGAGCTGGAACCCCAATTCTAGTAGTATCATAAAAGTTATATATCATGTATGTCCAATATGAATCTGATCCCTCGCTGCTTTTCAAAGGCAAAGTAATAGGTAGGGATGACCGGATTACTTGTTGGACTGGATCAACAGTCTTCTTTGCCACCCTTGATATACCCGCTCCCTTACTTGCTTCACATAGAGTATTGGATTGGTCACGGACCTAGATGGTAAGAGACAGTGGAAGGCCATCGCCCCCTTCGGTTCTTGGGTTCACTAGCCTCCGACTATAGAAGAATTAGAACATCAGACGATAAAGCTATAAATTGGCATGTTGTCTTGAAGAATCGTAACTTTGTTGCTTCTTAAAGTCAAGTAAGTCAAAGCGCAATGGATGTGACCGATTGAGAACTATCATGTTGAAAAGCCTTTTCCCAAGTAGAATGAATAGCTTCTGCGCAGAGAACTGTGAACAGGAATAACCATCCCCCATAAACCAAGTAAAAGCAGTCAGAACAAGAAATATATACGAACCGAACCCTAGCTTGCAGTTTAAGGATATAGTACGTAGGGGGACATTAGCAGAATTTCAACCCCAATTTTGCACACATTTTAAAGGTCGACAAATGGTGGAAATGGGTGGAATCAGGGGTCAGAATATTCCATATTCTCCAGCTTGAAGGGATTAAGATTGCTGGACAAACGCTTCACTCTCCTACAATTTCAATGAACTTTAAACAACTGATCAAAAGATCACCTTATCAGACCAAAAAAGAAGTAAGAGAATTTAAAAAAATTGTTCCGGTTTGTGCTGATATTGTCATGATTCAAGTTTGATCCACTCACACTTCAAAACTAGAACCATGTCAACTTTCATTTTGCGCCATTTGATTACATCCACTGACGAAGCATCCCAGTCTCCCCACATTTCCTCCAGTACCTTCAATTATTTGAGGAGAAATAGTTTGAAGGGAAATCTGTAGGACACACCCATAAAAGGATGTGGTTCCCAGCTTCCAAATGTGCCACCTCGAAAAAATTGACCTAAAGTACAACTAGATCATCCGCAAGCCCAACTACTTCTGATGAGAATGATGAGGCAACCCCATCTTCTCAAACATGGTTTTGTTGCTTTGTCTCCTTCAATCCAACCCTTACAAGTAGGGTAGGAACTACATACCGGCTCGAATTAATTAACAATGGTTGGCACAAGGATCACCCATCTATATATTGTCGTCTCATATATGGTATAGGGGGAATGAATGAAATCAGATAGTTTATTACTCCATAGTTGATTTCAGATACATATTAGAAAGCTGACTTTTCGTGTAAGATGGTACGACATGATTCCTTCTTACAATGATATAGACATGGTAGAAGAAAAAAATGTTTAGCCGACCTAGAACCAGAACCAGAACCAAACAAAGGTGGTCCGTAATTTTCTTATTCATTTGGGATATGCTATTTCTAGCATCTGGATAGAAAATTCAGTTCTATGGACTGAAGTTTTTGTCAGAGATTTATATTAGTTATTGGCTTGAGTTTTTGAGCTGAGTTTTGCTTACCTTCTTCTTGTCAGGTTGTGGTCAGTGGTCCTTATGTCAGTGCGTGCTTTCCCACTCGAACAGGGTCGCAAATGCTCTACACTCGCATAACATTTTGATCGCACATGATGCGTTTCAATGGAATCCATGAACTAAGTGAGTGTGGATAATTATTACAACACAAAGCATCTCTAGCGTTGTTGTTCCTTCTTCCTTTCTCCATTGCTGGTTTTCATCACAAACAAAACTGGAAAAATTCAAAAGCCATAATCGGAGAACACAGCCTACAACATACCTTTCGAAGCGCTAAATTTAAAAGCAACTCAAAAACCAAGTTATTGTCTAGATGCACTTCTCATATCCAATAGATCTGGAAAACTAAACATGCACTTAATACAGTGGAAAGCGAATACAAGGGGTAAATACTACATGCTTAATACAGTCGAAGAAAAATAAGTTGGTCAACGCGAGATTCATTAGCTACTTTGGCTGAAGAAATACCTCAATCAAATTGGTGCCCAGTAGGTTAGAATGGGAGATGTGATCCTGTAAATCATCATCGCAACCTATTAAAATATACTCATTGTCCTCATCTTTGTAGTTAATGTGATAATTTTCAGCCTCATCTGCCAGCCGCTTTTTCACTTGTTCTTTTAGTTCTGCCATTCCCCATGGCCAAGACAGCTGAAACTTCATCGTAGCTGTACCAAATCTTGCCTTCACAATCACACTTTTTGTGCCAATAGTAGCTGAGACTTGATTAGAAGGCAGAAGCGTATGATCAGAATTCAGTTGTGGGATCGGCTCTTTATCAGCAACCGCAAGAGATTCATTGGGGCAAGACTGACTAATAGGCTTGTGTTCTCCGCAAGGTGGCCATCTGGGGATATCATACCGTCGACAAGCTCGCTTTAGTGTGGATCGGCTAACTGCAAAAATGAGGAAGCCAAAAGCTCAAAATTCTTCTACTCAGTAAACTCCACTCCACACCTCCATTTTGCAGACTTCAAAATTAAGTCACATGCAGTGCGTGTCTACCTTTTAAAGATTCGATCCTTTCATTTTCGAAACTCAAATTCCCCTCTGAGAAGTATATGGGATATTGATATCGATTTCAAAGTTATTACTACACTTGATAAAAAAAAAGTACTTACTACACTTATTTAATGGTACTTATATTAGAAATACATAGACTAGGTTATACACGTTTCTCATATAAATGGAGAATGAATCTCCATTTTCCAGGGGTGAACATTGCTGGTTGGTCCGTTGTGTGCTAAACTAGACCAAATCAATAGATACAAATCGAATATTTCGAAAACCCAAACCTATCCATCCTATCCATGATAGTAACGACGAGCTGGACCAATTCAAACCATTTGACTATGATTCGGTTACAGTTTTGAACCATGGTTCATTTCATCTTTGAGATATCATACTTACGAACATTTATACCTCTAAAAAATCGCATAAAATAGTTGAAACAAAACCCTCTTTTAATTAAAAGTCACCATAACTTACAAAAACTCAACATACGTCCTCAATCCACCGGGTATGTTTTTAAAGAGTCTTCCGCTAAAGTTAATGTAACCATAATTGTGTTGGGTCTTCAAATATGGGAAAATTCAGGTCTCCATGTTGATGCTCCCATACAGAGCATGGTCGGGGCATGTTTGGCTTTGAAAAGTTTTACTGGTAAGTTTTTGAAAGAAAAACCTATCTAGATGGAAATAACAAGCAAAGATATTACCAACAAAATCGAGATTTTCATTCCTTGAAAAAGTGTATTTACGCGTACCTTTAAGATGCTTTGCAGCATCTTTAAGAGGCATTTCCTTGGTCTGTAAGATCTCTACCAAAGAAATTGCAATTCTAACTCCACTAGTTTCCTTGTTTCTTCTCTCTCCTCTTGGGGTCATTTCCTTCCTTTTCTCTTTTCCCAAATACCTAGAACTGAGTTGACCCTCTTCCATTTCACTTTGCCCTGTTCCGCCACTCCCGATTCCAACTGCCTCAGCTTCAAAATTGCAAAAATCCTCATCTAGGCTCTCTTGTCGAGCTGTCGGTGAAAACGGCGGAGGCAGAATTTCTTTTACAAGGACACTAGTGATTTTCTCAACAGAAGCTGCCAAGGCTTGATCAGAAGGCAAAGTATCAAAATTCGATTGTGGGATTCCCTCTTGATCAACAAGCACGGGAGTTTCGGTGGGGTGAGATTGAGTGATAAGCTTGTGAGGTGGCCATCTGGAAATACCATACTCCCGACAAGCATACTTCAGTGAAGATTGGCTAACTACAATAAGGAAGAATTAAAAGCTCAATATTTATCCTACCAAATCAACTCCAACCCTCATTTCCAATTTCAATGTCGACAAAATAAATGTTTGAGTGTAAAAAAAAAAAAAATGAAATTGCATTCAGAGCATATCACCTTTCACATGCATTAGCTACCACTATTCTTAATTCTTATGTCGTAGGGCTTCTTCTCTTTCTGGTATATTTTTGTGTTTGTCTCCAAATATAACTTGTAAAATTGAGGTCTTCAACTGCGAGCGGGGCAGAGCATGATAGAAACTAAAAGCGTTTATGTTACTAGGTAAATTAATTGACAGTAATTGTATTCTTCTGAGTTATGTGTAAGTATTGACATAGGATTTCACTTAATTAAAAGCTAGCCGTTATAGTTTTGAATGGTAGAGAGTACTCTTGTAAATTTACCATATAATATATGAATATAATGCATATGCGTATCTATAATTTAATTTTCAAATTTTGCGAAAAATATTATTTGTTGATTAATGAAAAACTATATGTTGTAAAGCGATTGAACTTTGAATTCGCGAATGACCCTATGAAGAATAATTTCTAGAGTCGCCACTGCAGGTGACAAATGTTTTGTGTTTTTTTTTTTTGTTTAATGCGGACAAATTATATTATTTAGATCATGAATGCTTGAAAATATACTATGTGAAGCTAGAAAATGTTTTGAAAGTTGAAGGGACTTTTGATAATTTCATTATGCGGACGTAAGTAATACTTTTACTACTAAACAAGAAGAGTGATATTTAAATGATGCGTTTAAAATCTCATAATGTTCGTGTTTTTGGAGAATAGTGATATTTAAGTGATTCTTTTAAAACCTGGTATTGCTCTACTAATTTTTAAGTGTTTTGTATTATTTTTTGAAAGGTAATTTATCTACTCAATCTATATTTTGTTTGTAAAAGTTCATAAAGAGCCTCAATTTTTAATTTCGCTTTAGAGCACCAAAAAGTTAGGCTGGCTGTGACTAAGATCATGAGTTTGATTCTCGAAAATAGTCGCCCTACTTGTAGGGGTGTTATATCAACATTTTCCTAAGTCCTACACATTTAGGAGTTTGGAGTACTTTGTACGCTCTTCTAACCTATCTAGTTGGGGGGAAAAACAAGAACAAAATTGAGGTTTTCATTTCTTGGAGGAGTGTATGTATGCGTACCTCCAAGATGATTTGCAGCTTCTTTAAGACTCATTCCCTTGGTTTGTAAGATATCCTCTAGAGGAATGGCTATTCTAACTCCATTTGTTTTCTTGCTTCTTCTCTCTCCCCCTTGGTTCTTTTCCTTTGTTTTCCTTTTTCCCAAACACTCGGAATTCAACCGAGCCTGATCTGCCATTATATAATCCCCTGTTCCCTCACTACCAGTTCTAACTGCCTCAATTGGGCTCAATTCTTGGGTTGTACGTGGCAACTGCAGTGATAGTTTTGATTTGTTTTCATTTTCAAAGAGTTCAGGGAAACAAGTAAGATCCATCCATCCACTCCACCTTGCTACCATCTCATAAGTTGAGATGGCATCCTCCACGGTTGTGAAACTGCCAATGTTGAGGCGATTACACCTGGAACGAAGCTCGATCGCCCATTGGCCGCCATGTCCCAGCCACACTCTTACGGAGTCCTTGGCCTGACAAATAAGCAATGTTTCTGGAGTCGTAGGCGAGCCTTCACAATGTCTGTATTCCAACCCGTTGATCTTGAAAACTCCCCCTCCAAAGATCACATCCAACTCACCGTTCCTGTTCTGAATTAGTTGCTGCACCACGCGCCTTTTTTCAAAGACCGGCTGGTCAACGATATCCTCATCGAATTGTTCGAGCCAGTTGATCCGCCTTAATGTCACTTCTCTCTCATCGAAGTCCGCATCCACTATGTTATCCACCAACGACTCGGGCAACACGCCCGCCGCCCTTGCTATTTGATCCAAATCACCGAACTTGTTATCCATGTAAGACTTAAAGCCGTGAAACAGCAGGTCAATGATGTCCTCGCCGTCCTCCCCGTTGATCACATGCAAGGCACCGCTCTTGTCCTCAAGTATGTGCTGACAAGACAACGCCAAGCTTATGTTATCCTGTTCACTAGAAACGAAAAAAACACTTGGCATCGGCCGATACAGAGGGAAATTTGTAGGCGACGGAGGAAAATAGAAACAGCTCATCATCATCTCCTCGAATTCCTCAAAACCCATATTTGATTCTTCAAAGCCCTGATTGTTCATCGTCATAATTCCCCCTCCACTTGGCCTCCAATCTGTGGACGCCTCGCTCCAGTTCTTATGTTGCTGCTGCTGTTGCGGCAACAACGCCGAGTCTGCGGCCAAGTACGGTGCCGGGTCGATGATGTCATCATGCTCTTGATTTTGTGGCGGATCGTCCATGGATTGGTTAAACCCTTGATACTGCATGACCATTGAACTGGACGAGGGTAGGAAAGACCGTGGCGGCGACAGAGTCAAGCGCAGCTGCGACCACCTAGGGGAAAGTAAGGGCGACAAATTCAAGCAGAAATCTTCAGTAGCCATGTCTGACTCTCCACTGTTCGTAGGCGCAGCCATTGACACACATTTACCAAATTGAACCAATAGGGAAAACAAAACACACAAACGAGATTGACAAAATACTACGCCTAAATCAAAAGATGAAACAAGAGATTAAAAAAGCTGGAAATTGTTGCAAAACCCAAGTAGAGGAAAAGGAGCAGCAAGATTTGGCGATGCAGATCCTAATTCGGTACGCAAGAATTCTTTGAAATGTGGGTTTGAATCCTAGACTAGACCTCTAAGATCAATGGATGGATCGAGAGACAGAGATGAGTCAGATGACAGGACGAGAAAGGGGGAGCGGCTTTGATGAGATTGCGGAAAACGAATGAGAGACTCCAAATGGTCACATCGGTTGTGCCGAACCTCAGCCACTCCCCTCTCACAGGCTGAGGTGTGACATAACTGATGTGTCTCTAGCATTTTTGATGGATTTGGTTTGATTAGGTCTTGTGAATTTCCCAAAGGATCAAAAGATTCAAATAGTCGGAGCAAATGAGACACACTAGCAAATGTCAAATGACATGACCACAACAGCACTAATTTCTCCGTGTACATTCAATGTTCCGGTACCATATGATCACGGGCGTGGTTTACATGATTCTAGAATCATTTACGTAGTACAAATCGTACTATACAGATATTATCATTCACTTTAGTTGAGTGATTGTGTGATAATAAGTGACCTACATTGTGGGTGATGATTTTTTTATTTACAAGAAAATATCACACGGCAATTTTACATGGTGTGTATGTGGTAATATATCACATGTGTAATCAACCACTTGTACACATACAGTTACATGGTTATGGGATCCACACACATACACCCTGTGTGATTTTAGAGTTTTTGAAAGGAGAAAGATAGACTTTACTCATACTCGTTTGTAGCTAGTTTTTGGAAAATAGGTTCCGATTCAGGTTATTGAACTTCACTTTTCAATTTCTGCAATATACATTGTATTCTTAAAGCATATAAAACAGTATCAGATCAATATGATTTTTGATGCTATTAATGTTCTAAATGATTTCTAAAGAATAAACAATTCTGATCACCAAAACAAATCGGGAAAAATCAAACAAATAAACCGGACGGGACAATTCAATCCGTTTGACACTACTCCACTTGATGACTACATTTGGGATTGGCTGCTACCCCTACATTTTGGCATTACGCAGAGAGAGAGAGAGAGAGAGAGAGAGAGAGAGAGAGAGAGTTCAAAGAGTCCCAATGCTATAAGTTCAAAGTTCAAACAGTTTGTAGAGAGAGGTAGAATAATCTGTCCCACTCCCAGCGTGTCCTCTAGGTTAAGGAAACTACCCCGTGCGGTTCAAGATCACTGTCACAGGCAATCAAATTTCTCACCATTATGATACCAAAGAATAAAAGTTCCCATGGCATTAGTCGACCCTACAAATTATTGAGTGTCGGATGAGCCGGACGATTGTCCTACCCATATTTCAATCTTTATTTTGAATCACATTAGTATTTTTACTAAAAAGAATGTAAAAATTCAATAAGTTAACTAAAAAATAACCATATCCGGCTAACTAACCAAATATTTGTTGAAAAATTCAATAATCCTTCTCCTTCTGAGATTGTATGCATTTTCAAAAACTACAAGGCTAGGTTTAATAGTTTACCTCTTGGAATTAATGGACAAGAATGCACTAGCTAGATTGTATGCATCTAAAATTTGTATATCACAATATTTTTATAATTACCTAGGTTGATCGACAATATATCCCTGGCCCCCAAAAATGTTGTCTCTCGTGAGACTTGAACCTTCACCGCTGGTAGAAGGAGATGGACAACCAACTTCACTAGGAGTGGTTCTCAGCCATTGTTAGATTTGACGAAAGAATAAAACAGCAGTGCTACGGTTCCCAACCGGTTCCCGACGGCATGCTGGGCCCACTCCGGCCAACAAACAGCTGATCCGAGCCGTTTAAAATCTTTTATTAAAAAAAAACGAGTGGGCCCACTCAAGAATCAACGGCATCCGATGTATGTAGCTGCTCGATCCAAACATATACATTTTTTTTTGTACCTACACACATCGAATGCTGTTGATTCTTGTTAGGGCCCACTCGTTTTTTTTTTATAGAATTTTTGGACGACTCAAATCAGCCGTCTGGTGGCTAGAGTGGGCCCGGCATGCCATCGGATACCGGTCGGTATCCCTTCCTGTCGGGAACCTTAGCTTTAGTCTGTGGGCTAGCTCGTTGTGCTTCCGGAGGATGCCCAATAATTGACTTGAAACGTATTAGCCTCAACTTTGAAATAAACCTTGCCCAGAATGGCAAGACTCGTTTTCTGGAGTAACTTTTTAACACGCTTTTTACACGGGAGTGTGCGTAAGTTTATCTATGTGCCTTGAGTAAAAAATAGATCCCGTTAGTTTTGAGATTTTGAATTTGATTTTGTAGGTAATAAGTGTAGAGAAAAATAGAGTAATGATTAAAAATCTAAGTAATGATTGAAGAGAGATAAAGAAAAAATTAAGAGTAAGAACAAAAAAAAAAAGAATAATTAATTAGAATTCAAAATCAAAAACCTTTATACGAACGAGATCCCAACTTGCTCTTTACGTCCAATTTTTCAACAAGGTTGGGGAGAAAAAGTCTGACTAGTGGGGTCATGTACCACCACCACTACTGTCATCACAATACCACATGCCTCTTATCCATGGGATCGGATTTGGTCAATTTGGCTACCAATCATTTCAGTCAAGTTGGTGCGTCTGGGCTGTTTGTTGGACCGTTTTTTTATCATCACTTCTTGATAAGCACCCGTAATGCAATGAAGGGTGCGCTAAATCTCTATTTAGTTTAAGTTATTTCGTTTAATTAGTTATTTTTAATTACCTTTGCTCGTAAGGTAGTTTAGTTTCGTTTTGTAGAGAACTTGTTCAAAATAGGAGTTTTAAGGCCTAAAGCATGTCACGAGACGAAGGCAACCAGACGGCTCGCCAAGGCAAGGTATGGCCTAGGCAGAGAGCAAGGCCAGGTGCTGGAGATAAACAGTTCGGCATCGGTAGACAAGAATCCATCCAATCGATACCGAAGGCTTTTGCACCAGCTGCTTACCCCATTCTGCATTGATGGACCAACTAGCACCCATCGGTACCGAGAGCATCATAGAGATCCTAGCGACAGCTCTAGTTCAACTCGGCATCGGTAGACCAAATTCTATTCAATCGGTATCAAGCACCTTATCACAGCAACTTAAGGCCTTTGCCATCGGTACCGAGGTTCTTAGAGAAGGGTTTTTTGGAGCATCCTGGAGAATATTCTTTGCACGTACCTTGTAGTATAAAAGGCGTGATGTCACTTTGTACAAACAACTTTTGTAATTGCATAATTTAGATCTAGCCTAGATTTACTTGCTTTTTGAATTGTTCTTCATTATTCTTCATTTTTCAACACTTTAACTTTAATTTTCTACTTTAAGTAATTAGTTTTTGCTACTTTAGCCTTCATTAAAGTTGTAGACAATCTTCCGCTGTATCATAATCTCTAGTTTATTTCAAGTCTTGTTATTTTCAAATTATGTTAACTAGATTTTTGCTTGCTTTTATCTCTTTAGATATGTGTGAGTAGTTTTCTAAAATTAGGTCATGAAGTGATTAGTCCCTCATGGCTTGAGTAAAAATTGCATCTTTCACCATAAAGTTTTAATCTTTGGTTCGAAAATCGATGTGAGCTTCGGGTTTGTTCGTCAAATTGCTAAGGTGTTAAACTCCTTGATCATATGTAGGTAAGAGCACCGCCTACTTACCACACATGATGTTTGGAGCTCTGTCGCACGAGGCGTTTGCTAAATGAATTCTAGAGCTAGCTTGGTAATCGAACCATTCTATCTTTTGGTTTAGGAACCTTAATTGAGTATCTTAAACCGCGTAATTGGGTGAAAAATGTGGTTTAACTCGAGTCGTGGGTGTTAGTTATTTCTAGACCTAACCTGCTTTTTATCCTAGTTTATTCCTGCTTTAATTTAGCCTTTTTAATTTCCACCGCATAAAGTAAAACAAAATTGGCTGCCTAAAGGCCGAAAACTCGTGCTTACTTCTACAAATCCAGCAAAGCAGTAGTAATTATTCCCGTGGGTATGATCCCGGTCTTCCGGATTATTATGTTTCAAATGACGTATTAAGCCGGCCCTACGCTTGGGGTATTATTCCTTATATCAGAGCGAACGAAGCACTTCTAAAATCAATTAGTGTTAGGGAGGGCTTCAATTGGGGCACTCCAGACCCAACAATTTTGGACGGCCTAGATTTAAATAGAATTTTTTTTGGTATCTTTTTCAACAGCCTTTTAAATTTGGACAGTTCAAAACACTTTTGGACGACCCGGATGCACCAAATTAACCAAAATGATCGGCATAAAATTGAGGGGATCTGCCCCGGATTAATGTCAATTTAACCTCCTAAACTGTTGTAATTTTGTTTATCTTGTCCCTAAACTATGAATTTCATCTACTTAGTCCTTGAATTGATGTATGTGATTTCAGTATATGTGGTCCAATTAAACACCACCGTCAAAATCAGTAATGTTGGAAACCTCAATTGAAGTTTTGCTCTCCCTACGCATTTGATAATTCTAATGAAGCCTTCTGACTAGCCTTAAGTGGGACTATTGTAGACACCCTATTCTGGACCATCCGGATAGCGTTGTTTTGCGATCTTTTAAAATCCCCAATGATGATTATGGTCAAAAGCAGTCTAAGGTCGATGTTGTGTTTGAGCTTTGAGCGTTCCGAACCTCATCCAAACTCTTTCAATACCTACTTCAAACCCTTCAAGCCAGAACCAAATGGCCCCAGCAAAGCCAAGCCTGCTTACGCAAGGGATGTGCTGACGTACGCCAATCAACTGCCACGTGTCAGTCATCGACCGTTGACTTAGTTGTTAGTGGTGCACGCCAGTCCAGGACTGGCGAATGCCAGTCAAATCCAGTCAAAGCATCACTATTCAACCACGTGCTCAGGACTTTTGTGGCCACCCTGACGTAGTCCACAGTCCCTGATGATTACTCTCGGCTGGCCAGCTCCCCCTCTCTTCTACACCCTCCATCAAGCCAAGTCCCTTGCATTTAATGCATGGGAGGCTCTCTCCTAACTCAACCAAGCCTTAACCCCAGCTGACCAGCCCCCTCCTCTAGCCATCCCCCTCTATAAATACCCCCCTTGCATTCATTTGCAAGGGGTTAGACACATTGAAGAGTTTCAACCCCTTTCCCTCCTCTCCTTTGTTCTTTCTTTCTCCTCCATTGAAAGGAAAAAGAAAAGGAGTCTTCTCTCACATACCCACTGATACTCAGCCATCATCCATCCTCCATCTTCAACTTCAAGGCTCAAAACCACCATCAAACCTCAAACCAAAGGTATACCACCTTTGTCTGAGATGCAAAATGGCGCACGCCAGTATCATCAGGCCGTACGCCATTCATGGTAGTATGTGCACTACTGGCGTGGGGATCATTGATCATCAATTTCTTGCTTATATTTTCTTTCGTCACCTTATAGCATGCTAATAACCAGTCTACTGCTTTCTGTACTCTATAACTGTTAGCTGTAGCTTTCAATACTTGTTCCTTTTCTTGCTCTAGAGGGCCTCTGGGATCTTTCTGATTATGTTCTAGAGCCCAGATGATGCAAAGCCAAGCACTGGACAAGAGACATGACTGGCGTACGACAGTCAAGGCAAGGTCCAGTGGCTGGCTCTTGTATCGTAGCTTAGTTCTGGCCTCTTGCTATTTCCCCACTCTGTTTATGGGGTTCCCTATCTGTTTTCATGGCTTCAAGCCATTTCATATATTTGTATCTGTAAATATGATTGCTTTATAAAATGCGTGGTTTGTCCTGGGTGTGCGCTGGTCCATTCCAGAGCCCAGAGGGTTGCAAATAAAGACTGTGAGTGCATAGGAGTGGTGTACGCCAGTCTTGAGGTGGCATGTGCAGGTCGTATAGGTATGCAGTGGCCTGGCCAGTGCATACTGGTGTGTTGCCTGCTCACATCTCTGAAAGACAGCGTACCCCATCTTGTTCAAGCTGCTCTCAGTGCTTGTTCTCAATCTATATTCATTTATTGTTTCAAGCAAATCATCGTCCATAAACATTTTATCACATAAATGCAACTTGTACAATTTTAGTCCCCTTTAACTGCTCCCCTGCCCTAACTGGCTAAAAATGATTAATGAGAGAAAAATGCAAATAATTCATAAAATGCCTGAGCAAAGACCAATCTCCAGATTGGGCGAGAGGGTGCCATAAAACCCTTCCCCTCTCGTAACCTGGCTCCCGAACCTCAGATATCGAAGGTAACGACAGACTGGTATACGCCTTTTTTTAAATCAAGCAAACGTAGCAAGCGTTTTCGAGTTTGGTTCCTTGGGTACTTCCCCGCTAAAACCCGAGTGGCGACTCTGAATCAAAGCGTTTCGCCGCATTTTTCAAAGGGGGCCACACCCAAATTTTTCCTAAATTGAAAATTTTCCGGGGGCGCGTGCCCACTACTATTGTCGTATAATAATGCATTTTTTTTTACAAGTATTTACCCTCAAACTAAGTAACGGTTTAACTAGTCCATGGGAGCACATGTACATGCTCCTGAATTAGCATAGCATACTCTTTTTTATTCGAAATTGGACACTGATTTTGTTTATTTGAACACTTTAGGAGCTAATTTTAGAGAGACCATTGGAGATGCTCTTACCCTAGCTAGACAACGTACACTATACAACCAAACATCCACCATCTTCTAGATACACATACGCACATTGACACCATCTTACACAAGCCCGGCACCCTCCCGTCTTCCACCGTCAAACCAGTCACCTTCTCCCTCCATGGCTCTTTGATAAACCCACCTGCCATTCCAATGCAAGTCCAAAATACAACAATAGGAAACCACAATTACGAACCAGTGGAGATGATCCATTTCCTTTTTAATATGGGATAATATGATGTCATTTAATTTAGAATTTCTTTATCCACTTCACGGATAGGCATTAATCATAGATATCAATACACTATTCTTTGATATTAATACATTTGTACAAATTATCGGCGGTTTTTTTTTTTAATCGGTAGAAGAGATCATTACATTATGTGTGAAATAAAAACCATGGGACACTACATCCATTATATGAGAGTCCACGAGATAACTAAGCCCAACAGGATAAATAAGTCTATCAAAGGAATAACAATTACTATAAGCCCAACTTAACTACTAGCCCCATTAAGGGGAGAAATAACCTCAACAAATACGAAGGAAAGAATACCCACATGCAGGTGAGAAGACTCGAACTTCTAACCTCCTAGTGAGATGAAAGAGTCCTGACCAACTGGGCTAGCCCCAGTTAGTTATTATCGGCGGGTTTTAACATTTTATGATTATACATAAGCTAACCAATATTTTACCATACCAATAATTTTGTTCTGTGTTTAGATGTGATAAATGTAAGCTCAAGAAGAATATCACTTCGCTGAAAACTACTCCTATACTAAGAGCACAATTAGTTCGGAAACAGTTGACCCGTCCTGTTTTATGAGTTTTCCATGCATGGACTGGTTAGACGATGAAAATACCGACACTGAATTGGATGAGGATGGAGGAGGCGGCGACAGAGACAGCGACAGACAGAAATCTGGCTGCGACGGAGAGAATGTTTTGGGCGACTAGGAAAATATGTAGGCGACGGAGAGAAATACAAGCAAGCAGGTCATCTCCTGGGTTCTTCGATAGCCTTGTCCGATTCTCCACTATATCAAAGCACAGTCATTGACACGCAAGATCAAAAGAAGAAACAAGAGACTAAACAAAAATTGGTTTGCAAACCCAATTGAAAATGAAGCTAAACAAGAGACTGAATTCTTTTAATTAATCTTGGTTTGACTTCAATCGCTAATATCTTCAAAAAGAAGCTGAAACAGGACACAAAAAGTACTATAGAATTTGGAGGGATCCATCGCTAATAACCTTATTTGATTCTCAATTCACAATTGATTTGATTGGTCTTGCGAATATCCCCAAAGGATCCAAAAATTCAAAACCACAAAACCGTCGAAGCAAATTGGGCAAATAGAAGCTCTACATTTGGAAAGCAATGAAAGATCACCCAAATCTCCAAAGAGTGAAGGGCAAAGAGAAGTTATTGAACAATTAATTTGAACCTGGTGTCTACGTTACTCTTATTCAACTACAAAATGGTACCAAGATCTGCAAGCAAAGTTAGATTTAGGTGCTCCCTCTGTCCCATATTGCTTGTACCATATTGCTATGAAATTAATGCATGTTTTCTTGGAAAGTTTGATTTTATTTTCAATATTACGCCGTTATCCTCTCTATCAAAACTATTTTTAATCATTTTTGTTACAATTTAATAGAGTAAAAATATGCAAATTTTTTCACTTTTAAAAGAGGACAAAGTCTTTTCAAATTAGAATACTGGACAAGAAATATGGACAAAGGGAGTTATTATGACTTTCCTCCCATGTGTTGATCTAATTTTCGATAGGTCTCCCTATCAATTGGAACTGATGGTGTTGTTTTACTGAGAAAACTGAAGATGCGGTATCTGTTTGGATTTCTTTTTCCGGGATCAAGTCTAAGAAAAGGAATTGTTTTGATTACCTATGTTTGATTAGGTTGTGGTCCTTAGGTGCTTTCTCTGTGAAACAAAAACGAAAATACTACATACTCACAACTTTTGGATCCCACATCTAGTGGTTGAACAATAGTTTTTTTTTTTGACAAGAAGAAGAACAAAAGTTCAACTGACCTAGACGTAGACAAAGGTTTTCTACAATTTAGTTATTTATTTGATTTCTTATTCTTTTGAGATGTTCGATCTATTTCTAGCATCTGGATAGTTAATAGTATTAGTGTAGAATGAAGTTTTTGCTAAAGGTTTGTTTCAGTTATTTTGGTTGCGTCTTGTTTACCCTTTTGTTATTAGATTGTGGTCCTGCGTGCTTTCCCTCCTGAACAACATTGAAAATACTCATACTCATATAGTAGCTTTTTGGTCACACATCAATCCTTGTGGTGAGATTCACGAATTACGTGAGCGCGGAAAATTCTATTAAAAGACAAAAGTATCCCTAGTACTATTGTTCCCTCTCCCTTTCTCCATTACCATTCTTCATCACGAACAGAGCTCCAAAAAATCGAAAACCCATAATCAGAGAACATATATAGTGTAAAACATACCATATGAAGCACTTATTCAAACTATTGCAATAGCAACTCATATACAAAGGTATTGGAGAATCTCTAAATGCACTTCTCCTGTGCAATAGATTGATGAAGATGTTCAAACAGTTTGACTATATAACCATACATTTTTGCAGTAAAATATTAAGAAGGGTAAATTACCAAGATTAAAGTTGGTCAATGCCAAATTCATGAGTTACTTCGGCTTAAGAAATAGCTCATGACAACCGGAGCCCAGCGGGCTAGAACTGGAGATACATTCCTCTAAATCTTCATCGCAAGCTATTAAAACCAAATCATCATCCTCATCTTTGTAATTGCTGTTATAAATTCCAGCCTCAAGTGACAACCGCTTTTTCACTTCTTGTTCCAGCTCTATCTTTCGGAACGGTTGAGACAACCGAAACTTTATTGTTACTTCTTCATACCTTGCCTTGAACATCACACTTTTTGTATCAGTAGTAGCCGAGTCTTGATTAGAAGGTAGAAACATATCAGAATTCAATTGTGGGGTTTGTTCTTGATCAACAACCACAGGAGATTCGTTGGGGCGAGTTTGATTGATAAGCTCATGTTCAACTGCAGGAGATAATTCGTTGGGGCGAGTTCGACTGATATGCTCATGTTCAACCGCAGGAGATTCGTTGGGGCAAGTTTGACTAATAAGCTTATGTTCCTTGCAAGGTGGCCATCTCTTGATACCATACTCCCGACATGCTCGTTTCAACGTAGATCGGCTAACTGCAAAAGATAGAAATTGAGAAGCTCAAAATTCTTCTACGCGAATAACTCCAACCTACATCTCCATTTTGCAGACTTTAATATTTTGTTTTATTTCAAAAAGTACATTTAGAGTGTATTACTATTAACACACTCTAACTCGAACCACAAATTCCAATGTTTATTTGTAGTCCCTACCGTTTAAAGATTCACTACTTTCTTTGTGGCAACCAAATTCCCTTCTTGAATATATCTATATTGGGGTATTGATATCATTTTCAAAGTAATCACTACACTAGATCCAAAAAGAAAATAATTACTATATTGCTTTAATGGTACCTTTTCTTTTTGATAGATTAGATGAACATACTCTAGGTTAAACACATTTCTTTTAGTGGTGAACAAGGCTCGTATTAGATCGGTTTTGTGCTAAACTAAAAACCAAACTAAGTCGTGAGAATTTAATGTTTCAAGAACCAAATCTATCCATGAAAACGACAAACCGGACAAATCCAAACCATTTGACAGTGAGTTGGTTCAAGTTTTGAACCACAATTTTACCTTTAAGTTTAGATATCATACGTATGAGTCGATTATACCACTTACAAATCGCATCAGATGCTTGACACAAACCCCCATTTTAAAAATGAGATCAATTAAAAGCCACCAAATATTACCAAAATTCAGCATACATCCTCTATAAGTTGAGCACACTTTTAAATATGCTTGAAGTTACTAATGTATCCATTTTTGAGTTGAGTCTTCAAATATGGAAACTCAAATTGAGGTCTCCATTTTAATGCTCCCATACGGAGAGCATGGTTGAAGCACTATCCAGTTGGAGTTTATGAGAGAAAAGTCTATCCAATTGAAACAACCAATTGAGATTTTCATTTGTTGACGAACTGTATATATGTGTACCTTCAAGATGCTCTGCAGCACAAGTAAGAGGCATTTCCTTAACTTTTAGCAAATCTTCCATTGTAATTGCTATTCTAACTCTAGTAGTTATGTTGTTACCTCTCTCTCCTCTTGGGGTATTTACCTTCCTTTTTCCTTTTTTTCCCAAACACCTAGAATACAACTGTGCATCTACTAGTACACCTTCCATTGTTCCCGCAACCTCCATTCCAATTGCCTCATCTTCATCATTGCCAAAACCCACATCAGGGTTATCTTGTTGAGCTGTAGGCAAACGCTGCAGCAGCAGAATTTCCTTTTCAAAAAAATTATTTGTGTCAACAATTGCCGTCAAGGCTTGATTAGAAGGCATAGTATCAGAAGTCAAGTGTGGGATTCCCTCTTGATCGACAACCGCAGGATTTGCATTGGTGAGGGATTGCCTATTAAGCTTGTGTTCATTGCGAGGTGGCCATCTCTGGATACCATACTTCCGACAAGAACTCTTCAATTTAGTGATGCTAACTGTAATAAGGAAGAATTCAAAAGCTCAATATTAATTTTCTACCAACGCAACTCCAACCCACATTTCCAATTTCGAGAGCCACAAAAAATATGTTAAAGTAAAAAGGAAGTGCATTCAGAGAATAGCACGTTGACTACATATCCATAATTCTCAATTCTTATGCACGAAGGGTTTGTACGCACTTCCTTTCTTCTTTTTTTCGTATGTTCCTGTGTCTCCAAATATAGCATCTAAAGTTGAGGTCTTTGATTGCTAGCTCCCATACAAAGCATGATAGAAACTAAAAGGATTCATAGGTTTTAGTCGGAGAAACCTATGATTGAAGAAGTTTATGGTACTGCGTAAATTGACAGAAATTATTTTCTTCTAAGTTGTATGTATTGAAATAGGATTTCACTTAATTAAAAGCATGCACTTACAGTTTTGAATGGGACAGAGTACTTCTATAATCCTATGAATTTACCACATAATATATAAGAATCTAAATGCATATGCGTATCTATAATTTTATTTTATTTTTGGAGAAAAGATTGTTTGTTCATTAATGTAAAACTATATGTTGTAAAGCAATTGAACTTTGAATTCATGAATGACTCTATTAAACAATAATTCTTAAAGTTGCCAATGCAGGCGAGGATGTTTTGGTTTTTGTTTAATTTGAACATATTATATTATTTAGATGATGAAAGCTTGAAGATATACTGTGTGAAGCTAGAAAATATTTTGAAATATGAAGGGACTTTCTTTAATTTCATTATCTGGGCATAAGTAATACTTTTGCTGCTAAATGAGAAGGGTGCTATTTAAATGATGCTTTTAAAATTTCATAATGTTCGTATTTTTCGAGAATAGTGATATTTAAGTGATTCTTTTGAAACCTTGTATTGCTCTACTATTTTTTAAGTATTTGTATTTTTTTGGAAGGTAGTTTATCTACTTAATTTATATTTTGTTTGTAAAAGTTCATAAAGGGTCTCAATTTTTATTTTTGCTTTAGAGCACCGAAAAGTTAGGTTGGCCATGACTAAGATCATGAGTTCAATTCTCGAAAATAGTCCTCCTGCTTGTAGAGGTGCTACCTCAACATTTGTTCAAGTCCTACACATGCAGGAGTTTGGAGCACTTTAAAAGCCCTTCTAACCTATCTAGTTGAGTAAAAATAATAAGAACAAATTTGAGGTTTTCATTTCTTGGAGGAGTGTAGATGTAAGTATGCGTACCTTTCAGATGCTTTGCAGCATCTTTACGACGCATTCCCCTAGTTTGTAAGATATTCTTCAGAGGAATGGCTATTCTAACTCCATTTGTTTTCTTGTTTCTTTTCTCCCCTCCTGGGGTCTTTTCCTTTGTTTTCCCTTTTCCCAAACACACGGAATTCAACCGAGCTTGATCTGCCATTACACATTCCCCTGTTCTCTCACTGGCAGTTCCAACTGCCTCATTTTCATCATTCCCCGTGGCATTGCAGCGCACCAATCCAAATTCCTCACCTTGTTTTGCTTCTTGTGCTGTCGGTGGCAACTGTGGGGGCAGTTTTGATCTGTTTCCATTTTCAAAGAGTCCAGGGAAACCAGTAAGATCCATCCATCCCCTTCGCCTTCCTACTAGCTCATAAGTTGAGATGGCGTCATCCACAGTTGTGAAACTGCCAATGTTGAGACAATTACACCTGCAACGAGCCTCGGCCGCCCATTGGCCACCGTGTCCCAGCCACACTCTTGCGGAGTACTTGAACGGACAAATAAGCAATGTTTCCGGAGTCGTAGGCGAGCCTTGACTTTCTCTACATTCCAGCCCGTTAATCATGGAAACTCCCCCTCCAAAGATCACATCCAACTCACCGCCCCTATTTTGAATTAGTTGCTGCGCAACGTCCACCATTTCAAAGACCGGCTGCTCAACGATGTACTCGTCGTGTTGTTCCGACCAGTTGATCCGCCTTAATGTCACTTCCCTCTCATCGATGCACTCAACCACTTTATGCAACAACGACTCCACAACTTCGGGCACCAAGCCCGCCGCCCTTGCTGTTTGATACAAATCTCCGAACTTGTTTACCACGTAAGACTTACAGCCGTCGAACAGCAGGTCAACGATGTGCGTGCGTTCCACCCCGTTGAGCACATGCAACGCACCGCTCTTGTCCTCAAGTAGGTGCTGATAGGACAACGCCAAGCTTATGTCCTGTATATTACCAGTAGAAACGAAAAAAACAGTTGGCATCGGCCGATACAGAGGGAAATATGTGGGCGACGGAGGGAAATAGAAACAGGTCATCATCTCCTCCTCGGATTCTTCTTCAAAACCCATATTCAATTCTTCAAAGCCTTGATTGTTCTTACGTAGCTGCTGCTGCAACAGCACCGAGTCTCCAGCCAAGTACTGTGGCAGGTCGACGATGTCTTCATGCTCTTGATTTTGTGGCGGATTGTCCATGGATTGATTACACCCTTGATACTGCATGACCCTGGACGAGGGTAGAAAAGGCCGTGGCGGCGACGGAGTCAAGCGTAGCGGCGACCACCTAGGGGAAGGCAAGGGCGACAAATTCAAGAAGAAATCTTCACTAGCCATGTCCCACTCTCCACTGTTTGTAGGTGCAGAACCAATAGGAAAAAAAATACACACACGAGATTGACAGAATACTTCGCCTAAATCAAAAGATGAAACAAGAGATTAAGAAAGCTGGAATTTGTTGCCACTTGCAAAATCCAAAGTATAAGAAGAGAAGCAGCAAAATTGAAAAAAAAATGGGGATGTAGATCCTAATTCGGAATGAAAAAACTCTTTGAATCTGGGTGTTAATCCTAGACCTCTAAGATAAGATCAAGCAATGGATGGATGGAGAGACAGAGATGACAGGGCGAGAAAGCGGGAGCGACTTTGTTCAGGAAAAACGAACGAGGGACTCCAAAAGGTAAACAAAAGTAGTTGACTCTGCGACTCCTTGACCCTCACAGCAAAGATTCAAAAAGTCGGAGTAGATGAGACACACTGCAAATGAAATGACCATAACAACAGTACTAATTTCTCGGAGTATATTCCGTGTTCCGGTACCACATGACCATGGGGCGTGACTTACATGGTATTCACAATCATTCACATACCGACAAATTGTGCAGCACGGACAATTCTTGAACTTCACTTTTTCAATTTTTAACAATATACAATGTGTTCTTAAAACATAGTAACAAACAGTATCTGATCAATATGATTTTTGGTATACTTTATGTTATACATGAGTTCTAAAACATAAACAATTCCGATCACAAAAACAAATCGGGAATAAAAAAAAGCTAAACCGGACTGGACTGGACATTTCAATCCCTTTGAAACTACTACTTGATAACTACATTTGAGAGTTCAAAGAGTCACAATGCTATAAGTTCAAAGTTCAAACAACTTCTAGAGGTAGTAATCTATCCCAGCGTGTACTTTAGGTCAGTGTTTTTCCAAATTGGTTCAAAATCACAGCCACTCAAATTTCCTACCATTTATGAATCCAAGAATAAAAGTTTTCATGCATTACATCAGTCCAAATAATAAGTAATTAGTGGCGGATGAGCCAGGCGACCGTTTTACACAAATTTTACCCTTTAATCAGAATCATATTAGTTTTCTTATTTATAAAACGTAAAAATTAAATAAGTTAATCCGCATAATGGTTACTAAAAAAGTACCACGTTCAGCTAACCAAATATTTCTTGAAAAGATTGTACGCAAACTATAAGCCATAAAGCTACCCAACTTGCTCTATACGTCCAACTTCCCAATAAAGTTGGAGAGGAAAAGTCTGACTAGTGGGGCCATGTACCACCCACCTCTACCTACTGTCATCACATGGCAGCATCTTACTAGAAGTCAGTGTATGTTATCCCAAATGTCGTCCGAAGTGGAAATAATTTTCCCACTCTTATTTTTATAATTCATATTCTCTTTTTTATCTTTATCCATATGAATTTATAATATTGTCTTTAAATGTGTGAAAAGTGTATTAAAACAAAACCAAGATAGTAAATTCAAAAGGAAAAAACAAGATAATAAATTCAAATGGAGAAACACAAAAAAAAAAATAAAAAATTGAGCGTAACTGATAAAAAGGGGTGTGAAAATCACTTTCCAGAAGAATTCTATTTCTTCGGTTTGAAGCTTCAAAAACACCCAGCAAAGAGTTTACACGGTGACATTGATATCTTTGTTGACTGTTATAGAACACGTCCAAATTATGCATATGGTACAATTGGGCTTAGTGGTGGACGTAAGATTTGTACTGGGTCCGAATAGTATGTATTAATTTTTACATTAGTAAAGAAAAATACAATCCAAATATATTTACTATTATCTATTTCAGAGAATGAGATGAAATCGTTAGCATATACGTAACCGTCATTCAATATTGTACCTGAGACCAAATAAACGGTTGATCACTTGAAACTTTAGGAAATTTTTTCACTTATAGGAACTTTATGAACATTTTATTCTCTCGAGAGACTTGCAAAGGCGATCATGTAGAACTTTCCCAAATTAACCTCAAACGTACTAGTATAATTAATGGGAGTATTTGGAGTTGTGCAAGACCCGGTAACCCCTTAGCACCCCCTTGTGTCCGCCCTAAATCTGTACACTAAAACCCAAAATTTTTATATAATTTCATAGAAGCTTGAAAGTTTTGAATTTCCGTTGCAAAAAAAAAAAAGCTTCAAAGCTTGAGCTAATATTGTTCTTTACTCGTAAATTAAATGTGCAAAATTCGGTACTCTTCAAGCCTGTAGAATTCAAATTACTTTCTCGTGCTCTATGATGTCATCAAAGGTTTTGAATCATTCCGTACATGAACAATTTGCATTTTCCAATGACCTAGCGAGACTTAGAGGTTTAACCCTCGTAAGATCTTAAGTTTGAAACCTCTAAGGTGCCATCAACACCTTTCGGGCTAGTCTATATGGAGTATTAATTTGCTCCAGTTTTAAGTGGATCTCTCGCTAGTGAACGGTGGATTTGTGCATGGTTTCCCAATCAAGGACGGAGTTAGGACTTTAACTTAGTGGCGGCGAACATATATATTCTGAAAATGATATGGGACGATGTATTACAATATAAATATTTATAAACTAATATAAATCGACGTTATATACTAAAAAGGTACTTCATACAAGATATATTATTTATCATTTGCATGTAGAGTACCAGTTTAAAGCAATTTATTCAACAAAGTGGAGTATCTTAAATTATGTTTTGATTCTTTTATATATATTTCTTGTCGTTAAAACCATCGATGGTAGAATCAACACCAGGATATCTAGCAATATCTTGTTCAGCACTGTATGCGATCCAAAAGTTTGTTGATTCATTCTTAATTCGTCTTATCGCACTATCTAATTGTCACAAATGCTTTGTTGACAATGCATGTTTCATCATAGGTACTGACACTAGCCAAAGCCAATTCATGACAAATTAATCCATCAACAAATGGATAGATTACGAACTTTATTGTTTCGTTCAACATTAATTAGACGGTTCAAATTTTTAAATGGTAGTCAAATTTTAAATTTTAGACTGTTCAAAATATCAAGCTTGTAAGTTGGCATTGAAATATAGTTTCTCTTGCTCTGTGAATCATGCATTTAGCTGCATTATTGTGAGGTTAAACAAAAGTAGCTTTGGTTTTTTAAGTGAGACGTTATATCTTTTGATATTCCACTTAGGCCATGTGTTTGATATTGGACTACGAATCTGCGATTTATTTAGTTAAAAAATAGTGAAAGACTAACAAGCTTTGACCCTTGTGGTTATTGTCATGTGCGGATATTCCTTTCATATGGTTCAAAACTGAGTACATAATCTACCTGTGATTTTAAAAATATGCAGATAGGCCCCCTGCCGTCATGTTTTCCATCCACATTAACGGACACAACATTAAAAGACCGATATACCCTCATCATGTCCCTTAATTCTTCTTTTTTTTTTAAATCTAACCACACCATCCCCTATACCAAAAATTGAATCCAAACCGTTGATATTGTAAATTTTGACGAGTACTACATCTATGTCAATATTCAAGTCAATCAAAAATGAAAAGCTCATAGTTGAATCGATTTTGTTATGAATTTAAAATTTAAAATTTGAATTTACTAAAAATTAGATCACTGAGTTATTGATACCTAATCATGCAAGATGATATTTTACAGAGATACTCTATTCTTTATTTAATACATTATGAACAACTCAGATTATATTTTAGAGGCGTGTGAGATACACCTCCATAAATATGGATGAAAAACATGACAGCAGGAGGTCTATCCGCATATTTTCAAAACCACAGGTAGGTTATGTGGTTAGTTTTGAACCATGACAGGGGTATCCGCACGTGGCGATAACCACATGGGGTGATAGTGGACTTTGCCCTTTTGTTTACGTTTGTATGATTAGGTTGTGGTTCTTAGGAGCTTTCCCTATCGAGCAAAGACGAAATTTCTACATACTCACATGGCTTTTGGACTCCACATCAATACCGTCGGATTCATGAACTATGAGAGTGTGGAGGTCCTTAGGTGCTTTCCCTATCGAACCAAGACGAAAATACTACATTCTCACATGACTTTTGGATTCCATATCGAATGTTAGCGGTGGATTCACGAACTATGTGAATGTGGATAAGTCTATTGCAAGACAAAGATTCCTTTATCATTGTTTGCCCGGCCTCTCCCTTACCATTCTTTAGCACAAACAAAGCTCAATAAAATTGAAAAATTAAAAACCATTAGCAACTCAAATGCCAAGCTCAAATCAAATTACTCCCCAACCAATTTGGTCAAAAAGTCCTTTCTGATGGTTTGTCCGGTTGGTGGATGTCCAATTTGCTCCGATGGGGTTCCCTCTTATTTGATTTTTAGGCTTGTGCCTACCAGATGAATAAAATTTCTCACTATTGACAAAAAAAATTGGTCAAAAAGCCTTAGTTGAAAAAAAATTGGTCAAAAAGCCTTAGTTGAAAAAAAATTGGTCAAAAACCTTAGTTGGTAGGGATTTCCCAGGGAGAATTGAAGGGCAAAATGGAAGCTATGTAGAGTTTTCTTTGATGTAGGTCATTAACTTGAAATTCACAAATCTAATAGAAGACCGATGGAGCTGATCTAACTCTTGTACGGTACTCCCATTCGGAGGAGACCAGTGTAATTAGTTGGAAGCGCGGTGTATTTGTAAGAAACCTCAAGGGAGGATGCTGAAATTACCCTAAAATTTGAATGCCGGCCGGTCAACACGTATTACATTATTTACATAGACGCCCGAGATTTTAGCTAATTGAAATATACAATGTTTTAGTCAACATGCGTACGTATAATTTATGAGTATTTTTTTTTCGGGGTAGAATATTGAATATCAAAAGACAAATACTGTCCTGTCTACATTTTATTAATTAGCTAAGGTCTCTCTAGGTTGTTCAATAGGTTAAATTCGTGGCTTCCTCCTCACTGTTTTTCGAAATTTGTTTGCCTATGTTGAGGAAAATGGGTTCCGATTCTGGTTATCGAACTTCTCTCTTTTCACTTTTCCGCAATATGCAATGTGTTCCTATAGAGTGCATCAAACGGTATCTGATCACTATGATTTTTGATGTGATCAATTTTCTAAATGATTTCTAAAAAGTAAACAATTCTGATCACCAAAATAAATCGGGAAAAAAAACAAACAAATAAACCGGACTGGACATTTTTCAATCCGTTTGAAACTACTTGATGACTACATATGGGATTTGACTGCTAATCTTTTGCTGTACATCTGGCATTACGCATAGAGAAGAGAGAGTTCAAATTAAGAGTCCCAATGCTAAGTTCAAAGTTCAAACAGTTTCTTGGGGTGAATGAAATTCTCCGAATTGCGTGCATGTTTCTGCTTGTGGAGGGGTATCAAGAGATCTGATGCAAACAGAATAATATGCCTTAGTTGGAATATCCCAAACATAGTTTTTCCTAAAAACTTTTAGTTGTATGCTGCTGCCTCTGTTCGTGCATTTGCGGCATTCGAGCTGTCCTTTTGGCAATCCAACGGTCCAAATCTCATCTCCACCATCCGAGCATCAAAGCCGTTCATTGTTGAGATAAAATCTGGACCGTTGGATTGCCGAACGGATGGCTCGGATGTCCAAGGTAACGTGCACAGTATGGTGCCGCACAGCGCCTCCCCAGGTTTGGCTTTGAGCCTTACGTTATGGTTTTTCGCAGGGGATTGCCCTTTGATCCTGTAATTGGTTGTTGCTTTCAATGAAAGATAATTTACAGAAAAAAAGAACAAATATAGTTCTATTTCTTCGGTTTCAAGTTTCAATACTTCCCTGCAAATTTAGTGGCAGAAGCAAGATTAGTACTCAATAGGGGCTCGAATCATATGTATTTCTACATTAGTAACAAAAAAATATAATCCAAATATATTTGCTACTATCTAGTTCTGAGAATGAGATGAAATCGTGGGTATATGCATGACAGCCATTCAATCTTGCACCTACGACCAAATAAATGGTTGATAACTTGAAATTTTAGGAGTTTTTCACATATATATAGGAACTTAAAGAACTTTTTTCTTCCCTCGAGAGACTTGCAGGGCCGATCTACTTTTCCACATTAACCTCAAACATTAGTACTATAATTAATGGGGGTATTTGGAGTTGTGCAGGGGCCCGGGCACCCCTTAGCATCCCCTTGTGTTCGCCCTAAATCTGTACAATAAAATCCAAAATTTGTATACGAGTAAGCTGGACATTATCTGGTTAGTTTGAGCCACTAAATTTCGCTAGGTTTTCATTGTGCTACAAGATAATGAATTTTATCGGTGTGTGTAGTAATGTAGTTGCCAACAAATCACTTTTTCCATCATTTGAATCTTATCTTCTCATGCGGTAAGACATATGCAATTATCATCCATGAAGTCATGAACCAGATGTAGTTTCATTGCTTGACCAACTGGGTGTTAATAAAATTTAAACTAAAAACGCGTCCCAAGCGTAGGACTCTCGACCAGTGTAGCACAATAATTCCGTAAGTACCGGAGTCGAACCACAGAGACGGACGGACGGTGCTGACTCAAAAATGTGGAATTCTAGTTTTAATTGGCTCTTAGGTAGCCACCCCTTGTTTGGCTGGTTTGATTAACGAATTATTGAAGAAATTGACCTCTACTGAATTAAAAAGGAGAGCGCAGCCGTGGGAATCCAGCGTCTGCAACTAGCCTAACCAATGTTTACTCGGGCCACAATGATTCGATTTACTGATTTTAGAATTGGAAAATATTCCCTAACGAATGCGCACCACCTGTCACCAATTTCCGTGCGCATTCGAAATCTGGCAATGCCTGGGTTTGTTCGTTAGAAAGATTTCGTTTCCTAAAACTGCTCAAAATTGAATTTATTCAGCCACGAGGTAAAACAATGATTGGACTAGCCACGTGACGCTTCCATCCCGCGGCCGCACCCTATGCAACTACTCACACATGATTATAACGAACGCAATAACAAAAATAAGAGAAAACTTAAATCTAAACATATTTAAATAATCGAAATAGCAAGAAGAACGGATACCGCAATTAAACTGAAGCAACTATTGACTAATGAAGCAAAAACACCAATCCGATGCTGGAAATCCGGAACAGAACTGAAGAAAACTTGAATCTCGTACTAAAACTAGAAGAACTGCAGCCAAAAAGTTAAGAGCGATGCAAAATAAACAAAAAACGTTCGTATGAAAAGCTGCTACAAACCTAAGTAAAAACGTACGTAACCTAATTCTGAGTTAAAACGGGGTATTTATACTAACCCCTATTAATTACAATTAAAAATTCTAAAACAAATCGAAATCGGGCACCGGACGACCAAAACGGCGCCGTTCCTGGCCTTAACGCCCTCGGTAGCGCTACACCATTTCCTCTGTAGCGCTCGCGAGCTCCTTCGGCGTGTTTGACTGAGTTGACTCGCCCCTAGCCGCCGTTGACCATTAAGGCCTTAGGTAGCGCTACACCAAAAAGGGTGTAGCGCTAGAGAGAGCTCTGTCCAATTCGGGCAACAGCTATGCCACCTCTGAGCGCTATATCACTTCCCATGTAGCGCTCTCGCGAATTCCACTTCAACACTTAGTCTCCACAACCCTTCTCGCTCTCAAGCTCCATCACGGCCTTTTCGGATACCTCTCATTAACGCCAAAATATCCCAATTTCCTGCAAATTAAGCACAAACACAAAATCCAACCACGTGCACGCATTAAATGGAAAATGAGAATTAATTGCACGTCTAACGCGCTAATTTCCCTACTTAGGCGCTAAAATCCATGTATTTCGCGCGCCTATCATTCATCATCTGATTCTGTATTTGTTGTTGCCCTTTGTTCATTATCCAAGACATACATCCATAATGCCAAAAAATAACCAATAATGAATTCAGTTCCTTGCATATTTTACCGCAGCTACATAAATGCTGGTGGCAGCGATTTCATTCTCCGTGCTCGTCCTTTCGGTGCAACCTTAGAGAACACTTCAAGTATTGCCCGCGGTAGGGCGTTTGTCAATTCAATTTCCGGTGGGAGTTCTTTGAATTTTCTTAGCTCAGATGTCGTGTCTGCACTTGAAAATATGCAAGTAAGAACAAGTGTTTGAGGGGATGGTTTATGTGTTACTGTTTCAAGCACCCCTAGTTGTTCAAGCCAAGGTTCTGGACCAGGTGACATAGAATCCTTGGGAGATGTCCATGTTTGGGGAGAAGTTTGGTGTGACACAACAGATGGATCCAGGAGTACATATCCTACAAAGCAGGATGCCCTTATTCCTAACCCTTTAGAATCAAATGTAGTTCTTGATGTTCACCAAATTGCTTGTGGTGTTTCGACATTTTGCTCTTGTTACGAGGCAATGTGAGGTTTTTACCAAGGGAGAGGAATTCTGGGGGGGAGACTTGGTCATGGAATTGAAAAAGATTTCAGTCGCCCTCATTTTGTTGAATTTCTGGCTGTTACAAATGTAGAAAAGGTAGACTAAGGTACGCATATTGTTTTTTTATCAGAAGGTACGCATATTGTTGGTATTACAAAAATTTGAGCTTTTTCCTTCCTAATGTTTCTTTCATCCAACTGTCTGGAACTCACATCCTCTGATTCCACTGTAAAAGAAGGTTTGCGGAGCAGAAAGCAGAAGAATTAATGGTGGATGGAAAGCAAAGTCAGGCTACTAAGAAAGTACAACCCCCTGGTGGCAAACAGTGTCTCAACTGGATCATCCTCATTTCCAACTGCTTCTAATGAGAATGATGAGGCAACCCCATCAGTAGGAACAATACACCGGCTCCTATTAGCATGGGTCAGCACAAGGATCACCCTTAGATGATGGTCTCATGGCATAAGGGGAACTGAGCAAATCAGATGGTTTTATCTCTCCATCAAATGGTCTTTCTGTTTAGAGAAGAGAAGGCATCAGAAGAATAAAAGTTTTGTTGACCTCGAAGCAGACAAATATTGCCTGTCGATCATTTTCATACTCAATTAATCGTTTATTCTCTTGGGCGGTGCTATTTCCAGCTCCTGGGTAGTTATAGTTTAGTTGTGCAGTTATTTGAAAGAGGAATCAATCAAAAGCCAGGGGAGTGGTTTTAGTTATTGTTTTTTAGTTTTGCTTACCTTTGTATGATTAGGTTGTGGTCCTTTGGAGCTTTTCCTATCAAACAAAGACGAAATTTCTACATACTCGCATGGCTTTTGGACCCTACATCAATACCGTCGGATTCACGAACTATGAGAGTGTGGAGGTCCTTAGGTGCTTTCCCTATCGAACCAAGACGAAAATACTACATTCTCACATGACTTTTGAATCCCATATCGAACGTTACCGGTGGATTCACGAACTATGTGAGTGTGGATGAGTCTATTGCAAGACAAAGTATCCTTTATTACTGTTGTGCCCTCTCCCTTACCATTCTTTAGCACAAACAAAGCTCAATAAAACTGAAAAATTAAAAACCATTAGCAACTCAAATACCAAACCACTGAGAATCTCGAAATGCACTTTTGTGCAAAATCACAAGATACTTCTAAATAGGTTGATTTTGAACCAAACACGTGATGTCGGGATAAACACTATAATTGCAATAATTTACAAGATTCAAATTGATCGACGTAATTAAACAGCTACGTTGACTCACGAAATACAACAATCGAGCTGGTGCCCAACAGTCTAGAATTGGATTTGTAATCCTGTAAATACTCGTTACAAGCTATTAAAATCAACCCTTTGTCCTCAAATTTGTAAGACATACCATTTGAAGCGCTAAATTTTGAGACGATAACAACAGCAACTCAAATACCAAGCCATTGGAGAATTTCTAAATGCACTTCTCCTGTGCAATAGATCTGGACTGTTTAACAAACCACTTCTACAGTACCGAGATTAAAGTTGGTTAACGTGTAACTCATGAGCTAGCTAGTTTGGGCTCAAGAAATACCTCATTCCGATGGGTGCCCAGCCGGCTAGAAATGGAGATATAATCCTCTAAATCCTCATCGCAAGGTATTAAAGTCATCAACCCATCGTCCTCATCTTTGTATTTGATGTAATAAGTTCCAGCCTCGAGTGGCAGTCTCTTTTTCACTTGTTGTTCCAACTCTACCATTCGCCACGGCCAAGACAGCCGAAACTTTATTCTTACTTCTCCATACCTTGCCATTATAGTCACAATATTTGTACCAACAGTATCCGAGACTTGAGCAGAAGGCAGCAGCGTATCGGGATTCAATTGTGGGGTTCGCTCTTGATCAACAACCGCAGAAGATTCGTTGGAGTGAAATTGACTGATAAGCTCGCGTTCCTTGTGAGGTGGCCATCTCTCGATACCATGCTCTCTACATGCTCGCTTGAATGTAGATCGGCTAACTGAAAAAAATAGGAAGCGAGAAACTCAAAATTCTTCTATGGACTAACTTCAACCTACATCTACATTTTGCAGACTACATTTGGTCATATATCAAAAAGTAAATTCAGAGCGTATCACTAATCATACGCTCTAAGTTGAACCACAAATTCCAATGTCTTATTTAGTTATTTGTAGTCTCTACGTTTTAAAGATTCAATCCTTCCTTTTCAAACCAAAATCTCTTCCTGAAGGTATATGGGATATTAATATGATTTTCAAAGTAAGTAATAACTACACGATCCAAAAAGGAAATAATTACTTTACTGTTCGAATGGCACTTATATAGACTGGGTTATTCACATTTCAGGGGTGAACATGCCTCGTATTAGTTCGGTTTCGTGCTGAGTTAAAAACCAAACTAAGTCGTGCGGATTGAATGTTTCAAGAATCATATTATCCATGAAAATGACGAACCGGACTAATTCAAACCATTTGACTATGATTCAGTTTCAGTTTTGAACTACTATTACCTTTAAGTTTAGATATCGTACATACAAGTAATTTATACCACTTACAAATCGCATAAGATGCTCAACACAAAAAAAAAAACCCTTTTTAAAACGAGTTCCACTAATGGCCACTAAATATTACTAAAATTCAGCATCCGTCCTCTATGAAATGACCATATTTTTAAATATGCATGAAGGTACTAATGTATCCATTTTTGAGGTCTCCATTTCGATGCTCCCACATAGAGCATGGTTGTAGCAAGATAGACTCTCAAATGTTTTGGTGGAGTTTTTGAGAGAAAAGCCTATCCAGTTGGAAACAACAAGCAAAATATTACCAACAAGATTGAGATTTTCATTTGTTGAAGAACTGTATTTATGCGTACCTTCGAGATGCTTTGCAGCATCTTTAAGATGCATACCCTTAGTTTGTAAGATATCCTCCTTTGTAATCGCAATTTTGACTCCAGTAGTTCCGTTCTTACCTCTCTCTCCTCCTTGGCTCTTTTCCTTCCATTTCCCATTCCCTAAACACCCAGAATACAACTGTGCCTCTACCATTACACTTTCCACTGTTCCTGCAACCTCCATTCCAATTGCCTCATCTTCATCATTGCCAAAACCCACATCAGGGTTCTCTTGTTGAGCTCTAGGCAAAAGCTGCGGCAGTAGAATTTCCTTTTCGAAAAAATTATTTGTGTCAATAGTAGCCATCAAGCCTTGATTAGAAGGCACAGTATCAGAAGTCAAGTGTGGGATTCCCTCTTGATCGTCAACCATGAGTGTTGCATTTGGGAGAGATTGCCTAATAAGCTTGTGTTCATTGCGAGGTGGCCGTCTCTGAATACCGTACTCCCGACAAGAACTCTTCAATTTAGTGATGCTAACTGTAATAAGGAAGAATTCAAAAGCTCAATATTAATTTTCTACCAAAGCAACTCCTACCCACATTTCCAACTTCGAGAGCCACAAAAAAATATGTTAGTAAAAAGGAAGTCCATTCAGAGAATAACACGTTGACTACATAACAATAATTCTCAACTCTTATGCACGAAGGGTTTGTACACACTACCTCTCTTCTTCTTTTTTTCTTACGTTCTTATGTGTCTCTAAACATCTGAAATTGAGGTCTTTGATTGCAAGCTCCCATGCAGAGTATGATAGAAACTAAAAGGATTCATTGGTTTTAGTTGGAGAAACCTATGATTGAAGAAGTTTATGGTACTACGTAAATTGACAGCAATTATATTCTTCTAAGTTATATGTATTGAAATAGGATTTCACTTAATTAAAAGCTTGCGCTTACAGTTTTCAATGGGACAGAGTACTTCTATAGTCCTATGAATTTATCACATAACATAGAGGAATCTAAATGTATATGCGTATCATTTTATTTTTGGAGAAAAGATTATCTGTTGATTAATGTAAAACTATATGTTGTAAAGCAATTGAACTTTGAATTCATAAATGACTCTATTAAAGAATAATTCCTAAAGTTGCCAATACAAGCGAGGATGTTTTGGTTTTTGTTTAATTTTAACATATTATATTATTTAGATGATGAATGCTTGAAGATATACTGTGTGAAGCTAGAAAATATTTTGAAATATGAAGGGACTTTCATTAATTTCATCATCCAGGCATAAATAATACTTTTGCTGATAAACAAGAAGGGTGGTATTTAAATGATTCTTTTAAAATCTCATAATGTTCATATTTTTGGAGAATAGTGATATTTAAGTGATTCTTTTGAAACCTTGTATTGCTCTACTATTTTTTTAAGTATTTGTATTGTTTTTTTGGAAGGGAATTTATCTACTTAATTTATATTTTGTTTGTAAAAGTTCATAAGGGTCTCAATTTTTATTTTCGCTTTAGAGCACCAAAAAGTTAGGCTGGCCATGACTAAGATCATGAGTTCAATTCTTGAAAATAGTCCCCCTGCTTGTAGAGGTGCTACCTCAACATTTTTTCAAGTCCTACACAAGTAGGAGTTTGGAGCACTTTGTACGCCCTTAATTCTAACCTATCTAGTTGCGCGAAAATAACAAGAACAAAGTTGAGGTTTTCATTTGTTGGAGGAGTGTACATGTAAGTATGCGTACCTTTGAGATGCTTTGCAGCATCTTTAAGACGCATTCCCTTGGTTTGTAAGATATTCTCTAGAGGAATGGCTATTCTAACTCCATTTGTTTTCTTGTTTCTTTTCTCCAATCCTGAGTTCTTTTCCTTTGTTTTCCTTTTTCCCAAACACACGGAATTCAACCGAGCTTGATCTACCATTACACATTCCCCTTTTGCCTCACTACCGGTTCCAACTGCCTCAATTTCATCATTCCCTGTGGCATTGTAGCTCACTAATCTAAAATCCTCACTTCGTTTTTCTTCTTGTGTTGTCGGTGGCAACTGCGGTGGCAGTTTTGATCTGTTTCCATTTTCAAAGAGTCCAGGGGAACCGGTAAGATCCATTGATCCACTCCACCTTACTACCAGTTCATAAGCTGTGACAGCTTCCTGCACGATTGTGAAACGGCCAATGTTGAGCCAATTAGACCTAAAACGAACCTCGACCGCCCATTGGCCGCTGTGTCCTAGCCACACTCTTATGGAGAACTTGGCCTGACAAACAAGTGATGTTTCCAGAGTTTTAGGCGAGCCTTGACTGTTTTTGCGTTCCAGCCCGTTGACCGTGAAAACTCCCCCTCCAAAGATCATATCCAGCTTACCGTCCCTGTTCTGAATTAGTTGGTGCACCACGCCCACTTGTTCGAAGACCGGCTGGTCAACCATGTCCTCGTCGTGTTGTTCCAACCAGTTGATCCGCCTGAATGTCACCACGCATGCCGGCCTTGCTGTTTCATACAAATCAGCGAGCTCGTTATCCACGTAAGAATTATAGCCGCTGATCAGCAGTTCATAGATGTCGTTCTTGCATTCCACCCCGTTGAACACATGCCACGCACTGCTCTTGTCCTCAAGTAGGTCCCGATAAGACAACTCGAACCTTATATCCTGTATATTACTAGAAACGTAAAAAACAGTTGGCATCGGCCGATACAGAGGGAAATTTGTGGGCGACGGAGGGAAATAGAAACAGTTCATCATCTCCTCCTCGGATTCTTCTTCAAAGCCCATATTCAATTCTTCAAAGCCTTGATTGTTCTTACGTAGCTGCTGCTGCAACAGCGCCGAGTCTCCGGTCGAGTACGGTGCCGGGTCGACCATGTCGTCGTGCTCTTGATTTTGTGGCGGATCGTCCATAGATTGGTTAGACCCTTGATACTGCATGACCATTGAATTGAACGAGGGTAGGAAAGACCGTGGCGGCGACGGAGTCAAGCACAGCTGCGACCACGTAGGGGAAAGTAAGGGCGACAAATTCAAGCGGAGATTGACACAGTTACCAATTTGAACCAATAGGGAAAAGAAAAAAACCACGAGATAGACAGAATAATTCTCCTAAATCAAAAGATGAAACAAGAGTTTAAAAATTTGGCGATGCAGATCCTAATTCAGTACGAAACAAATTCTTTGAATCTGGGTGTTGAATCCTAGACCTCTAAGATAAGATCAAGAAATGGATGATGGCGAGACAGATGACAGGGCGAGAAATCAGGAGCGACTTTGAGAGGAAACGAATGAGAGACTCCAAATGGTAAAGTAGAGCGTTAACTCTGCAACTCCTAGACCCTCACAGCCGCTTTTATATTGATGGGTTTGGTTTGCTGAATTTTCCAAAGGATTATTCAAAAAGTCGGAGCAAATGAGGCACTGGCAAATGACATAACCATAACAGCAGTAAGTTCTCCGTGTATATTCAGTGTTCCGGCACCATATGACCACAGGCGTGGCTTACGTGATATTCAGAATCATTTACATAGCCCAATTCGTGTGATATGGACATTATCATACACTTTCGTTGGGTGATTGAGTGACCTTCATTGAGTGTGTGATGATCTTTTTATTTACGGAAAATATCGCATGACAATGTCACACGGTGTGTATGTGGTAGTATACCACATGCGTAATCACACACTTGTACACATACATTTACATGATTTATGGGATCCACACACATACACCATGTGTGATTTTAGAGTTTTTGAAAGGTGAAATAGACTTTACTACTACTATCTGTTTGTAGCCAGTTTTCGGAATTCAATGACCAAAATCACTCATTTTTTTTAGATTTCGACAAGAACAATAGTCACGTAAAAATCATGTTTGATCATATGCCGTCTGATATGCTTTTAGAGTACATCTATATTATTTTAGAGTACATCTATATTGTGGAAAATGTTTTCCGCTCCAGTTTATCGAACTTCACTTTTCAACTTTCTGCAATATACAATTTGTTCCAATAGCATATCAAACAGCATATGATCAATATGATTTTTGACGCGATGAATGTTCAATCTCAATTATTTCTAAAGCAAAAACAATTCTGATCACCAAAATATATCGGGGAAAAAACAAACAAATAAACCGGATTGGACATTTCAATCCCTTTGAGACTACTTGATAACTACATTTGGGATTGGCTTCTACTCTTTTTCTAGCTGTACATTTACGCATAGAGAAGAGAGAGTTCAAAGAGTCACAATGCTATAAGTTCAAAGTTCAAACAGCTTCTAGAGGTAGTAGAATAATCTGTCCCAGCGTGTACTTTAGGTTAAGAAAATTACCCCTTGCTTTCTTTTCCTATGGGCTTGGGTCAGTGTTTTTTCCTAATCGGTTCAAAATAACAGCCAATCAAATTTTCCATGTTATCAGTTGACCCTACAAATTATTGAGTGGAGGATGAGCCGATCACCCTACCCATATTTTAATCTTTATTTAGAATCACATTACTATTTCAACTAAAAAGAGTAAAAAGTAAAAATGAGAACTAAGGAATTACCACATTCAATAATCCTTCTCCTCCTAAGATTGTATGCATTTACAAAAAAAACTATAAGGCTATTTTGGTCAAAAAACTGTGGCTAGGATTAATAGTTTACCTTTTGGGAATTAATGGACGAGAATGCACTAGATTGTAAGAAATTGATATCAGCTTTCGTAAGTTGTAAGAAATTTACTGCTCACCTACCCAACATCTATTCAATAATCACACCACTTTTCTACTGGAGCACAACACCTACTATGTGTGATTTCCTAAAGCCAAGTGGGAGGATGTTTCCTTGCCTTGCTAGTCTTCTTTGACTAATTCACAATTGGTTTGGTTTTTTGAACTTCCCTAAAGGTTCAAAAGGGCTCCGGCTGTGTGGTGCTCCCAAGCCACTTGGGAGCACAATACTCTCAAATTGTACTTAAAGTCTGTTTTAAAACGGGTTAAAGTTCTTAGTTTTTATGCAATAATAAGACTTGTTCCAGAAAATGATGAATAACTACTTATATTTTAAGATGACAATTTTAAATTCAAAAATTATGTGCTTACGTAAAAGTGAAGTGGGAGTGATGTGATGTTTCCTAAAGCCAAGTGGAAGGATGTTTCCTTGCCTTAGTCTCCTTTGATTCTTACTAATTCAGAATTGGTAAAGCAAAACCGTATTAGAATTCAATTGTGGGGTTTGCTCTTGATCAACAACCGCAGAGGATTCTTTGGGGCGAGTTTAACTGATAAGCTCATGTTCCTTGCGAGGTTGATTAGAAGGCAGAACCGTTTCAGAATTCAATTGCAGGATTTGCTTCTGAACTACTGAATAATTACTCGTTATTCAATAGTTTGTAGTTGAGGTCACACTGAAATTCCACAAGTGGTGTAGCTATCTGAAGTAGGTTTTCTCCTACATACAGTGGGAACGGATTAGAATACTAGAAGGGAAATCGCATTTTGTTGCTGTCACATTGCCTGTTTACGAAGCATACGAACCGGTCCTGTTTTATTAGAAAGTTATTTTGTTTTTTTGCCAAAAAGATAATAGATGCAAGAAACAATACATCAAGAAAAAACTCCATTTCTAAAGAAGGGATCAAGAAACCAAACAGAAAGGGATTTAATCCAAAGACTATACCCAAAACTCTAACTAAACTCATCGGTCCAAACAGTCAAAGCACTGTAGAAAATAAACAAAAACACCCACGTAGGGGTGATAAAATCCCCACAAACAGGGAGAAATCCTACAAAGAGGACACCAAAGAAAGAACAAAAAAGAGAAAAATTGGTAACGGAACCGGACGGTCCATCATACCGGAGCAAACTTCATCCATCAACCTAGATCTCCCACTCCAGCAGGGAGGACGCCTTCGGCAACCACGATCTGCAAGGCACTGCCTCTAAAAGCCGTCGGAGTGCACGGCGGAAGAGGTGGAGGAGTGGCGGCAGATGGTGGTTTGGGGAGGAGGATGGGGGTGAACGGGGAAGGAGAAAAAACCTCTGAGATCTTATATAGGAAGATAGAAAAACTGTTCAGAAAATAGAATTCAACATTGCTCGGGAGCGGAATGAGTGATCATTTAATAATATTTGGGACCTCTACACTCATTGCTAATTGATTTTGAAATAGATATAAAATTTTTACAAAAACCCACGAGTGGAAGAAATCCCTCCGCTCTCGTCACCCATTAGGACATAAAACCCGTGGGAGGGGAGAAAGTTATTTTGTTTACATTCTAGAATTAATTTCCTTATGGTTTCACATTGATTGTTTAATTACAGACTTGTTGGATCCCTACTTCTTCCAGTACTGAACTGTTTAGAATAGCGAGGCAAGGAATCTTCGTCCGCCCGGATCTGAGGGATTTTAAATTATAGACTATATATATGATACTCCAGTTGGTATTCGTTTGACCAAGTCCCATGCACACACCGTAAATTTCCCAAGTCCGAAGGTATCAAGCCTGTTTAAATAAGGCTGCATACCACACGGTGGGGGCCACTTGAAGTTAACCACATTCCCATATCCGGCCTGTTCTAGTTGTAATCTCCCTCAATATGATCTACGCGGTTTCATGACCAATATCTCTAATCCCTTATTGTCTGGTGTTTCTTAGAGATACTCCGGACCATTTCAGATTTAGAGAGATGGATGGAGAATATTGCACAAGACCCGCTTCCCATTAACGTTTCTAGTGGTGCGGATCCGAGCCACAAAAATCACCTCCTGGAAAATATGGGCGAGGTTTCGCATGCCCTTTGATCAAGTGGGAGTCTCGTCCACAGGCAAGGCCGAAGTATGAGGCTAAGGTGGGCTATAGCCCATGTGCCCTTGGAAAAATTAAAAAAAAATAAAAAATTTATATGTCAAAGTTTAACCCAAATAATTTTTGCCCAACCTTTTTTTCTTTTAGCCCAAGCCCTCACGCTAACCGATTTTCTTTTGCTTTTGTTAAATGCAGAGCAATGGCTAGTGTCCTTAGATTTTTATTGATTTAGTTGATGCAAAACACTGGTTGGTGTGTTTAAATTTTAAAAATGTTGATTCTTACATTACTCTTTTAGGTTTAAATTATAACGGTACAAAAAAAAATCTTGATGGATTTGGTTTGCTGAATTTCCCAAAGGATTAAAAGATTCAAAAAGTCGGAGCAAATGAGACACTGGCAAATGACATAACCATAACAACAGTAATTTCTCCATGTTTATTTAGTGTTTCAGTACCATATGACCACGGGCGTGGCTTGCGTGATATTCAAAATCATTTACATAGCACAATTCATGTGATACGGGCATTACCATATACTTTAGTTGCGTGATTGAGCGACCTTCATTGTTTCCGTGATGATCTTTTTATTTACGGAAATGTCACATGGTGTGTGTATGTGGTAGTATACCACATGCGTAATCACACACATGGACACATACATTTAAATGGTTTATGGGATCCCCACACATACACCGTGTGTGATTTTAGAGTTTTTGAAAGGAGAAATAGACTTTACTACTACTACCTGTTTGTAGCCAGTTTTCGAAATTCAATGACCAAAATCACTCATTTTTTTAGATTTCGACAAGAACAATAGTCACGTAAAAATCATGTTTGATCACATGCCGTCTGATATACTTTCAGAATATATCTATGTTGCGGAAAATGGGTTCCGTTCCAGGTTATCGAACTTCACTTTTCAATTTTCCGTAATATACAATGTGTTCCAATAGCGTATCAAACAGTATATGATCAATATGATTTTTGAAGGAATGAATGTTCTAAATGATTTCTAAAGAATAAATAGTTCCGATCACCAAAATAAATGGGGAAAAATCAATGGACATTTCAATCCCTTTGAAACTACTTGATAACTACTTTTGGGATTGGCTACTACTCTTTTGGTAGCTGTACATTTGGCACATTATGCATAGAGAAGAACTACAAGGCTAGGAGTTTACCTTTTGGAATTAATGGACGAGAATGCACTAGATTGTATGCATCTACAATTTGTACATCAAAATATTTTTATAATTACCTAGCTAGGTTGATCGACAATTTATAACATAATTTAACTAATGCTGTTTTGTCATATGCACTTTGCAGAAATTGATATCAGCATGCATTCGTAAGTTGTAAAGAAATTGAACTGTTGTACGTTACTCCCACTATTTCCGGTGAAGACCAGTGTAATTAGTTGAAAGGTTGGGAGCGCAGTGTATTTGTAAGAAACCTCATGGGAGGATGGTGAAGTTAGCGTATAATTTGAATGCCGGCCGGTCAACACGTATTGCATACACGCCAAAGATAAGCTAATCGAAATATACAATGTTAGTCAACATGTGTACGTATGAATTTTTTTATTTTTTTATAACTGGATGACTGAGCCTGGTTGCGCACATTTCGATTAATTTCAGGGCTCTGAAGGTAATGATCAGGCATAACTCCCAGTGGACCCGGCCAATGTTTGGTTTGTTCTCCATGAAAATGGAACATATGACCTCATGGAAGAGCACTTATTGCTTTCTCATAACCACTTGACCAAACCCTTTGGGGTTTGTGTAGGTATGATTTATGCGGATATTCTTTTTAGAGCAGAATATATCAAAAGACAAATAACAATTTGTCCTTCCTACATTTTAATTAGCTAAAGTCTCTCTAGGTTGTTCAACAGGTTAAATTTGTGGCTTCCTCCTAACTCTTTTTCGAAATTTATTTGCCTAGTTGAGGGAAATGGGTTCCAATTCAGGTTATCGAACTTCACTTTTTAATTTTCACAATATACAATGTGTTTCTAGAGCATATCAAACGGTATCTCATCAATATGTTTTTTGACGTGATTAATGTTTGAAATGATTTCTAAAGAATAGACAATTCCGATCACCAAGATAAATGGGGAAAAAACAAACAAATATACCGGACTAGACCATTCAATCCCTTTGAGACTACTTTTTTTTATTATTTTATTATTTTTGATCCTATCGCTTTGAGACTTGATAACTACTTTTGGGATTGGCTGCTACACTTTTGCTGTACATTTGGCATTACGCACAGAGAAGAGAGAGTTCAAAGAGTCCCAATGCTAAGTTCAAACAGTTTCCAGGGGCAGAATAAAATTCTCTGAATTGCGTACATGTTTCTGCTTGTGGAGGGGGATCAAGAGATCTGATGCAAACAGATTACTATGCCTTAAAGGGAATATACCAAACATAGTTTTTTCCTAAAAATTTCTAGTTGTATGCTGCTGCCTCTCTTTGGGCCTTTGCGACATTCGAGCAGTCTGTTCGGCAATTCAACAATTCAAATTTCATCTTTACCATCCAAGCCGTTTATTGCTGAGATGAACTTTGGACCGTTGGATTGCCGAACGGACGGCCCGGATGCACACAGCATCATGCACATCATGGTGCCGCACAACACCTCCCCGGTTCGGCTTTGAGCCTTACGTTTTGTTTTTGTTTTTGTTTTTCAGGGAAATGCCCCTTTGAACCTGTAATTGGTTGTTGCTTTCAATGAAAGATAATTTACCAAAAAAGTAGAAGAGAGAATTCTAATTTACCAAAGTTTCACTACTTCCCCCAGCAAAGAGTTTACACATTGACAGTGACATCTTTGTTGACTTTTAGAGAACCCGTCCAAATTATGCATATAGTACAATAGGCCCAACAAATCATATGTATTTCTTAATTATTAACAAAAAAATATAATCTAAATATATTTCCTGCTATCTAGTTATGAGAATGAGATGAAATTGTGGGTATATGCATAACCGCCATTCAATCTTGCACCTACGACCAAATAAACGGTTTGATAACTTGAAATTTTAAGAGATTTTTTCACACATATATAGGAACATTAATTATAAACTTTTTCTTCCCTCAAGAGACTTGCAGGGGCGATCTACTTTTCCATACTAAATCTCAAACTACTAGTACTATATTTAATGAGAGTATTTGAAGTTATGCAGGGCCCGGGCACCCCTTAGCACCCCCTGTGTCCGCCCTAAATCTGTGCACCAAAATCTAAAATTTGTATACGAGTAAGCTGGACATTATCTGGGTCAGTTTGAGCCATTCAATTTCGGGAGGTTTTCATTGTGTAACTTATTAGATAATGAATTTCATCGGTGTGTGTAGTAATGTACAGTTGCCAACAAATCACTTTTTCCAGCATTTGAATCTTTTCTTCTCATGAGGTAAGACTAGAGGTCGTAATTTTAATTCATATTTTTTAACCTGTCTAAATTCGTCCACTGTTAATCCAACCCAATCTGTTCATATTATGTAATGAGTTGATCGATATGGATTGAACCCATCTTAACCCATATTTACATGGGTTTAGATGGGTTGAAAATGAGTTTAACATGGGTTGGAATTAAAAGACCCATTAACTATTGTTAAGCTAAAATTCCCAGTTTTTTTTATATTTAATCCTAGAACAACCGTAGAGCTAGTTCCACGTGCTCACTTTCAGCACCGAGCACCAAAACAAAACTGATTCAACTACAGGTTTTTTTTGAACTCGAAAAAATTTGAAGCTTAACTTGCCGATCAATAAATAGTAAAAACTGAAAGTTAACTAAAGCTTTTTTAGTTAATTCAATCTCTAATTCCATTCGCGCAATGAATTTTCTGAGATTCATTTTCAATTATGACCAGTCATAATTAATTATTGCCGGTCATAATTGATTTTCAATATGGACCGTCCAAAAACACTTTGGACGTGTGCGATTGGCCTCTATAAAATCTACTTTTTCAATTCCTCTCGTTGAGAATTAATAAACTACAAAAGTTTGACGCAAAATAAACAAATGCAAAAAAATTTTAAATAAAAAAAAAGTTACTCAATTTTTAAACCAAATGCATTCAAAGCCGGTGTTGGTATACTTGGAGATCACGTCCGTCGACGACAGAGCTTCGCTCCTAGGTTTGAAGACAGTGGAAATGGCTGAAGAAGGGAGATTCAGCACCATCGTCACGAACACCAATTCAAATACTCGAGTAAACTTCTGATCTTTTAATTTATTTTATGAAAAAAGTGAGAATTTTTCCTTAAAAAAATGTATTATTTTGAAGTATTTGTTTTGCGTTTTGCTGACGGAACAAACATTTTGAGATGGACCCCATAGAGTTTTGCCCATTTGTGAACGTGTTTCAACCCATAGGAAAAGTTTTCAGTGCCGACCGGGTTCCATGTGGTGCCCACTTGAGCATACGAGATGTTCTTTGTATTTTTGAACGGCTCAAATTTGGAGAGAGAAAAGGAGAGAGAAAGTGTTCGGGTGAGAGGAGAGAAAGGATTTCACTCTGCGTCGTACAAAAGTGTATCGGACGGCTTGGATGCGCTGAGTGTGTATCATGTGGGATATACGCGCTCGGCACTCAAAAATCTCTCCTGGGAAGACAGTAAAAAAGGAAAAAGAAGGAAGGGGAAACAGGACGGGTCGGGCGGGTTTGGCCTTGACCCATATTTGACCCGACCCATTTTAAACCGTTTACTATTTGACCTATATTTGACCCGCCCATATTTAACCCACAACCCGTTTCAACCCATCCAAACCCGCCCATTTGCCACCTCTAGGTAAGACATACGCGTAGCTGTCAAACATGTTTTGAAATCAATTCTGTGGCATCATTCAGAGAAGACTACTATTTGATTTGGTTGTAGAGTGCAACTGTGCAATTATCATACATGAAGTCATGAACCATATGTAGTTCCATCACCTGATTCTGTATTTGTTGTTTGCCCTTTGTTTCCTTGTCCAAGACATACATCCATAACGCCAATAAGTGACCAAAAATTGAATTCAGTTCCTTGAATATTTTAGCACAGCTACATGCCGGTGGCAGCGATTTCATTCTCAGTGCTCGTGCTTTCGGCGTAACCTTTAGAGTACACTTCAACTATTGCCCACGGTAGGGCGTCCATTGATTCAAGTTCTGGTAAGAGTTCTTTGAATTTTCCTATAAACGTCAGGTCTGAACGTGCAACTATGCAAGTAAGTAGTGTTGGAGGAGATGGTTTCTGAGTTACTGTTTTAAGCACCCCTAGTTGTTCAAGCCAAGGTTCTAGAGCAGATGAAGTAGAATCCTTGGGAGATGTCAATGTTCGGGGAGAGGTTTGTTATGGATCCAGGAGTCCATGTCCTACAAAGCAGGATGCCTTTGATTCCTAAACCTTTAGAATCAAATCTAGTTCTTGATGTTCACCAAATTGCTTGTGGTGTTTGACATTTTGCTCTTCTTACAAGGCGATGTGAGGTTTTTACCTGGGGAGTGGAATTCTGTGGGGAGACTTGGTCATGGAATTGAAAAAGACTTCTGTCGCCCTCGTCTTGTTGAATTTCTGGCTGTTACAAATGTAGTAAAGGTAGACTGAGGTACGCATATTGTTGGTATTAAAAAAATTTGAGCTAATGGACGGGCCCGTTGGCGGGCTTTTGGACGGGTATGCCGGGCGGGCCACCGGGCGGGCTCACGGGCCGGGCCTACGGGCGGACCGAGTAAAAATTCATAGGCCCGAGCCCGCCCATTACAAATTACGGGCCGGGCTAGCCCTCCCGTTTCTCGGGCTCGGGCCGGGTAAAAGCCCGATGGGCCGTCGGGCTAAGGGCAGGCCGTGGGCCGTCGGGCTAAATGATGAGGCTTAATGTATATGCGTACGTAGCTGTTAAAAATGTTTTGAAATCATTTCTGTTGGAGATCTGGGGATCCTATAAGGCGCATCCAGACCGTCTATCTTGGTAATGGACGGCTCGGATCAATAGGAGTTCAGATTAAATCTAAATCGTCAATACCAAAATGGATGGCCGGATCAACCGCCTTACACGCCCTGCAGTACCGGCCGTCCTGCAGGAATCCCCAATCCATCTGCAGCGTCTTGATGGAATCCTCCTAAGGGCTCGTTTGGATGAGGTATTAGGTTTGGAGGTATTATGTAAAAGGGGGAATTGGATAGTAGATGGTTTTATGTAAGAAGGGTGAGCCCACATTGATGTGACGGGGGGATTAAATAATACTTAGTTTGGATGAGGTATAAAATAGGGGGATAAGGTTGTTTTGTAGTTAAATGGAAAAGAGAGGGGGTATTATAAGGAGGGATTTCACATTGCCGGCTCCCACCCTAGCCATGTGTAAGCCCCCCTCAGGGGCTATTAGGGGGGGTTAAGGAGGAGGGGGTATTAAGATATCCCCCGGTTATTGGCTTGCCAAACCACGCCATAGAGGAGGGCTCACATATTAGAATGGTGTATATTACAATATCCCTTTCTATTGTGGCATCCAAACAGGCTCTTCCACTTTTGTGGAAAAGTAACTTTTTGAAAAAAAAGGGGGCAATTTTAAGCTAAAAAATTATGTGTCTATGCAAATAATTTTCCTACCAATATGGATCTTATTTGATAGATTTCATAAAGATCTTTTAATCGGTGCAAAAAAAATTGAAAAAATATTTTTCATTTTCATTATATTTGAGTTTGAAATTACCTTTTTTTTTCAAAAAGTTCTTTTTAAGAAAGCGAAACACCATCTAAGTCCGTTCCATAACACTTTCTTAAAAATAAGTATTTATTTCATATTTTCAAACTTAAAAATAATGTAAATGAAAATTAATTTTTAAATTTTTTTTCACCATATTAAATATCTCAATGAGATTTTTCAAACAAGATCCATATTTCATATTTTAAAATTTCAATAAGGCTATCATTTTTTAGCTTAAAATTGTCTTCTTAAAAAATAAGTACTTATTTGACGTTTGGGAACGAGGCCAACATGTAAGGAAACGAAATGAAATTACCGCATTCTTTCCCTATGGGCTGGGGGCAGTGTTTTTCCTAGCATCTCCCATGCAAAGTGATCACCTAAATAGATACCCGACCCAAATATCTATTTTCATCTTTATTTAATTTTATTAAAAAAATGCATATAGAGACTTTCACGGTTCATTCTCACTCCAATCACAAATCTCCATTTTCATATCTAAAATTTCCTCCATTTTCATATATATCTCCTCTTTTCACCCTTGTTCTTTGTCCACCAAAAATCATATCTAAAAAATGCATATTGTAACGATATTCTTCTTTGGTTTACCTATGGAGTAGGCTCAGTGTTTTCCCTAACGGGTTCAAATCATAGCAAATCTAAATTCCTAACGCAGTTATACCAATAATGAAAGTTTCCATAGGATCCAACAAGCAAATAGGGGCCGCACCCCTGGTCTCAACTTCACGATGAAGTTGCGATCTCCAACTTTAATGAATCCTGGTGCGATTGTTAGAGTAAACAACTAACAATACTGTGGTTTATCACAGTTGTTTTGTCCGATTAATCTTCCAATATGGTAGTTTTAACAACTCTCGTTCTTTGCATTTCTTCCTAGCGAGGTGCTTGGCCTTTAGTAGGTATATATGCATTTTTAGAGTAGTAATGAAGGAGACGAATTTACTGATCATTACTAATACTCCATTCCATTTTGATTTTGTTAGTTCTTTATAGGCATTACAACTATTCCTAGTAAACTTTCATATTGAGTCCCTTTTCTCTCTTTGAACTTTTCTCTCTGCTAGGTTATTCCAAAAGCCACAGCAGCTCCCTCCTTCCCCTCCTCCCCAATGGGTTTTACCCTTGTTTTTGGCGGCAAGAGGGGAGGGATTTCTTTCCCCGTGGGGTTTTTCTCTCCCAATATTTTGATTTGGAGCTTTTTTAGGCACGGATTCTTCCTAACTCCTCTGTTCTGGTTATTCAAAGCTCGTTCTTTCCACTTTTTTCCCAGATCCACAGTTCCTGCTATGCGTGTGGTGGTTGATGGGTTTGGTGGTGGCTATAGTGGTGAGGCTGCGGCGGTCTTTGGTTGGGGCAGAGGCAGACCTTTTTGGGTTCTCTGGTTCCGTTTGGAGCTCGATGTGGCGTTAACAAGGTGCAAGACACGTTGATCCAGAGTTGGTTCGGCTCCTCTGGTGTTTCTCATATTTCGGCGCTAGGGGGCAGAGCGTCTGCAGATAGCACTGACATTGCTCTGCATTTCTATGGAGTGGTGTCTTGTTTTCTGTTAGAGTTGGGTTTGGGTTGGTTTTTCTTTTTGGTCCTTTGGTTCTTTTCTTTGGTGTCCCCAGATTTCTCCCCGTTTGTGGGGCTTCTCTCATCCCTGCATGGGTGATTCTGTTACTTTCTGTTGTGCTCCGCCTGTTTGGAGTTGAGGGTTTAGTTGGAGTTGGGTGTAGTCTTTGGATGGAGTCCCCTCCTTTTGATTTCTTGATCCTTGTTTAGGGATTAAAGTTTTCTCCTGATGTTCTGTTCTCTTGATCTATAATATTACTTGTTATTGTTGTGGCAAAAAAAAAAAGGCATTACAACTATTTATGGAGTTCTCTTACAATTGTTGATATTTTCACAATTGCCCTTCAAAAATAAATGAAATCCTATGCACTCTTAGTCTAACCGAACTTTTTATGGGGTAAAGTTTGCAAGGTTGCTTTGTTTTGATTGCTATTTTTAAAATGAAGCAAATACATTGAAACGGCACAAAATGAAAAGATGAGCAAACAAATACTCCTATTAATTTTACCTTTAAGCAAATAGATTCCTTTAATTTGGTCCCAGAAAGTCAAAGTTACAACCAACTCAAATTACTCTCCAACCGATTTGGTCAAAAAGCCTTAGTGCGTTGGTAGGGATTTCGAGGGAGAACTTAAGGGCAAAATGGAAGCTACATAGAGTTTTTTTTTTTTTGTAGTTCATTAACTAGAAATCCACAAATCTAATTGTTGTATGTTACTCCCATTCGATGGAGACCAGTGTAATTAGTTGAAAGGTTGGGAGTGCGGTGTATTTGTAAGAAACCCAAAGGGCCGGGGGGATGGTGAAATTACCCTAAAATTTGAATGCCGGCCGTCAACACGTATTCCCAAGATTAGCTAATTGAAAATATACAATGTTTTAGTCAACATGTGTACGTATGATTTATGCATATATATTCTTTTTTCAGAGTAGAATATTGAATATCAAAAGACAAATTAACAATGTCCTTCCTACATTTTAATTTGCCAAAGTCTCTCTAGGTTGTTCAACAGGTTAAATTTGTGGCTTCCTCGATCCTCACTCTTTTTCAAAATTTGTTTGCCTAGGAAAATGGGTTCCGATTCATATTATTGAACTTCATTTTTCAATTTTCTGCAATATACAATGTGTTCCTAGTGCATTTGAGTATCTAATCAATATGATTTTTGATGTAATTATTGTTCTATTTAAATGATTTCTAAAAAAAAAAATAATCCCGATCACCAAAATATATCAGGAAAAAACAAACAAATAAACCGGATTGGACATTTTTCGATCAATCCGTTTGAAACTAGATCACAACATTTGGAATTGGCTGCTACTCTTTTGCTGTACATCTGGCATATTACCCGTAGAGGAGAGAGAGAGTTCAAAGAGTCCCAATGCTAATTAAGTTCAAACAGTTTCTAGGGATAGAATAAAATAGTCTCTGAATTGCGTGCATGTTTCTGCTCATGGATTTGTAGTCAGCAGGGGCTCGAATCATTTGTATTCGATGAAAGTCTACAATACACACCCTTAAAATGGTGTACCATATACACCTATTTTATGGTTCATTCAAAATATTTTAGTGTGTTTCGTAACTTTTGTTTTAGAATTCATAACCTTTAGTAATACGATTCGTAATATTTTCATTATGATTCATAACATTTTGGTGTATCTCATAACTTTTATTCGATTAGTAACTTTTCACCAATACGATTCGTAACATTTTCTTTACAATTCATAACAATTTGGGGGTGCATATGATACACACCTAAATAAAGAATGTATATTGTAGTCTTTCCCCAAAAAATATCATCCAAATATATTTGCTGCTATCTAGTTCAGAGAATGAGATGACATCGCGGGTATATACGTAACCAACATTCAATCTTGTACCTACAACCAAATAAACGGTTGATAACTAGATTGTATGCACCTACAATTTGTATATGACTGCATACTTTCTATAATTACCTAGCTTGATCGAGAATATATATATATGATAATTTAACTGACACAGTTTTGTTATATGCAGTGGCAGAAATTGATAATCAGCATGCATTCGTAAGTTGTAAAGAAATTTATTGCTCGCCCACTCAACTTCGATGACTGGTGCAGAGCAGAAGTGGAATAGGAGTAGTTTCGAGGACTAGGTGGAGTACGGGTTCCGTAACTTCTCGTCGCGTTACGCCGTGGTCCCGGTGTTGGCGAAGTCGTCGATGGATCTCGGGAAGGTAGCGGTGGTTCTCGCGTGGCTCGGCTCGTTGATAAAAAAAATTCGAAATATGTTCGATTATGGAGACAAACTTTTTAATGGAGCTTCCGTGAATAAGGCTTACGGAGCTCTTTCTCGCGTGTCCAAAAGTATTTTGAACGGTCCGAATTAAAAACAAATTATTGCCAGTAGAGATATTTCTTACCGGTAATAGAATTTAAAAACGTATCGCAACTATTGATTGTCGAAACAGACGATTGAGATTGCGCAGAATCGTAAGTAACTTATTCCACCATTACCGTGAATAAGTTCCTCTCTCTGTCTGGGAGGGGAGCGCGGGAGAGACGTTGCGGCAGTACGGGGACTAACGTGCGCTGGTGGGTGTGCGGAGTTATCAGGGGAAGGTTGCGCTGGGGATGCATGAGGTGGATTTCACTTGCATTAGTGGGTCATTATGATTTTTAATTTCCTTGTTTTGTCTTTTTTCGATTGTCGTTTTTTATTTTTTTGAATATTTGTGTTGTATGTATATATAAGGGAAAATGAGATAGTGAAATACACCAGGATGCGTGTGGGTTTCTACTTTTGGTTCGCATATTTTATTTTAGATAGGGAAATACATCAAGATACGTGTGGCTTACTTTTGGTTCGTATATTTTATCTTATTTTATTTGCTTTTTTGTTTGGATTTTTTGACAGGTTTCTTGTGTAAAGGTTCTTCAAGTGATGATAAATACGGAGTAGTTTCTAACAAATAAAGGTTTCCCTAATGAGAGGTGAGCTGTAACCCAGGTGAAGTGAAATCTTTTTTAAAAAGTTACATGTAAATTTTGGCCCAATAAATTTCATCCCATCTTATTAATATGTAAACTTGATGAAGATATCAACTCAGATTCGATAATAAATTATTTTTAGCTTGACACAAAGGACACAACTTCAGTAGTATACAAGTTCAATAGTATACATACGCTTTTCGTACATTTTTAATTTATTTTTTAACATTTACGTATTTATGTACAAGTTTGTCGGACATTAATTATAAAACTCTTTTTGGTTTAAACACACACACATATATATATATATATATACACACACACACACACACACATATATATATACATATACTAATTTATTAAATTTTTTATTAGCCCAGGATAGATTAAATTCCCGATTCCGTCTTGTTTGCTTGGGCATTTGTGACTGGCTTTGAGCCTTATGTTTTGGTTTTTTCTTTGGGAATGGCCCTTTGATCCTGTAAAAGTGTAATTGGTTGTTGCTTTCAATGAAAGATAATTTATCAAAAAAAATAAAAGAATTCTATTTCTTCAGTTTCAATTTTCAAAAAAAAAGTTTCAAGTTTCAATAATTCCCCAGCAAAGAGTTTACACATTGACATGGACATCTTCGTTGATTGTAATAGAGCACGTCCAAATTATGCATAGGCAAAATTCTGAGCCGGTCTTATTTTTCAATTTCATAGCCCACTGGATCCAGACTAATTCACAGGGACATATAGCCTACTCCTCCCACATATACCAGGTAAAAAATTGCATTCATAGCAAAACACGATTCACTTTCACTAACTACCGTTCTCAATTTTTCTTTCCCTTTTCTAATGACTCTGTCAAGGACTTTGCAGCGAGTCCAGACTAATTCCCAGGGACATATAGCCTACTCTTCCCACATATACCAGGTAAATTCCGAGCCTAACCCTGCAACAGGAAGCAATTTCAAGGGAGAGTGAGAACTGAATATCAATACCCTACCCCTTGGAGATTCGAATTGAGACTTGCATAACAGCCCGTTTGGATTGCGAGAAATCGTGAGAAAAGAAAAGAAAGAAGAATACTCTTCTTTGATGAAATGGCTGAAACAAATTAACTGAAAAAGATTGAAAAAGGAGGAGGAATAATGAACGTTTATTGCTCCATTTTGTTTCTCTCCACTTTTGGTGTGGTGACTGGTGAGAAACTTTGTCCCTTTCTTTCTTTTCCTTTCTCATCATCCGAATGAGCTGTAAGAACACACATTCTCACCATTTTAACTAGCCTGAGTAGTTTACAAATCTCCATTTCTAAGAATCGTTTATTTCTTTTACCAACTCCATTTTCCTTCTCTAACTTTTTGACAAAATGTATCTAGTATACATGATATCGTTTCGGAAGTGTTGTCAATACTTTTTCGACGGTATATGCAAATAGTTTTTATTAGCACTTCTTTTTTTCCATTAAATTTTTTTTTTGTTTAGTCTCCAAATTATAGAAACAAAAGCTAAGGTCTCCAATTTCGAGCTCCCATACAGAGCATGATTTGTGTCCGAAGAATTTTTTATTTTGGTAATGAAGAGTGTCCCGATGAACTGGACCAATCTCCCTTTCCAAGTGTTTTGCATAAGGTGAGTGGCCCCAACAACAAATCCTTGTTGAGGGGAACCGACCTACGGTAAGCTCCGCCAAGGCAAGTCGAATAACCACTGCAACAATCCCTTTATCTGAAGATTTTATTATTACAAGAATAAATCTTGATGACAAAAAAAAAAATAGAGACAAGAACGGAACTTCAAAAGTATTGCAATTCTCACTCCATTAGTTTTCATTTCTTGGAGTGGATTTGTGCATACCATTGAGATGTTTTGCAGCATCTGTAAGACACATTTCCTTAGCCTCTAAGATCAAAAATGCTAAGGACACATACATTTGTGCACATATCTTGCACATACATTTTTATGGGGTCCACCTAAGGTCCCATCAATATGATCCAAACCACTCATTATTTTTAAAATAATATTTTAACAGTTTCTGTAAAAAATTAACTCAATAGGATATCGGTAAGAGCTTTTTCAGAAATCACAGTGTGAATCAGACTGTTTCACCCTATGATTTCTGAAAAAGCCCTTACTGATATCCTTTCGAGTTGATTTTTTTACAGGAACTCTTAAAAATTTATTTTAAAAATAATGAGCGATTCGGATCATATTGGTGGGACCTGAGGTGGGCCCCATAAAAGTGTATGTGCAAGATATGTGTAAAAGTGTACGTGCAAGTAGCATAACTGCTCTAAGATATCTTCAAAAGCAAATGCAATTCTCACTCCAGTGGTTTTCTTTTTTATTTTTTTTAAGCAAATTTTATTAAACCACCAAAAGCCCAAAAAGCTACAAAAAAAACAAAGGGGCATTCCCTCGAAACAACAAAAGCCACAAGGCCTACAGCCAGCCCAAGAAAACTAGGCAACATGCACAAATTTGTTAAGTGCTAAAATACTAGAGTTCAACAACCAAGTATCACAAATCTGACGATTCTGGACAGAAAACTTGATGGTAAACCGGATGATCCTGTAAATCGTCATCACAACCTATTAAAATATCGTCATTGTCCTCATCTTTGTAGTTAATGTAATAAGTTCCAGCCTCTTTTTCACTTGCTGTTTTAGGTCTTCCGTTCCGAATGGCCAAGACAGTTGAAATTTTATCGTATGTTTACTAAATCTTGCCTTCATTGTCACACTTTCTATGCCAATATTTGTTGAGACTTGATTAGAAGGCAGAAGCATATCAGACTTCAGTTGTGGGATTTGCTCTTATCAACAACCGCGGGAGATTCGTTAGGGCGAGATTGATTGTGTTTCCTGCAAGGTGGCCAAATGGAAATGCCATGCCCTCAACAAGCTCGCTTCAGTGTGGATAGGCTAACGGAAAAAATAAGGAAGCCAAATGCTCAAAATTCTTCTACTTATTAGTAACTCCACTCTACATAATTTAGTCCCATCTCCGGCGCTACCCTTTAAAGATTTGATCCTTTCATTTTCACAACTCAAAATCCCTTTTGAGATGTATATGGATATTGATATCAATTTAAAAGTTATTACTACCCTTGATTAAAAAAATTAAAGTACATACTACACTTTTTTAATGGTACCCGTATTTTAGATAGATTAGATCACATAGACTAGGTTATATTCGTTTCTCATATAAATGGAGATTGAATATTCTCCATTTTCCAGGGGTGAACATTTCCGGTTAGTCCGTTGTGTGCTAAACAAGAAACCAAATCAGTGGATACAAATTGAATATTTCGAAAACCCAAACCTATATCCATCCAATCCATGATAGTAATGACGAACCGGACCAATTCAAATCATCTAACTATGATCCGGTTAAAATTTTGAACCACGGTTCATTTCATCTTGAGATATCATACTTACGAACCATTTATACCACCAAAAATTTGCACGAAATACTCAAAACAAACCCCTCTTTAAAACGAACTCAATTAAAAGTACACCATAACTTACTAAAACTCAACATACACCCTCTATCCACTGGATACGTTTTTAATGAGTGTTCCGCTAAAGTTAATCTATCTATATTTGTGTTGGGTCTCCAAATGTGGGAACTAAAACTCAGGTCTCCATGTTGATGCTCCCATACAGGGCATGGTTGGAGCATGTTTGACTCCAAAGATTTAAGTGCTTTTGAAAGAAAAGTCCATCAAATTCGAAATAACAAGCATAAGATATTACCAACAATATCGAGATTTTCATTCCTTGAAAAGTGTATTTAAGCGTACCTTTAAGATGCTTTGCAGCAACTTTTTTTAGGCATTTCCTTACACCGTAAGATATCTTCCAAAGAAATTGCATTTTTCTTGTTTCTTCCCTCTCCTCCTGGGGTCATTTCCTTCGTTTTCTCTTTTCTCAAATACCTGGAATTGAGCTGACCCTTTTCCATATCACTTTGCGCGCCCAGTTCCCCACTCCACTTTCCAACTGCCTCAGCTGCAACATTGCCAAAATCGTCATCTAGGTAAAGCAATAGAACTTTGAATTCAAGAACTTTGTACGCCCTTGTACAACCTATGTTAAAAATAAAAAATAAAAACAAGAACAAATTTGAGATTTTCATTTCTTGGAGGAGTGTATGCATGTGTACCTTCGAGATGATTTGCAGCATCTTTAAGACTCATCCCCTCAGTTTGTACGATACTATTCAAAAGAATTTCAATCTAACTCCATTTGTTTTCTTGTTTCTTCTCTCTCCCCATAGATTCTCTCTCTTTGTTTTCTTTTTCTCAAACACCTAGAATTCAACCGAGCCTAATCTCTCATTACACAATCCTCTATTCCCTCACTATCAGTTCCAATTGCCTCAATTTCATCATTGCCCATGGCATTGCAGCTCACCAATTCAAAATACTCGGTTTCTCTTCTTGTGCTGGCAGTGGCAACTGCAGCTGCAGTTTTGATCTGTTTTGATTTTCAAAGAGTCCAGGGAAACGAGTAAGATCCTCCCATCCACTCCGCCTTACTACTAGCTCATAAGTTGAGATGGCGTCCTCCACAGTTGTGAAATTGCCAATGTTGAGGCGATTACACCTGTAACTCATCTTGGCCGCCCATTGGCCGCCGTGTCCCAACCACACGTAATCTTGCGGAGAGCTTGGCCTGCTAAGATCACATCCAACTCACCGCTCCTGTTCTGAATTAGTGGTGCACCACACCCACTAGTTCAAAGACCGACTGGTCAACGATGTCCTCGTCGTCTTGTTCCAACCAGTTGATCCTCCTTAATGTCACTTCTCTCTCGTCGTCGTCCACATCCACTATGTTATCCACCAACGACTCCATGTCTTCGGGCACCAAGCCCACCGCCCTTGCTATTGGAGGTATATGGCTTATGGTGATTGCAGGTATATGGTGGTTGGCTAATTTGGCTCAAGAAGTACCTCAATCAAAGCGGAGCCTTGTGGTCTAGTGCTAGCTGGATATACAATCCTGTAAATCCTCATCGCAAACTATTAAAATCAACTCATTATCCTCATCTTTGTACTTGATGTAATAAGTTCCACCCTCGAGTTTCAACCTCTTTTTCACTTGTTGCTCTACCTCTAACATTTTTCATGGCCCAGACAGCCGATACTTTTTTGTTATATCGTTTCCATATCTTTGCCTTTACAGTTACACTAGCTGTGTCGGCATTAGCCGAGACTTGATTGGAAGTCATCAGCACATTAGACGGAGGGAATGTTTTGGGCGATGGAGGATTTTTGGTGTGCAAAGAAATGAGGATCGCGCCCTAGACCCTCACAGCCCCTTTATTGATTCTTAATTCACAATTGATTTGGTCTTGTGAACATCCCCAAATCAAAAAATTCAAAACGACAACTGTCGAAGCAAATGGGACAAATAGAAGCTCTACATTTAGAAAGCAATGAAAGTGCTGCAAGATCACCCAAATCTCCAAAGAGTGAAGAACAAAGAGAAGTTATTAAACAATTTGAACCTGGTATCTACGTTACTATTATTCAACTACAAAACAATACCAAGATCTGCAAGCAAATTTAGATTTAGGTACTCCCCCATCCCATATTCCTCGTACCATATTGCTCGTCTTGCACGGGGTATTCAACTATTTAAGGAGACCTTAGCAATGATTTGGAGATGATCTTCGTGTTCGGAGACAATCTATCCGAAGAAGGAAATTTTTTAGCTGACATAGAAGCAGACAAAGGTTGTCTGTGATTTTCTTACTTATTTGATTGCTTACTCTTTTGGGATGTGCTATTAATTTTCAGCATCTGAGTAGTTAAAATTTGTTTGTACAGAGTGAAGTTTGGTTTCAAGAAAAAATGTGATGCCGATGGCAGAGATGTATTTGCAACAGACATCAATCAAAGCCATGGGAATTGGAAATGTTCAACTAAACAGTCGTTAGTATTTTCTTGTGCTACTAATTTAAATGCCTCTTTATTTGGTGAGATTGATAATGGAGGGACGTATAATCTAACAGGATATGTAGTCACGTAAGTATTATACGCCGTCTCATAAAACATTTCACCAAACACTCAATCCGTGATTGCCTTGGATCAGATAAAATAAATTGGCCTAGTTGGTTTTTGTAATAGATTTGGCTTTAGCTATTGGTTCTGTCACAGTTTTTAGATCCCATATCAAGCGATACCATGAGATTCATGAAACTACGTGAGTGTGGAGAATTCTATTATATGACAGCCTGTCGTTCACAATGGAAAGAATGATACCACTACTTGCCTCTTTGTTGGACCGCCGGCGTGAACAAAGTGGTCTCTAAAGTATCCCTAGCACTTTTATACCTCTCCCATTCCCCCTTAAAATTCTTCAGCACAAACAAAGCTCTTCTCGGATCAAAAAAAAAAAAAAAAAAAACAAAGCTCTTCATCACAAACAAAGCTCAATACAATATTTTTTTTGTTGTCGTGATCTGAACCGTTCATTTATTAAGGCCAGCAATATAGAATTGCCGTACAAAAAATCTGCTTGATCGGAAGTAGATAAATTTTTCAAATTTTGAATATTTGTTTATAAAATGAATGATCTGATTTCGGTCAATAGTAATAAAGATAAATTATCCATTTTACAAAGCAAAATTCGATCAATTTTTGATACTCCTAACGATGTCTGATCAAGTTTATTTTTTACATGGATACACTACTATGTGGGGTTTACAAGATGAACGGTTCAAATCAACAATAAATACACGGTAGGACCAAGAAAATATGGTGGTGGAAAAGTGAAATTTTCTACCGCCGGTGAAAAGAATTTAATCTCTTCTATGAACAAGGGTTGGGCCTCAATTTCCAATATCCTCAAACGGAATCAAGACAAATAGAAAAGGAAAATTTTCCATTTCGGTTCTTCAATTTTCACCCAAATGTCTCATAAGCCCTTATACTCCAGTTTATTTCAATTTAACACAAGTAGTTTATAAAATTCCTTAAATTCGGCACCTGTCTAATTGATCATACCTGTAAGCCACCGCCAATCTGATCTCGGCATCTTCGTTCTTTCTCTCTGAAACTCGTGGTGGTGGGCTATGGTAGCGGATCTCCAATCGGTTTGGCAGTGGCTTACGGTGGCTGGCTACTTTGGCTCCAGAAGTACCTCAATTGAAGTGGAGCCTTGTGTACAAGTGTTGGATGTACAATCCTGTCGCATGCTATTAAAATCATCTCATTATCCTCATCTTTGTACTTGATGTAATAAGTTCCGCCCTCGAGTTTCAACCTCTTTATCACTTGTTGCTCTAGCTCTAATATTCCCCATGGCCCGGACGGCCGATACTTTTTTGTTGTATTGTTTCCATATCTTACCTTTACAGTTACACTAGTTGCGTCGGCATTAGGCGAGACTTGATATGAAGTCAGCCGCACATTAGACGGAGGGAATGTTTTGGGCGATGGAGGATTTTTTTTTTGATCAACACGATGGAGGATTTTTGGTGTGCAAAGAAATGAGGATCACGCTCTAGACCCTCACAGCCCCTTTATTGATGGATTTTTGGTGTGCAAAGAAATGAGAATCACGCCACTTTTCTACCTTATTTGATTCTTAATTCACAATTGATTTGGTCTTGTCAACATCTGCAAAGGATCAAAAAATTCAAAACGACAGCTGTCGGAGCAAATGGGACAAATAGAAGCTCTACATTTAGAAAGCAATGAAAGTGCTGCAAGATCACCCAAATCTCCAAAGAGTGAGAACAAAAAGAAGTTATTGAACAATTTGAACCTGGTATCTACGTTACTATTATTCAACTACAAAACAGTACCAAGATCTGCAAGCAAATTTAGATTTAGGTACTCCCCGGTCCCATATTCCTCGTCTTGCACGGGGTATTCAACTATTTAAGGAGACCTTAGCAATGATTTGGAGATGATCTTCATGTTCGGAGACAATGTATCCGAAGAAGGAAATTTTTTAGCTGACCCAGAAGCAGACAAAAGTGGCCTGTGATTTTCTTACTTATTTGATTGCTTACTCTTTTGGGATGTGCTATTTCCAGCATCTGGGTAGTTAAAATTTGTTTGTACAGAGTGAAGTTTGGTTTCAAGAAAAAATTTGATGCCGATGGCAGAGATGTATTTGCAACAGACATCAATCAAAGCCACGGGAATTGGAAATGTACTACTAAACAGTCGTTAGTATTTTCTTGTGCTACTCATTTAAAAGCCTCTTTATTTGGCAAGATTAATAATGGAGCGATGGAAAGAATGATACCACAACTTTGCCTCTTTGTTGGACAGCCAGCGTGAACACAGTGGTCTCTAAAGTATCCCTAGCACTTTTGTTACTTCTCCCTTTCCCCCTTAACATTATTCAGCACAAACAAAGCTCGTCATCACAAACAAAGCTCAATAAAACAGAAAAATCCAAGACCGACGGTCGGAGAGCATAGTGTGACATATACCATTTGAAGCACTAAACTTTTAAACTACGACAATAGAAACTCAAATACCAAGCTCTTGGAGAATCTCTGAATGCACTTCTCAGGAGAACGTCTAAACGAGATCGACTAGTATATGTACCAAACACTTTTACAGTACTAAAGGAAGGGAAAATATTGATTAATTACAAAGATTCAAATTGGTCAACACACAATTAATAAGCTACTTTGGCACAAGAAATACCTCAATCGAACTGGTGCCCAGCGGTGTAGAACTGGATATATAATTTTGTAAATCCTCATCGCAAAATATACATACAATATCATTTTCCTCGTCTTTGTACTTGATGTAATAAGTTCCAGACTTGAGTTTCAGCCTCTTTTCCACTTGTTGCTCTAGCTCTGCCATTTTCCAAGGCCAAGAAAGAGGAAACTTCACTATAATATCGTTTATGCATCTTACCTTTAAAATGACATTAGTTGTGTCAACAGTAGCTGCCACTGCTTGATCAGAAGGCAAAATATCACAATTCAACAGTTGAATTCCCTCTTGATCAACAATTGCAGGAGATTCCTTACAGCAAGATTGACTAACAAGCTTGTTTTCCTTGCGAGGTGGCCATCTCTTGATACCATACTCCCGACAGGCTCGCTTGAACGTAGATTGGCTAACTACAAAAATAGGAATTAAGAAGCTCAAATTTCTTCTACGGAGTAACTCCAACCTATCTCTACATTTTGTAGACTTCAACATTCTTATATCAAAAAGTAAATTCAGAGTGTATCACTATTCAGCACGTTCCAAGTCGAACCATAAATTCCAATGTCTATCTGTAGTCTCCACCTTCCAATGATTCAATCCTTCCTTTTTGAAAATCAAAATCCCTTCTTCAAGGTATATGGGATATAATTTTCAAAGTAATTACTACACTAGATCCAAAAAGTAAGTAATTACTATACTGATCCAATGGTACATACTTTTTTTGATGGATTAGAAGTACATGGACAACGTTATACACATTTCTCACATAAATGGAGATTGAATCTCCATTTTCAGGGGTGAACATGGCACGTATTAGTTCGGTTTTATGCTGAACTAAAAACCAAACCAAGTTGTGCGGATTGAATGTTTCAAGAATCATATTATCCAATGAAAATGACGAGCCAGACCAATCTAATCCATTTGACCATGATTCGGTTCCAGTTTTGAACCACTGAACCACTATTACCTTTAAGTTTAGATATCATACGTACGAGTCATTTTTACCACTTACAAATCGCATTAGATGCTCAACACAAAAAACCCATTTTAAAACGAGTTCCACAAATGGCCCCAAAAATTACTAAAATTTAGCATCTGTCCTCTATGAATTGACCATATTTTTAAATATGCATGAAGGTAAAAATGTATCCATTTTTGAGGTCTTCAAATATGGAAACTCAAAATTGAGGTCTCCATTTTGATGCTCCCACATAGAGCATGGTTGTAGCCAGATAGACTCTGAAATGTTTTGGTGGAGTTTTTGAGAGAAAAGCCTATCCAGTTGGAAACAACAAGCATACCAACAAGATTGAGATTTTCATTTGTTGAAGATTTGTATTTATGCGTACCTTCTAGATGCTTTGCAGCATCTTTAAGACGCATTCCCTTAGTTTGTAAGATATCCTCCTTTGCAATCGCAATTCTGACTCCAGTAGTTCCGTTCTTACCTCTCTCTCCTCTTGGGCTCTTTTCCTTCCATTTCCCATTCCCTGAACACCCATAATACAATTGTGCCTCTACCATTACACCTTCCATTGTTCCCGCAACCTCCATTCCAATTGCCTCATCTTCATCATTGCCGAAACCCACATCAGGGTTCTCTTGTTGAGTTGATGGCAAAAGCTGCGGCAGCAGAATTTCCTTTTCGAAAAAATTATTTGTGTCAACAGTAGCCGTCAAGGCTTGGTTAGAAGGCACAGTATCAGAAGTCAAGTGTGGAATTCCCTCTTGATCGACAACCGTGGGAGTTGCATTGGGGAGAGATTGCCTAATAAGCTTGTGCTCATTGCGAGGTGGCCATCTCTGGATACCATACTCCCGACAAGAACTCTTCAATTTAGTGATGCTAACTGTAATAAGGAAAAATTCAAAAGCTCAATATTAATTTTCTACCAAAGCAACTCCTACCCACATTTCCAATTTCGAGAGCCACAAAAATATGTTAAGAGTAAAAAAGAATTGCATTCAGAGAATAGCACGTTGACTACATAACCATAATTCTCAATTCTTATGCACGAAGGGTTTGTACGCACTTCTTTTTTTCGTATGTTCTTTTGTGTCTCCAAATATAGCATCTGAAATTGAGGTCTTCGATTGCAAGCTCCCAGACAGAGCATGATATAGAAGCTAAAAGCTTGCGTTTACAGTTTTGAATGGGACAAAGTACTTCTATAGTCCTATGAATTTACCACATAATATATAGGAATCTAAATGCATATGCGTATCTATAATTTTATTTTATTTTTGGAGAAAAGATTATTTGTTGATTAATGTAAAACTATATGTTGTTAAGCAATTGAACTTTGAATTCATGGATGACTCTATTAAAGAATAATTCCTAAAGTTGCCAGCGAGTATGTTTTGGTTTTTGTTTAATTTGAACATATTATATTATTTAGATGATGAATGTTTGAAGGTATACTGTGTGAAGCTAGAAAATATTTTGAAATATGAAGGGACTTTCGTTAATTTCATTATTTGGGGATAAATAATACTTTTGCTGCTAAACGAGAAGGGTGGTGTTTAATTTAAATGATGCCTTTAAAATCTCATAATGGTCGTATTTTTGGAGAATAGTGATATTTAAGTAATTCTTTTGAAACCTTGTATTGCTCAAATATTTTTTAAGTATTTGTATTATTTATTTGGAAGGTAACTTATCTACTTAATTTATATTTTGTGAATAAAAGTTCATAAAGGGCCTCAATTTTTATTTTTGCTTTAGAGCACCGAAAAGTTAGGTTGGCCATGACTAAGATCTTGAGTTCAATTCTCGAAAATAGTCCCCCTACTTGTAGAGGTGCTACCTTAACATTTTCCACGTCCTGCACATGTAGGAGTTTGGAGCACTTGTACGCCCTTCTAACCTATCTAGTTGCGTAAAATTAACAGAACAAAATTGAGGTTTTCATTTCTTGGAGGAGTGTACACGTAAGTATGCGTACCTTTAAGATGCTTTGCAGCATCTTTACGACACATTCCCTTAGTTTGTAAGATATTCTCCAGAGGAATGGCTATTCTAACTCCATTTGTTTTCTGGTTTCTTTTCTCCCCTCCTGAGTTCTTTTCCTTTGTTTTCCTTTTTTCCAAACACACGGAATTCAACCGAGCTTGATCTGCCATTACACAGTCCCCTGTTCCCTCACTACCAGTTCCAACTGCCTCATTTTCATCATTCCCCGTGGCATTGCAGCGCACCAATCCAAAATCCTCACCTCGTTTTTCTTCTTGTGCTGTCGGTGGCAACTGTGGTGGCAGTTTTGATCTGTTTCCATTTTCAAAGAGTCCAGGGAAACCAGTAAGATCCATCCATCCACTTTGCCTTCCTACCAGCTCATAAGTTGAGATGGCGTCCTCCACAGTTGTGAAACTGCCAATGTTGAGGCGATTACACCTAATACGAGCCTCGGCCACCCATTGGCCGCCGTGTCCCCACCACACTCTTACGGAGTGCTTGAACGGACAAATAAGCAATATTTCCTGAGTCGTAGGCGAGCCTTGACTATCTCTGCATTCCAGCCCGTTAATCATGAAAACTCCCCCTCCAAAGATCACATCCAACTCACCGCCCCTGTTCTGAATTAGTTGCTGCGCAACGCACACTATTTCAAAGACCGGCTGGTCAACGATGTACTCGTCGTGTTGTTCCAACCAGTTGATCCGCCTTAATGTCGCCTCCATCTCACCGGTGCACTCATCCACTCTATCTGTCAACGACTCCACAACTTTGGGCAACACGCCCGCCGCCCTTGCTGTCTGACGCAAATCACCGAACTTGTTTTCCACGTAAGACGTATAGCCGGCGATCATCAGTTGAGCGATGTTCTTGGCTTCCTCCCAGTTGATCACATGCAACGCATCGCTCTTGTCCTCAAGTAGGTGCTGACAAGACAACGCCAAGCTTATGTCCTGTATATGACTAGTAGAAACGAAAAAAACAGTTGGCATCGGCCGATACAGAGGGAAATATGTGGGCGACGGAGGGAAATAGAAACAGTTCATCATCTCCTCCTCGGATTCTTCTTCAAAACCCATATTTAATTCTTCAATGCCCTGATTGTTCTTACGTAGCTGCTGCTGCAACAGCGCCGAGTCTCCGGCCAAGTACGGTGGCGGGTCGACGATGTGGTCCTGCTCTTGATTTTGTGGCGGATTGTCCATGAATTGATTACACCCTTGATACTGCATGACCATTGAACTGGACGAGGGTAGAAAAGGCAGTGGCGGCGACGGAGTCAAGCACAGCTGCGACCACCTAGGGGAAAGTAAGGGCGACAAATTCAAGCGGAAATCTTCAGTAACCATGTCCGACTCTCCACAGTTCATAGGCGCAGCCATTGACACAGTTACCAATTTGAACCAATAGGGAATTAAAAAAAAAGAACAAGAGATTAAAAATTTGGTGATGCAGATCCTAATTCGGTACGAAACAAATTCTTTGAATCTGGGTGTTGAATCCTAGACCTCTAAGATAAGATCAAGCAATGGATGGATGGAGAGACAGAGATGACAGGACGAGAAATCGGGAGCGACTTTGAGAGGAAACGAATGAGAGACTCCAAATGGTAAAGTAGAGCGTTAACTCTGCAACTCCTAGACCCTCACAGCCGCTTTTATATTGATGGGTTTAGTTTGCTGAATTTCCCAAAGGATAAAAAGATTCAAAATTAAGTCGGAGCAAATGAGACACTGGCAAATGACATAACCATAACAGCAGTAATTCCTCCGTGTATATTCAGTGTTCCGGCGCCATATGACCACGGGCGTGGCTTACGTGATATTCAGAATCATTTATATAACACAATTCGTATGATATGGACATTATCATACACTTTCGTTGGGTGATTGAGCAATTTTTATTGTGTGTGTGATGACCTTTTTATTTACGGAAAACGTCACATGACAAGGTCACATGGTGTGTATGTGGTAGTATACCATATGCGTAATCACACACTTGTACACATACATTTAAATGGTTTATGGGATCCACACACATACACCATGTGTGATTTTAAAGTTTTTGAAAGGAGAAATAGACTTTACACTACAACTACCTGTTTGTAGCCCGTTTTCGGAATTCAATGACCAAAATCACTCATTTTTTTAGATTTCAACGAAAACATTAATCACGTTACATGCCGTCGGATATGCTTTTAGAGTACATCTATATTGTGGAAAATGTGTTCTGATCTAGGTTATCGAACTTCACTTTTCAATTTTTTGCAATATACAATGTGTTCCAATAGCATATGAACTTCACTTTTCAATTTTTTGCAATATACAATGTGTTCCAATAGCATATCAAACAACATATGAGATAATTGATTGAAAGCTAAGGTGACCAATAGCCACCATAAATTTTTTTGCGGTTCAAAAAAAATGGAGATAATTGACTGAAAGCTCCTAATTCTTCCCAAATGTCAGTGTAGTAATTTGATATATTCCATCTTAATTGGCTGCACATGCCCCTTGATATCGATCAATTTTGGCAACTTCTGCTAATAATTTTTATCAGTCATCCTCGACCTGGCCCAGACAATCGCAGAATTTCCACAAATCGAAAACATGTGTTGTAGATATTTCGTCGACTCGACTAGGATTATCAGTACTTCTTTGAGTTGGGGAAAAACAAAGTGACTCTGGCCCGAGCCCAACGTCAAGTCTACCCCTCCATGTAGGGTAAGTTGATTCCATGTTTATTGGCTTTTTTGTTTGATTAGGATTGTATTGGTTTGCGTTCTATTTTGGCTAAACACTGCTTTGGTTGGCATATATCTTGCCAACTCATTTGTGTAGTTGTTTGACTGCGTCGTGTTGTGCCAAAAATAAATTTATAAAACTGAGAATTAACTACTACTCCGTAGAAGACAGTATGACTGAGTTATGACAAATTCAATTGATTTTTAGATTAATTCGAAGGAAAAAGATTTGAGTTGTTTGATTTTAGAAAACTAATTAATTGAGAAAGCTACTAATTATTTAATTTGAAAACTATTGAGAAAAAGACCTAGGGTTTCGAATCCACCCCGACTATGTAACAACGATATGCATAGGCGAGGTTTAACATTCGAATCATTTAAGACTATCGTTAGCGCTTACAATCTCTTTCGATAATTGTCAAGAGAATAATGGGATTGTTAAAAGGCAGAAACTATTCCATAGCACGGACCGTCTCACTAGTCCGGTCTGGCCTCCGAATGGCACGATTTGTCTTACAAGCATAATTTATCTCAGAACTCCAACCACAATTAACGAATACCATTGTTTAACTCCATATTTGAAAACCGTGGATATAAATATGAAACAAATTGAAAGAATTAAAATCATTGCATAAAACTGAAACGAGTTCTAGTTAAACAATCGATCCAAATATCAAAACCTAAACCTATACATATACAAGTTACTTGGTACGTACGGTACTTCATCTCCTCCCTAGAGAATGAAATTAGCTAGCCATGGGAGCCGGAGTCCTTCGTTCGCAACATTGTTTCTTCGAACACAGACTGAAAGCCCACGGACTGCCACAGCCGAGAACTCCTTCTAAAAACCCATTTTGTCGACTTTATAGCAATTGTCGTGCAAGACTTTCCTTTGCCAGGGCATAACATGGCTTAATAATAGAGTTATTACACTCTAGGTCCTTAGACCTTGGAACATGCTACGAGCTGGTCTCTAAACTTCTTAAAATTTGCACTTTAACTCATTAAAATGTCAAGCCTCCAAATATCTACAAACACCAGAAACGCATCACTAATCTCTAAATAACAATATAAATGGACTGAACAAGGCATAAATTAGAAAGATTAAATGGATGCTTTTCAGCACCTATCACTGTTCCCTCTCGGGTCTGTGGTGAAATATGATTGTCTAGGTATGGGGGTGACAATATGATTGGGATGTCCGAGCCTCGTGGTAAATACCTTGTCCTTAGCTAGTTCTTTTAATCTTTGTAATGTCTTCAAAGATTAATAAAATTTCTCTTTTACTGATAAAAAAACAAAAAAGAAGAGAATAATTAATCGAATAGGATTATTAAGCCAAAACAGGAATATATATCAAAAGGGTAAAGATATCCCCTGAATGGCAATAGAATAAATATCCGTCGGATATGATACCACAGAAAGCCTGGAATAGACATTAACTTGGGTAGAGGACTGCTGATATTGTGAATGGCAATAGGCCAATAGCTGTTAAGAGGCGGAAGCTTTACGTTCAAAGATCACATTTGTTAGCTCGTGGCTTTGATATTAAAGGGCAAACCTAGTGCACGAGGTTTCTGCCATTGCGGGGTCTGGGAAGAGTTGATGTACATAGTCTTACCCTGCAAGCAGAGAGGCTGTTTCCGCAACTCGAACCCATGACCTCCAGGTCACAATGTAATTTATGAATAACTTTATGGCTCTGTCATATTTCTCATGGGGCCTGTCCTCGTGTGAAATTTTATTTCGGTTTAGGTTGAAAGCTGTCTCGCCCTCTCATTTGGGTTGTCCTTAATGAGAGGCTTTTTGTTTTGGTTGGTATTTTGCCGACTTTTTTGTCTTGGGTTTGGAGTGGCATATGATTGTAGATAGATTGGGTGCCAACGTTGTTGAATGCTTTTTCTTCGTGTGCGTTTGCTCTTAGCCTTCCCCCCCTGGCGCAACCCAGCTCCCTTCTCCTTTCTTTTTGCCCCCTAACTTTTTTTTTTTTCCTCCCCCGTCCTGACAAACCATTATGGGTCCTTACAACAGTGCTTTCCCCTATCTTCACAATCTCATCTAAAAAATCAGCCGATACCCCATAAGCAAGGATCCGAACTGCTGCTGTCATCTTTTGAAGTGAAGACAAGCCGAGCTTTCCGGCAGCATTTCTCGTTTGGACAAAGTATGGATCATGTGCTTCTATCGCAGCTTGAATACAAAGAAAAAGATAACGGCTCATACGAAACCTCCTTCGAAAGTACTTGAGAGGATAAACGGGTGGTTCCGCAAAATAGTCGCGAAATATCCTTTCATGGCCAAGGATAGTACCACGATCAATATATCTGCGACCTTGAACAGAACCATGATGTCGCACTACTTCTCTCTCACTTTTTAGTCGTTCTTCTTCCATTGCAATTACGGTAAGTATCTCCAAACCATCGTCGTCTCAGTCAAGAGGGAGAAAATTTAGTAGAGCATTGCGAGACATAATTTAGAAAGCCGAAATGACTTATCGACAAAATTAAAATTGAGATGGTTGTGAAAATGAGGGCATATATGGGAAAGAGTGAAGGTTAATAAGATTTTAAAAAAAAAATTGAGATGGTCCTGGAAATGGGAAGAAAGTTGGTGGAGAATATAGATGAAAGGAAAAAAAGTTCAGATCTATGTATATATATAGTTGTTGGAAATGGAAGAATTCTGGTGGAGATATATAGATTGTTGGTTGCAAAAGAGCAGGGTACCATTTTTTTTTTTTGCAGGTTACCGTTTGATATATAGAGTTGTTGGTTGAAAAAGAGCAGGTTACCCTTTTTTTTTTCTTTCTATAGCCTAAAGGCTAGTCTATTGGAAAATTGTAAAATTTGGTGGCTAGCTAATTAAATTAATTTTTGGCATATTTCCTAGCCCAAATGGCTAGGAATTGCTGGAGATGCTCTAAGGGGAGCAAGGGTTTTTGCTCGGGTTACTACGGATTCCACGATAGAAAGAAAAAGCGGCTGCTACTACGAGAGCCCATGGCCGGCTAACCCGGCCCCGTTGTCTAGGGGAAGATGAAACTTCGTATCTAGTAACTCTATTTATGCGTATGATTTTGGTTTATTATTTGGATCGATTGCATGACTAAGAATCCGTTTTGTTTTGATCAAACGGAAAGATTTTTAATGGTTTTAATCTAGAGTATTTGTATGCGCGCTTTCAAATATGAGTTATATAATGGTTTTCATTGATTGTGATTGGAGTTCCGAGATCGATTGCTATGGGATAGTCTATGCCTTTTAACAACGCAATTATTTTTCTTGACGATTATCAAAGGGGTTTGCAAGTCCTAGCGATAATCCCTTCTGATTCGAATAATTAAACCTAGCCTATGTATATTGTTGTTACGTGGTCAGAGTGGATTCGAAACCCTAGATCTTTTCCTCCATTGTTTCTAAATCTTTTAATTAAATTGTTCTTTAGTTAAATTAGCTCTGCAAAATAATCAAATCAATCCAACTTTTTATGTCCGAATTAATCTAGGAATCAATCGAATTTAGCATAACTTAGCCATATTGTCCCTGAGGATCGACACTCGGTCTTAACCACTATTCTGCGGAGTAGTAGTTAACTCCAAATTTTTATAAATTTATTTTTGATAGGGAACAACACGGTCACTTTCTCCCTCTTGATTGAACAAGGTTGAAAATGCTTAGTACTCACATAACTTTTTCGGTCACACATCAAGCCTTATGGTGACATCCACGAATTACTTACCAATCCTAAACCAAAAATGGTATTCCTAGTATTGTTGTTCCTCTCCCTTTCTCGTTACCATTCTTCATCACAAACAAAGCTAAAAAAATTACCATTCTTCATCACAAACAAAGCTCAAAAAAACAAAAAAAATCTAAAACCCGTAATCGGAGAACATAGCATAAAACATACCATATGAAACACTAAATTTTCAGACTATAGCAACAACAACAACTCAAATACAAAGGTATTGGAAAATCTCTAAATGCACTTCTCTGGTGCAACAGATCTGGAGATGTCCAAACTTTGGCTCTACAACCAAACACTTCTGCAGTAAAATATAAAGAAGGGTAAATGCTTTAGTACCAAGATTAAAGTTGGTCAACGACGAATTCATGAGCTACTTTGGCGTAAGAAATAGCTCATGACAACGGGAGCCCAGCGGAGTAGAACTGGAGATACATTCCTCTAAATCATCATCGCAAGCTATTAAAACCAAATCATCATCCTCATCTTTGTAACTGAGGTTATAAGTTCCAGACTCGAGTGGCAGCCTCTTTTTCACTTCATGTTCCAGCTCTACCTTTTGCAACGGCCGAGACAGCCGAAACGTTATTGTTGAACCTTCATACCTTGCCTTCAACTTCACACTTTTTGTATCAATGGCAGTTAAGACTTGATTAGAAGGCAGAACCATATCAGAATTCAATTGTGGGGTTTGCTCTTGATCAACAATCGCAGGAGATTTGTTGGGGCGAGCTTGGCTGATAAGCTCATGTTCCTTTCGAGGTTGATTAGAAGGCAGAACCGTACCATAATTCAATTGGGGGGTTTGCTCTTGATCAACATCAGGAGATTCGTTGGGGCGAGTTTGACTGATAAACTCATGTTCCTTGTGAGGATGATTAGAAGGCAGAACCGTACCAGAATTTAATTGTGGGGTTTGCTCTTGATCAACAGCTGCAGGAGATTCGTTGGGGCGAGTTTGACTGATAAGCTCATGTTCCTTGCGAGGATGATTAGAAGGTAGAACCGTATCAAAATTCAATTGTGGGGTTTGCTCTTGATCAACAGCCGCAGGAGATTCCTTGGGGCGAGTTTGACCGATAAGCTCATGTTCAACTGCAAAAGATTCGTTGGGGCGAGTTTCATTGATAAGCTCATGCTCAACCGCAGGAGATTCATTAGGGCGAGTTTGATCGATAAGCTCATGTTTCCTGCGAGGTGGCCATCTCTTGATACCATACTCCCGACATACTCGCTTCAACGTAGATCGGCTAACTGCAAAACATAGGAATTGGGAAGCTCAAAATTCTTCTATGCGAGTAACTCCAACCTACATCTCCATTTTGCAAACTTCAATATTTTGTCTTATTTGAAAAAGTAGGTACATTCAAAGCGTATCACTATTCACACGCTCTAATTCAAACCACAAATTCCAATGTTTATTTTTAGTCCCTACCTTTAAAAGATTCAATACTTTCTTTGTGGCAATCAAATTCTCTTCTTGAATATATATACTGGGTATTGATGTCATTTTCAAAGTTATTACTACACTAGATCCAAAAAGAAAGTAATTACTATACTGCTTTAATGGTTTGGTAGATTAGACGAACATAGACTAGGTTATACACATTTCTTTTAGTGGTGAACATGCAGCTCGTATTAGTTCGGTTTGTGCTTAACTAAAAACCAAACTAAGTTATGGGGATTTAATGTTTTAAGAACCAAAACTATCCATGAAAACAACGAACTGCACCAATCCAAACCATTTGACAGTTAGTCGGTTCCAGTTTTGAACCACAGATACCTTTAAGTACGTTTAGATAGTAGATACTCCTCTTCTACTAAGGGATCCCGCAACTATGCTTAAATGCAAACTTTTGATCTCAACCGTTGGATTGTATTTTCAATGGTTCAGATTTGTGGACAATTTATGATTGGCCATAAATTATTTATAACCGGCCATAAATTGTCCACAGAAACGGTCCATTGAAAATATAATCCAACGGTTGTGGGAGGGAGTCAGCATTTAAGCATAGTGCAGAATCCCTTAGTAGAAGGGTGGTGTAAGCTTAGATATCATACGTACGAGTCGTTTATACATACCACTTACAAATTGCATCAAATGCTCGACAAAAACCCCTTTTTTAAAATGAGATCAATTAAAAGCCACCAAAAATTACTAAAATTCAGCATACGTCCTCTATAAGTTGAGCATATTTTATAACATGCATGAAGTTACTAATGTATCCATTTTTGAGTTGTCTCTTCAAATATGGAAACTCAAATTGTCACATGCCAACTGGTAGTACGCCAAAGTGGATCTGTCATTAGCTAAATGGATGCTCCCATACAGAGAGCATGCATGGTTGAAGCAAGATAGACTCTGAAATGTTTTGGTGGAGACGTGGAGTTTTTGAGAGAAAAGTCCATCCATTTGGAAACAACAAGCAATATATTACCACCAAGATTGAGATTTTCATTTGTAGAATAACTATATTTATGTGTACCTTCGAGATGCTCTGCAGCTTCATTTTGACACATTCCCTTAACTTTTAAGATATCTTCCATTGTAATTTCTATTCTAACTCCTGGGGTATTTACCTTTCTTTTCCCTTTTTTTCCCGAACACCCAGAATTCAATTGACCCTCTCCCACTACGCCTTCCCTTGTTCCCTCACTCCCCATTCCAACTGCCTCAACTCCATTGCCAAAATCCTCATCTAGGTTCTCTTGTTGAGCTGTCAGCAAAAACAGTAGTGGCACAATTTCCTCTACAACAGCCGCTAAGGTTTGATCAGAAGGCAGAGTATCAGGATTCAACAGTGTAGACTGGCTAACTGCAATATGTAAGAATTCAAAAGCTCAATATCTTTCTACCAAAGCAACTCCAACCCACATTTCCAATTTCAAGAGCCACAAAAAATGTTCGAGTAAAAGATTGCATTCAAAGCATATCATCATTCACATTCATTAACCACAATTCTCAATTTTTGTTTCCTTTTCCCTTTATTAATGACTGTGTCCAGGACTTTGCAGCCAGTCCGCAACTCATTTTCACGGTTGCATATAGCCACTTTCCCACTTATATGTACAAGGTCAATTCAGATCCTAACCCCTGGGGCAAGCAATCTCAAGGGGGAGTAAAGAACAGAAATACCAACTTTCCTTCTCTATTTCCAAGAGTCGTTTTTTATTTCTCGAACTCAACTTTCCTTCTAAAATGTCAAGATTTAGTTTCTCTATCTTCTTTGCAGAATGTAAAAATCTCCTAAAAATATTGTCAACACATTTTCAACGGTAGCGATCTTCTGCACATAGGGTTTGTATGCACTTCCTTTCTCATTTTTTGTGTGTGTATTTTTGTGTTCGGTCTACCAGTATAGAAACTAAAATTGAGGTCTCCGAATTTGAGCCCCAGTACAAAGCATGATTGGAGTCAGAAGTTTTTATGAGAAGAGTCTATCTACATGAAGAAGTGCAGATATTGGCGCAGTGGTGAAGCTATCCCATTGTATAAAGGTCATGAGTTTGATTTTCAGAAATAGTAAAGAGTTCGACTTATGCTGAAGTTTTGGTACGGATACGCCCATCGAGTTTATCTAGTTAGAAAAAAAATGAACAAAATTGAGATTTTTATTTCTTGGTGGAGCGTGTATAGATGTGTACCATTGAGGTTCATTGCAGCATCCTTAAGACACACTCCCTTAGTTTGTGGGATGTCTTCCAAAGGAATTGCAATTCGAACTACAGTAGTTCTCTTGTTTTCTCTTTCTCCACGTGGAGTTTGAATCTTTTCCATTTCACAGTCCCATGTTCCCACACCCCCAATTCCAATTTCATCATCTACTGTGGCCTCGCTCAAATTTGGCGGATTGTTCAAAGACAGCAAGATCTGCTCCAGCTGTGGATCCATTTGCTGCGACTGTGAGAATAAGCAATGTAGATTCACCTGCAGATTCAACAGCGAGAGCGTCCATTGCTTGAGTCGCGGCTTCTGCATTTGCTTCGACAGCAAGAATATGTGCTGCAGCTCTGGCAGCAACGACTCCAGCTCTAGTAGCATTGACTGCAGCACTGGCAGCATTGACTGCAGCTCTGGCAGCATCGACTGCAGCCTCAGCTGCTGTTGCAACGAAAACATCATCTTGTTCGGCAGCAAGCATATCCACTGCCCCTGCAGCGCTAGCAGCTCCCGCAGCTGCAACTCCATCATCAGCAGCTGCACCTGTTGCTCTAGTCCCTGCAGCTGTAGCAGCAGTTTCAACTGCAGCTGCTGCAGCAGCAACTGCAGCAGCTGCAGCGAAAGCATCTGCAGTAGCAGTAGCAGCGACAGCAGCTGCCGGGTCAGCAGCTGCCGGGCCAGCAGCCGCCGGGGCAACCGCAGCAGCAGCAGCAGCCGCCGGGGCAACCGCAGCAGCAGCAGCAGCTGCTGCGGCTGCGGCCGCGGCAGCCGCGGCTGCCACAGCAGCAGCAGCAGCCACAGCCGCAGCCGCAGCGGCGGCGGCAGCCGCAGCAGCTGCAGCAGCTGCTGCAGAAAAGTGTACCAGTCCTGCAGTTGGTTTTGTGGCAGATTTTCCATTGAATGGTTGGATGGTTGACATACAACCATCGAATTGGACGAGGGAAGAAAAGGCCTTTGCAGTGACAATGTAGGGATATGTGAGGACGACGAAGGGATATTAAAGTAGATCGTCATGTCGAATTCATCTTCGATAGCCTCATCCGATGTTCGACTGGTAGACCCTTGAGACGGGACGACCATGGAACTGGACAACGGTAGAAAATGCCGTGGCGGCGAAGGAGTCGAGCATTGCGGCAAAATGCACCTAGGGGAACGCAAGGGCGACAAATTCGAGAAGATATCTTCATTAGCCATGTCCGACTCTCCACTGTTCGTAGGCGCAGCCATTGACACACAGTTACCAAATTCAACCAATAGGGAAGACAAAACACGAGATTGGCAGAATACTTCGTGTAAATTAAAAGATGAAACAAGAGATTAGAAAAGCTGGAATTTGTTAAAAAGCCCAAGTAGAAGAAAAGAAGCAGCAAAATTTGGCGATCCTAAGATCATTGAATGGATCAAGAGACAGAGATGATCACAGGGCGAGAAAGGGGGAGCGGCTTTGAATGAGGAAACGAACCAGAGAGACTGCAAATGGTAACCAAAAGTAGTAGTTATCTCTGCGACTCCTACACCCTCACAGCCGCTTTTATATTTGATGGGTTTGAATTGGTCTTGTTAATTTCCCAAAGGATCATAAGATTCAAAAAGTCAGAGCAAATGAGACACACGGCACATGACCATTACAAAACCAAAAAGTCTAGTCACGCAGCTTTAAAACACAATCGCTTGACCCACATGCATCAAATGGCTCCGGACATAATCATGTCCGAAGTTATGTTTTAAATTTGTGCACGTAGCATTCCCCACTTAGTGAAATTTCTCCGAGTAACTATTCAGTGTTCCGGTACCACGTGACAAAGGGGCGTGCCTTACGAGTTACGAGGTACTCACAACTATTTACACAACGAAAAATTGTGCGTTTGAGACATTAATTTTCAGAGTACATATATGTTGTGAAAAATGGGTTCTGATCCAGGTTATCGAACTTCACTTTTCAATTTTCCACAATATACAATGTGTTCTTAGAGCATATCGAATAGTATCCCTTCAATAAGATTTCTGACATGATTAATGTTCTAAATGATACCACAAAATAAACAATTCTGATCACCAAAATAAATCGGGAAAAAACAAACAAATAAGCCGGACTGGACTTTTCAATCCCTTTGAAATTACTTGATAACTATATTTGGGATAGGCTGCTACTCTTTTGCTAAGTTCAAAGTTCGAACAGTATCTACGGGTAGCTGGAAGATATGAAACATAGGTTTTTTCCTAAAAACTTTTAGTTGTATGCTGCTACCTCTTGGGCATTTGTGACTGGCTTTGAGCCTTATGTTTTGGTTTTTGCCGTGGGGAATGCCCCTTTGATCCTGTAGTTGATTGTTGCTTTCAATGAAAGATAAATTTACTATTTTTTTTTCTATTTCTTTTGTTTCAAGTTTCAATAAAAAATGTTATGGCACATGAAACATTTTCATGAAAAGAATTTGGACGGTTCAGATTCTCATAATTCTCATAAATGAGAATTAGATGAGAATCTGAACCATCCATTTTTTAGACCTCAACAAGAACATTAGTCACGTAAAACCATGTTTGATCACATGCGGTCTGATATGCTTTCAGAGTACATCTATATTGCGGAAAATGTGTTCCGATCCAAGTTATCGAGCTTCACTTTTTAATTTTCCGCAATATACAATGTGTTCCAATAGCATATCAAACAACATATGATCAATATGATTTTTGACGCGATGAATGTTCTTAATGATTTCTAAAGAATAAACAATTCTGATCACCAAAATAAATCAGGAAAAAACAAACAAATAAACCGGATTGGACATTTCAATCCCTCTAAGACTACTTGATAACTACATTTAGGATTGGCTGCTACTCTTTTTCTAGCTGTACATTTACGCATAGAGAGGAGAGAGTTCAAAGAGTCCCAATGCTAACAAATTTCAAAGTTCAAACAGCTTCTAGAGGTAGAAGAATAATTAATCCCAGCGTGTACTTTAGGTTAAGGAAATTACCCCGTGCTTTCTTTCTCTATGGGCTTGGGTTAGTGTTTTTTCCTAATCGGTTCAAAATTAATAATAGCCAATCAAATTTCCCATGGCATCAGTCGACCCTATAAATTACTGAGTGGCAGAAGACCCGACCGCCCTACCCATATTTTTATCTTTATTTAGAATCACATTACTATTTCAACTAAAAGCGTAAAAAGTAAAAATGAGTTAACTAAGAAATTACCACAATCAATAATCATCCTCCTCCTAAGATTGTATGCATTTACAAAAACTATAAGGCTATTTTGGACAAAAAACTATGAGGCTAGGATTAATAGTTTACCTTTTGGAATCAATGGACAAGAATGCACTAGATTGTATGCATCTACTACAATTTGTATATCACAATATTTTTTTATAATTCTGTTTAACTAATGCTGTTTTGTCATATGCGCGAAAATTGATATCAGCATTCGTAAGCTGCAAGAAATTTACTGCTCACCTACCCAACATGTATTCAATAATACACCACTTTTACTGGAGCACTACTCCTACTATGCGACGACTTTTCAAAAGTGAAGTGGGAGTGATGTGATGTTTCCTAAAGCCAAGTGGGAGGATGTTTCCTTGCCTTACTGGTCTTCTTTGGTTTTTTGAACTGCCCCAAAGGTTGAAAGCAATATACTTTCAAATTGTACTTGAAGCTTGTTTCAGAATGGGTTAAAATTTTTATTTTTTGTGTAATAATAAAATTTGTTCCAGAAAATGGTGAATAAATACTTATTTGTTAAGAAGACAATTTCAAGTTTACAAATTATGTGTTTACGTAAATAATTTTTCTATTAATATAAATCTTGTTTGATAGATCTCAATGAGATTTTTAATACGGTGCAAAAAAAATTGAAAAACTATTTTTTATTTACATTATTTTGAGTTTGAAAATGTGAAATAAACTGTTTATTTAGGTTTTGTAGAACAACCTTTCTTATTTTCGTTGAAAAGTTTCAAAATAAGTACTTTTTTCTTAAGGTTTCTGAAACCGGCTCTTGCATTTTTTTCACCGTTTGATTGAAGAACAAAAATCTCCACCCTTGAATCCCTAAAAGCCCAACAAGTTACCACTCATATTATTCAGTGCTCCTGACTCCTATTACTTCCAACCAACCATTCATGATAGCATTGGGCTACCTAACAAGTTATAGATCCACGGGCACGTACAGTTTTGTTGTGCTCTTTCTCTTTTATTTTCTTATTATATATTTTTTTCATTGATGGGTTTGGTGTGAAAAGAACGACACTACTACAAAAACCTTAAAAGATGACACTCAAAAAGTTGAAACAATGACAGTTTTTGTAAGACTGTCATCGAAAATATGATGGTAGACTTTTGATGACAGTCCATCTTACAAACTGTCATCTTTGCGATATAAGATGACGGTTTAGAATAAAAGTGACATTATTATCTTTTTCTTTAATGTCAATTTTTGCTTAAAACTGACATTAAAACATGCGCTTCCGGAAGCCCATATAGGAAACCTTTTAATGACAGTTTTCCTTAAAAGCGACATTAAAACTAAGCCCTTTTAATGACAGTTTTAGTTAGAACTGACATTGCAGTTGATCATAAAAGATGACAGTCAGAAAGTGTCATAAAAACATATAAGATGATAGTTTAAAACTGTCATCTCATACTTTCAATGTCTACGATGACAGTTTCATCCAAAACTGACATTAAAAGTGCTCATCTTAAAATTTTTGAAAATATACTATACATGTTTTTGTTTGTCTTTTGTTAACAATAAGCGTGCCAGCTCAGATGGTAACACGCGCGCGAGGAACTAAAGTTCTTGAGTTCAAGTCCTGGGGCAAGCAAATATTTGCTGGCCACACAAGTGCTAAGTAGGCGACACACAAGTGCCACTGGGCGGCCATGCGAGAGGCACGTGGGTGCCACGTGGGCGGCCACGCATTCGAAAGAGAATTGGTTTTTTTTTTTCTTGAATGAAGAACAGATAAGATGACAGTTTAAATCCGTCATCTTTGCGATTAAAGATAACAGATTAAGACTATCATCTTTTATCACAAAGATGACAGGTTTAAACTGTCATCTTATATGTTTAATGACAGTTTTTTATTGTCATAACAAATCTAGACTTTTAATGACAGCTTCATAGATGACAGTTTCAAAACTGTCATCTTTCACGTTTAATGACACTTTTAAACTGTCATCTTTAACGATTATTGTAGTAGTGCGAGGATTCACACCACTTTTCTACTGGAGTACTACTCCTACAGTGCGACTACTTTTCAAAAGTGAAGTGGGAGTGATGTGATGTTTCCTAAAGCCAAGTGGGAGGATGTTTCCTTGCCTTTCTAGTCTTCTTTGATTCACAATTGGTTTGGGGGAAAATTTCACGTAAGCACCCGACCTTTCACACAAATCACACATAAATACTTGACCTTTCTTAAATTTCATATAAACACTTGAACTTTCTAAAAACTCATCAATTCAACACCTGACCTTTATTAAATTTCATATAAACACCTGAACTTTCTAAAAACTCATCAATTTAACACCTGACCTTTATTAAGGGTGCGTTCCAGAACTCAAAAAAAACTCTTATTTTTTAAGAAGACAATTTCAAGCTCAAAAATAAGGGGTTTATTGAAATCTAAAAATATACACTATGGATCTTGTTTGAAAGATCTCGTTGAGATCTTTTATACAATGCAAAAAAAAAATTAAAATTATTTTTTATTTACATTATTTTTGAGTTTGAAAATGAGAAATAAGCTGCTTATTTTTTAAGAAGGTTTCTGGAACGGAGCCTAAATTTCATATAAACACCTGAGCTTTTTAGTATCACATACTTTCAATCCATAATAACTAATAAGTACTATCATATAGATAAAGTGGTATGTATTGTCATAAACAATGGCAAGCGTAACCTTGAAAAATTATAAAAACATGAAAATTAAATCTTGGTTAGATTATTGCGAAACACTTATTTTTGTTCTTCAACTTATGGTCTTTGAGTAAGTTGGTAAGAGTTAATAATCACAACTAAACTTAGTTTATTTTTTATAAAAACTTACTTGGTTAAGTTCTTCAACTTATTGGCTTTTGAAAGTTACGTTATGAAGCTTCTTCTTTAATATTCATTTTTTTTAGAAGAAGAGAGATGAATGAGAGTTAGAGTGGACAACTTTGAAGAGTTTAAGGTAGGTATGGATAAATCTAGTACCATTAATGTCGTAATTGGTGGTAGGTAAGCAAAACAATGATCAAAACGTGTTAACTTTCTGTAGTAAATATGATTTCATCGTATAGTCATCGTTGGCTTTTAACAAAGTAAAAAACAGTAAAGGCGTGGTAAGTGTTGTGAACAATAGTTAACTCATGGCAAAACGTGATCAGTTTGCACGTTAAGATTGGTTTCACAATATAGTCGTTTTTTCCTTATTTCATGGTAAGTATTGTCAACCACGTGGTAAGTGTTATCAACGAATATTAGTCCATTGTAAAAAAATTCAATTTCAAACTTTTTAAACAATCAAAAGATTTCATTGTACATAGTAACTGGAACTTTTCTGGAAAAAAATGTATTATTTTTAAGATCCCCTTTTACGGACCGGAAAAACATTTTGGGACGTCGAGAGGAGTAGTTCACAATTTTGCTTCCGGAAAACATGGCCTCTAACTAGTTTTTGTTGACTGTGATGGTTAAATATTTGAGAGTTAGGGCTAGGCTATCGTGGGGAAGGGATAGTGGGCATTAGCGATGGATTCGTCGGAGGAGAGAAAAGGGGACGAAAGAGGCAGAAGTGATGGCTAGTGGAGGGTTGGACGGACATGGAGGAATGGGGCGGTGATGGTGTCTGGAATAATGAAGGGGAAGTGAAATTATTCGATGTTTCGCTAGATGACAAGGATTATGTGGCCATTAATAATCTTGGCCGTTATAGTTTATAGTTGTGAAAACTCGCGTTTTTGGCAGCAGGCGTGAATGCGATGTGCGCGGGCGTGCCAAGACTTGTAGCGCCTAACTTGTTGTGAAGATTCCCGTGAATCTTGACTTCTATCGTAGAACAACTGTGTACGACCCAAAGGTTAAAGATCGTAAGAAGGTTCGTGGTTTGCCACACGGTTGTGGACTTAATATTTCCTAGTCGTATAGGAAATGAGACGTGAAAAACGTAAACTTTATTACTCCGGGATAATAAAGTGGTACAAGAAAAGATAAAATCCAAACTACTTGAAAAAGTTAGTTCGAATGGGGGTGAATACTGGGTATTCGATAATCTACTTTGCTGAAAGTAGGAAAGTGTGCTTCGCTGGGAAGGCTTTGTTTGTAAGCGTTGAGCTTTGATTGGTGTTGGACCCGTTCTTCATCTTGTGAACTTGTATTTATAGGCACTGCAGTATGCTGATTCAGGCCTGAATCCGAACCCAGCTTTGCACCACAAGCTGCCATGTATCCCATGATGCTCCCTCCTTTTGTGCTTGCTGAATCATGGGCAGTTATTTGCAGTTGGTAGATCATGGGTGATGTGGCAATAACTCCCTACAATCTCCCCTTCTCATGCTAGCTTGACACATGGCGACTTGACTTGGTCACAAGCTGATTCAGGCCTGAATCCGAATTCAGCTTTGCACCACAAGCTGCCAAGTGTCCCATGACTGCTCCACTTTTCATGCATGTAAGGTAGTGGGCAGTTGCTCAGAGGTTGATGGCAGTTAAATTCGATCATGGGGAATGGGCCTCTTGTATGTTGACACGTGTCCCATGCTTTGGTAGAAATATCTCCCAACTTCCCCCCTTTTTGTGCTTCCCATGCCACATGGCCAATTGACTTGGTCAATTGGCCTTTGATTTGAGAAAATCCCAACTGCCAGAGAACAACCAATCCCTACAAAAGTGGACCTTGTTCCTCAAACCAAACCGGCACCATATTACAAGCCTAAAACCGTGGGCTACTTCCATGGGTCGAACCATCATTTCCCTCATGGGCCAAACCGTGGGCTACACTTTTGAAGGACCTCGAGCCATAATTAAATATGGGCCGCGTGTCACTTGGGCCCAAATCGTGACCATGAGTTGCGGGCTCCTCATATGGGCTACGTGTTTCTTGGGCCCAAATGGAAAATACCCATGGCCCAAGAATTACCCAATAAATTACTTAGCTTTCGGGCCAATTTAATCAAAGAATTAATTAAATGGCCAATCACGGCTAGCCCGATCCGCGGTGCCAAAAATGGGCATAAACATTGCCCCCCCACGCCTTGATTCTTTACTTTTAGGATCAAGGCGTGAATAGAAAGTAAAGCCATTTTTGGCATACCAAACAGATCTTCAATCCTGTTGTAGCATGACTTTTTTTGCTTGCCTTGCCTATGGATAGTAGGCACTAGGCATTGTTACGCTCCATTCAGGCCTTTGATAATTTGAAATCTGTCTTTAGGCCTGAACCATGAAGGGCTTGTCAAAAAGGCCCAAAAATACGTTAGAAGGCCTGAACTTCTTCTTGGAATGTTTGGAAAATGTGGTTCAGGCCTCAAGAAAGAGCTCAAAGGGCCTTCGTACTAGCAAAAAGGCCTGCTTACACCAATATGAAGCCTACGTCAAAGCTTGGTTGAAGAGAAACCATAGCATCACGAAAAAGGCCTGATAAGGACTAGTGGAAGGCCTGAACTTCGTCTTGAAATGCTTTGAAATGTGGTTCAGGCCTTAACAAAGGGCTAAAAGAGCCTTCATCTCTGCGGAAAAGGCCTTTGTAAATCAATAAAGTCCTGTGTTCAGGCCTGGTTGTAGAAAAACTGTAGCATCATGAAAAGGGCCTGGTAGGGACTAAAAATAGATTGGAAGGCCTGAACCTCTGCTTGTGAACTTTCAGGCCTGCTCAATAAAACGAAAAGGCCTCCACCTCTGCGGAAAAGGCCTGGTAAAACTCTGATAGGGCCTACTCAATGACTGATAGGCCTTGGCCGAACATTTTAGAAAAGCTTGTTCGGCCTATGAAGGACTTTTCATTGGCTATTTAGCCATTTTTGACACCACTTTGGCGTTTTTGTGTAAGCCAAGTAAACAACACTCGCTTTTGATGTGCCCCACAAATCCAACGTGGGCGCAATTCCACAACTTTAAGGCCTACAGTTGGCCTATGCTTGTAATGCCTTTTGGCAGTTTGAACAATGCCAAAAAGGCCTTCATGAACCGGGGGAGGAGGGGGTTCTCCAATTACAAATGAATCATGATCAAGCCCTGGAGTGTTGTCGGTTTCCTCATCTTCATTCAATTCCTCCTGCTCTAGAACGGGTGCGGCATGCAATTCAGACCTGACCCCAAGGCCAATGGTAGGATTAGATCGTTCCTGACTTGCATCGCTGTCTAGGACTGAATCTGCTTGTGGTAGCTCTTCAGACACTTGAGGAAGCTTCTGAGAAGAAATAATGGGCTGATCTTGCCTCACAATTGGACTTTCCATGTTCTGGCTTATTCCATGTCTGAAATCTTGCTCCTTTTGCGTTGAAACAGACCTATCTTTTCGTTCCTCCGGGCATGGAAATAGCTTACCATCCAAAAGTTTTTGGAATACTCCTGAATGTTGGCTGTTGCGCTCAGGCCTGAAACCATTGTCATGATCTGTATCATTCAGGCCATGCTGCTGTTCAGGAACCCTCGAAGGCCTGAACTGGGACGTTTGCCCCCCGAGTCGAAGTTCTTGGCCTCCTTGCCCCCCGAGTGCAAGGTTTTTGGAAACTAAGGGTTGAGAAAAGCTTGGAGGCCTGGTGTGCTTCGTGGAAGCTTGTTGAGACGCTTGCCCCCCGAGTTCAATTCCTTGGCCTCCTTGCCCCTTGAGTGTGGGCCTTTTAGAAGTTAAGGACTGAGAGAAGCTTGGAGGCCTGAAGTGCTTGCTGAAAGCTTGTTTAGACACATTCAGGCCTGAAGTTTGGCCTAAAGTACTAAATTGTGATGTCTGTGGTGGAGTAAGAGTTGGAGTTGACTTCATATTTTCGAGGGCCTTTCTGGATTTGATTAGACATTCTTCAACTATACGCCTACATTCATCCCAGGGATCAATGAATTTCTGTGAGAGTCCTTCGTTGGATGCAATAGTACAGGACTGAATGTCCATATTTTCTTCAACTTGGCTCTCCAAGGTTTGAGTAGAAGGATCATCAAGCCCACCATTTCGGAATTCATGTTGTTCAGGTAGGGCTGGATACATGATATGTGAATAGCCATGTGACTTGGTTCTAAAGAGACCATTTACCTCACGACGTAATTGGCGATCTTCCTCTTCAAGTCTGTCAACTTCATCTTCAAGCCCACGAATTTCATCGTTGTAGTAGTTGTTTGTGTTGATATACCCATCCTCCATATGATTGAGTCGAAGCCTCTCACAATCAAGGCGGTAGATTTCATCTTCAAGTTCGTCGACCTTATCATCGCGCCAACGAATTTCTTCTTGACATCGCCGAATCTCAACATCCAATTCAACGTATCGAATTGACATGCGAATGAATCAGCGTAATACCCTTTGAAACGACTAGGGTCCCACTGGGCGTGCCAATGAAAACTCGCGTTTTTGGCAGCAGGCGTGAATGCGATGTGCGCGGGCGTGCCAAGACTTGTAGCGCCTAACTTGTTGTGAAGATTCCCGTGAATCTTGACTTCTATCGTAGAACAACTGTGTACGACCCAAAGGTTAAAGATCGTAAGAAGGTTCGTGGTTTGCCACACGGTTGTGGACTTAATATTTCCTAGTCGTATAGGAAATGAGACGTGAAAAACGTAAACTTTATTACTCCGGGATAATAAAGTGGTACAAGAAAAGATAAAATCCAAACTACTTGAAAAAGTTAGTTCGAATGGGGGTGAATACTGGGTATTCGATAATCTACTTTGCTGAAAGTAGGAAAGTGTGCTTCGCTGGGAAGGCTTTGTTTGTAAGCGTTGAGCTTTGATTGGTGTTGGACCCGTTCTTCATCTTGTGAACTTGTATTTATAGGCACTGCAGTATGCTGATTCAGGCCTGAATCCGAACCCAGCTTTGCACCACAAGCTGCCATGTGTCCCATGATGCTCCCTCCTTTTGTGCATGCTGAATCATGGGCAGTTATTTGCAGTTGGTAGATCATGGGTGATGTGGCAATAACTCCCCACCATCTCCCCTTCTTATGCTAGCTTGACACATGGCGAATTGACTTGGTCACAAGCTGATTTAGGCCTGAATCCAAATTCAGCTTTGCACTACAAGCTGCCAAGTGTCCCATGACTGCTCCACTTTTCATGCATGTAAGGTAGTGGGCTGTTTTTCTGAGGTAAATAGCAGTTAAATTCAATCATGGAGAATGGGCCTCTCGTATGTTGACACGTGTCCCATGCCTAGGTAGAAATATCTCCCAACTTCCCCCCTTTTTGTGCTCTTCATGACACATGGCCAATTGACCTGGTCAACTGGCCTTTGAATTGAGAAAATCCCAACTGCCAGAGAACAACCAATCCCTACAAAAGTGGACCTTGTTCCTCAAACCAAACCGGCACCATATTACAAGCCTAAAACCGTGGGCTACTTCCATGGGTCGAACCATCATTTCCCTCATGGGCCAAACCGTGGGCTACACTTTTGAAGGACCTCGAGCCATAATTAAATATGGGCCGCGTGTCACTTGGGCCCAAATCGTGACCATGAGTTGCGGGCTCCTCATATGGGCTACGTGTTTCTTGGGCCCAAATGGAAAATACCCATGGCCCAAGAATTACCCAATAAATTACTTAGCTTTCGGGCCAATTTAATCAAAGAATTAATTAAATGGCCAATCACGGCTAGCCCGATCCGCGGTGCCAAAAATGGGCATAAACAAGTTGCCATGTGTTGCCTTATTAATAGGACTTGAAGATCGTTCAATTCCCCAAGGATTGGAGAGGAGCCAAACTCGTGATCTTTATTCCATTTTGTAGTAGTGAACAAAGGGCAGGGAAAAGACTGTTAAAAAAAGCACCAGAAGTGTGCTTGGTCCTGTCGCTACAATTAAGCTTGACCCAAAGGGGACTGTCAAGGCAGAAGGAGGGAACTCAGGGAAGGGCAGACCCATGGATGCCAACGCACTCCCAAGCCTCCTTAGCCGTAGGATAATTACGAAAGACATGATTAAATTAACCAACTCCTCCTCAAGACAACCGAAAGGGCAGAGATTGTCCGAGGAGATTTGACGATGGAAGAGGAAGGATTTAGTACTCAACCTGTTCTGAAGATGGAGCCAGAAAAATGGTACCCTCTAGGATGACCTTGAATTTTCCAAACCCATGTCCAATCGTCAAGGGGCCATGAAGAGGTTTTTTGATGGAGAAAGGCGTGAGCGGACTCCATGGAGAAGAGACCACGGTTGCAACGCCATGCCCAAGAATCCGGTTTGGGGTCAAACCATTGAAGACAAATGGAGTGAATGGCATTAAGCACATGATTAGTCAGAGCCCTCAATGAAGTCCCTAATTCGCCCAAAGCCAAGACAGTTATCAAACCAGAAACTCGAGGTCTCAACACTCTTGACATTAACTCTAGTGCTTTTTAAAAACAAGTCGTGACCTTTCGTAATGCCCCTCCAAATGGATTTGGGAGAGGGCCAGCTGGACTTCAGGGAATTTAAATTATAACGGGCCTTATGGATGACTTTGGCCCAAACTGAGTTGTCTTCAGTGCGAACACGAGTGCCAATTGGCTTAGCCATAGCCACGGTTTGGTCACATTATCCCAACTCACCGCGTGAACTTTATGCTTGTCATTGGTAGAACTAGAACCCCAGAGAAAGTTACAGTTAATTATGTCCAAAGTGTTGGTGATAGCAGTAGGGGAGCCAATTACACGGCATATTATACGCAGGGTCGGTAGTCATCACCGAGTTGATGAGGGAGGGTAACTCTACTTGCCATAACAAGATTGTTACTTCTCCAACCTCCAAGCTTCTTTATCAAAGACAAATTGATACGACTCCTTAGCAGGTCGTGTATGGTGCAAGGGAAAGTCAAGATAGATGCCAAGGTTTTCGGTACAATTAACTTGAAGGATATGACTCGGAGCAGTCCTGTTGCTGGGCGAAACGTTACTGGAGAAGAAAACTTTGGATGTAGAAAAGTTAAATCTTCTGCCCTGACTCACTACAGAACTTGGATAAAATATCCACAATGGTCTCACGATTGGTGGTGGAAGCTTCCGCAAAGAACATGAGGTCATCGGCAAAGAAAAGGTGAGAGATCGGGGGGCCTTTATTAGCAATACGGACAGGGACCAACGCTTATCGGAGCACGCGTGCTTGGTTAATCATGATGGAGAGGTACTCCATACAAAAAATAAAGATATATAGGGAAAGAGGATCACCCAGACGAATGGCGCCCCGGGAAGGAAAAAAATCCTTAGCAGTGCCACCATTGAAAAGAATTTCCATAGATGTAGAAGAAATACATGAGGTCTATCCAAAGTTTGGGGCGGTCATACTTCTTCTCGAAATCAATTTTAAAAATAAGGTTACATCTCCTACCCTTCATGTTATTAACATATTGGATAGCTTCTTGAACAATAATAACATTATCCACACCCTTGCGACCCGGAATGAAACTGGCTTGGAAAGGAGATATGAGTTCGTCCAACATAGGACGTAAACAGAGGACTAAAATCTGTGACCAGTTTGTCTTCACTTTCCTTTCGGAAGGTTCGACGAAGAGTCAGATTCATCCATAGATGGCTGAAGAGGCTGACCATGCGCTCCCCAGAATGGAGTTCAAAAAGATTCCATAACTCTCGCAGGTGAATCTGACAGGAAAGCGAAAGGGTCCGAAGGAAGAGGTATAAAAAAAATGACTCTCAAGTCTCAAGCTCGTGAGAAGAAAGCGAATGCAGTCTCAGTTTTAGAAGGAAGGGCACAAAGTGTGGCATGACGACGATCATTGGGTGTAACTGAGGGAACTGGAGAGGGGAGGAAATAGTGAGCTGAGAACATTCAAATTGGGTATTGAAGAGATCAATGAAATGGTCAGTGATAAGGTCCTTATCCAAGTTCTCCTCATAAAGCCAAACACCCTCTTGATTCTTCAGCACAAACAAAGTATATTGCAAGACAAAGTATCCTTTATCATTGTTGTGCCCTCTCCCTTACAATTCTTTAGCACAAATAAAGCTCAATAAAACTGAAAAATAAAAAACCATTAGTCACTAAAATTTAACATCTATAACAATAGCAACCCAAATACCAAGCCACTGAGAATCTCAAAATCTAGACGACTTGAGATCAAATGAATAAATCCTTACTACATGCACACGCCCGCCAGAATGCCTCCACTTAATGACGCACATGCTAGCTTCCTTGATAGTGCCAAAAGATGCACTTTTGTGCAACATTACACGATACGTCTAAATAGATTGATTTTGAACCAAACACCAGATGTCAGGATAAACACTATAACAACAATAATTTACAATGGAAAAGAAGGGCAATCCTTAACTAGCAAAATTCAAGTTGGTCGACAGAATTAAACAGCTACTTTGACTCAAGAATTACAACAGTCAAACTGGTGCCCAACAGTCTAGAATTGGATTTGTAATCCTGTAAATCCTCGTTACAAGCTATTAAAATCAACTCTTTGTTCTCATCTTTGGAAAATACACCATCTGAAGCACTATATTATCAGACTACAACAATAGCAACTCAAATACCAAGCTATTGGCGAATCTCTAAATGCGATTCTCTTATGCAATACAATAGATCTGGATTGTATCACCAAACACTTCTACAGTAACAAATTAGGAGGGTAAATGCTCAAGTACCGAGATTAATGTTGGTCAACAGGGAACCAATGAGCTACTTTTTATGGGGTTAAAGTTTGGAAGGTTGCTTTGTTTTGGTTGCTATTTTTAAAAATGAAGCAAATACATTGGAACGGCGCAAAATGAAAAGATGAGCAAACAAATACTCATATTAATTTTACCTTTAAGCAAATAGATTCCTTTAATTTGTCCCAGAAAGTCAAAGTTCTGACCAAATCAAATTACTCCCCAACCAATTAATTTGGTCAAAAAGCCCTTTCCGATGGTTTGTCCGGTTTGTAGATGTCCATTTTACTCCCATGGGGTTCCCCCTTATCTGATGTTTAGGCTTATGCCTACCAGATGAATAAAATTTCTCACCATTGACAAAAAAAATTTGGTCAAAAAGCCTTAGTTGGTAGGGATTTCCCGGGGAGAATTGAAAGGCAAAATGGAAGCTATCTAGAGTTTTCTTTGATGGAGGTCATTAACTTGAAATTCACAAAATCTAATAGAAGACTGAAGGAGTGGATCTAACTGTTGTACAGTACTCCCATTCGGAGGAAACCAGTGTAATTAGTTGGAAGCGCGTTGTATTTGTAAGAAACCGCAAGGGAATGCCGGCCGGTCAACACGTATTACATTATTTACATAGACGGCCAAGATTAGCTAATTGAAATATACAATGTTTTAGGGAAAAATGACGGTCAATGACATGTTTTGATAATTAATACCAGCCAATGACATTTTCAGTATTAACAAATTCTTAGTTTGTCCTTGACGGGTATTAATTATCAAAACACGTCCTGGGCCGTCATTTTCCCATGTTTTAGTCAACATGTGTACGTATGATTTATGCGAATTTTCTTTTCGGGGTAGAATATTGAATATCAAAAGACAAATACTGTCCTGTCTACATTTTATTAATTAGCCAAAGTCTCTCTAGGTTGTTCAACAGGTTAAATTGTGGCTTCCTCCTCATTCTTTTTCGAAATTTGTTTGCCTATGTTGAGGAAAATGGGTTCCAATTCAGGTTATCGAACTTCTCTTTTCACTTTTCCGCAATATGCAATGTGTTCCTATAGAGCGCATCAAACGGTATCTGATCACTATGGTTTTTGATGCGATCAATTTTCTACATGATTTCTAAAAAGTAAACATTTCCGATCACCAAAATAAATCGGGGAAAAAACAAACAAATAAACTGGACTGGACATTTTTCAATCCGTTTGAAACTAATTGATGACTACATATGGGATTGACTGCTAATCTTTTGCTGTACATCTGGCATTACTCATAGAGAAGAGAGAGTTCAAATTAAGAGTCCCAATGCTAAGTTCAAAGTTTAAACAGTTTCTTGGGGTGAATGAAATTCTCTGAATTGCGTGCATGTTTCTGCTTGTGGAGGGGTATCAAGAGATCTGACGCAAACAGATTAATATGCCTTTGTTGGAAATATCCCAAACATAGTTTTTCCTAAAAACTTTTAGTTGTATGCTGCTGCCTCTGTTTGTGCATTTGCGGCATTCGAGCTATCTGTTTGGCAATCCAACGGTCCAAATCTCATCTCCACAATCCGAGCATCAAAGCCGTTCATTGACGAGATAAAATCTGGACCGCTGGATTGCCGAATGGATGGCTCGGATGCCCAAGGTAACATGCACAGCATGGTGCCGCATAGCGCCTCCCCAGGTTTGGCTTTGGATTGCCCTTTGATCCTGTAATTGGTTGTTGCTTTCAATGAAAGATAATTTACCAAAAAAAAGAACAAATATAATTCTATTTCTTCGGTTTCAAGTTTCAATACTTCCCTGCAAAGAGTATTATAGAACACGTCCAAATTATGCATATGATACAATCAGGCCAGCAAATTTAGTGGCAGAAGCAGGATTAGTACTTAGCAGGGGCTCGAATCATACTTATTTCTACATTAGTAACAAAAAAATCTAATCCAAATATAATTTCTACTATCTAGTTCTGAGAATGAGATGAAATCGTGGGTGTATGCATAACAACCATTCAATCTTGCACCTACGACCAAATAAATGGTTGATAACTTGAAATTTTAGGAGTTTTTCACACACACACACACATATATATATATATAGGAACTTTTAAGAACCTTTTCTTCCCTCGAGAGACTTGCAGGGGCGATCTACTTTTCCACATTAACCTCAAACATTAGCACTATAATTAATGGGGGTGTTTGGAGTTGTGCAAGGGCCCGGGCACCCCTTAGCGCGCACCCCCTTGTGTTCGCCCTAAATCTGTACACTAGAATCCAAAATTTGTATACGAGTAAGCTGGACATTATCTGGTCAGTTTCACCCACTAAATTTCGCGAGGTTTTCATTGTGCTACCAGATAATGAATTTCATCGGTGTGTGTAGTAATGTAGTTGCCAACAAATCACTTTTTCCATCATTTGAATCTTATCTTCTCATTAGGTAAGACATATGCAATTATCATCCATGAAATCATGAACCAAAGGAAGTTCCATCACCTGATTCTGTATTTGTTGTTGCCCTTTGTTTCCTTATCCAAGACATACATCCATAATGCCAATAAATGACCTAAAATGTATTCAGTTCCTTGCATATTTTACCGCAGCTACATGAATGCTGGTGGGAGCGATTTCATTCTCCGTGCTTGTCCTTTCGGTGCAACCTTGCAGAACAATTCAAGTATTGCCTGCGGTAGGGAGTCAGTCGATTCAAGTTCTGGTGGGAGTTCTTTGAATTTTCTTAGCTCAGATGTCGTGTCTGCACTTGCAAATATGCAAGTAAGAACAAGTGTTGGAGGGGATGGTTTCTGTGTTACTGTTTCAAGCACCCCTAGTTGTTCAATCCAAGGTTCTGGACCAGATGACATAGAATCCTTGGGAGATGTCCATGTTTGGTGTGACACAACTTTTGATGGATCCAGCAGTCCATATTTTACGAAGCAGGATGCCCTTATTCCTAACCCTTTAGAATCAAATGTAGTTCTTGATTTTCACCAAATTGCTTGTGGTGTTCGACATTTTGCTCTGGTTACAAGGCAATGTGAGGTTTTTACCAGGGGAGAGGAATTCTGGGGGGAGACTTGGGTCATGGAATTGAAAAAGATTTCAGTCACCCTCATTTTGTTGAATTTCTGGCTGTTACAAATGTAGAAAAGGTAGACTAAGGTACGCATATTGTTTTTTATCAGAAGGTACGCATATTGTTGCTATTTAAAAAATTTGAGCATTTTGCTTCCTAATGTTTCTTTCATCCAACTGTCTGGAACTCACATCCTCTGATTCCACTGTAAAAGAAGGTTCACGGAGCAGCAGGCAGAAGAATTAATGGTGGATGGAAAGCAAAGCCAGGCTACTTAGAAAGTACAACCCCCTGGTGGCAAACAGTGTCTCAACTGGATCATCCTCAGTTCCAACCGCTTCTGATGAGAATGATGAGGCAACCCCATCAGTAGTAACAATACACCGGCTCCTATTAGCATGGGTCGGCACAAGGATCACCCTTAGATGATGGTCTCATGGCATAAGGGGAACTGAGCAAATCAGATGGTTTTATCTCTCAATCAAATGGTCTTTTTGTTTAGAGAAGAGAAAGGCATCAGAAGAATAAAAGTTTAGTTGACCTCGGAGCAGACTAATATTGCCTGTCATTTTCTTACTCAATTAATCGTTTATTCTCTTGGGCGGTGCTATTTCCAGCTCTTGGGTAGTTATAGTTTAGTTGTACAGAGGGAAGTGCATGTTTTAGGGCAAAATGTGATGCCCTTTGCATAGCTTTACAAGACAACGATTACTGCAATGTTGTTTATTCATTTGCAGTTATTTGAAAGAGGAATCAATCAAAAGCCAGGGGAGAAAATTTAGTTATTGTTTTTTAGTTTTGTTCACCTTTGATGATTAGGTTGTGGTCCTTTGGAGCTTTCCCTATCGAACAAAGACGAAATTTCTACATACTCGCATGGTTTTTGGACCCTACATCAATACGTCGGATTCACGAACTATGAGAGTGTGGAGGTCCTTAGGTGCTTTCCCTATCGAACCAAAACGAAAATACTACATTCTCACATGACTTTTGGATCCCATATCGAATGTTACCGGTGGATTCAAGAACTATGTGAGTGTGTGAAACGACCCGCTCTAAGGGATTAGCATAAACTGCCTTCAAGAAGGCTAAGCAACAATCTTAATGAGATTCATTCCATAAACTCAGGACAAACTAGATTAAATAGATTACATCTGGCTTCCAAAATAAAATTTACAAGATGAGTTGCATCCACGTATGATACGACAACTCTCCAAAAAAAATGATTTACATCACAAAATGAACTATGCCAAAAGGACACCAAGTCGACCCTCGACCTCGCTCCTACAGCCTGCCAGACCAGTAGTGGACCAAAACTCTACTTCAGATACCTGAAAAGATTGTGAGTGTTACTACTTCATTCAAGCGGAAAGCATTAAACAGTTTACACGAGCAAACATGGATCGAGTAATGCTTCAATCATATTTAGCAAGAAACAATTCATTTTTCACAAACCATTAAGTAAGCACAATATTTCAAGAAGCCATAGGGTTGCTTCCCTCGCAACCAGGAGTTATGACGGTACCGTGACCCTGTGAACAGGGTACTTCCAACAATTTATACCCTGTTTGTGTACAGCAAACAGACAATTTATACCCTTCTTGTGTACATCAAGAAGAAGATAATTCCAACCAACAATACAGCTATGGCATGCTCTTGAATTAAAACCATCTTTCAAGCAACTTGATCCATATCCACAACAGTAAAAAATTTTCCAACATTCGCAAAAAAAATATAAGTTTATTTTTAGCAAGCCAACTTCAATGAAATAGCACACTCACCTTAGAGATCCAAAAGACAAAAGCGAAAGGCCTCCTTCTCAACTTTGAGGTGGAGACTTGTCCCCCGATCCTAAAATATGAATGAGACTACACTTAGAATAACTCATGTTCCAACTTATGTTATAATGCAAGTAAAATGATGGATGATGTGTTCAATGAGATTTAATCAGAGGCGGCTCCATTCACACTCTTCCATGGTCAACTGACCACCCAAACTTTTTTTTTTTTGCTTAGAATACATGTACATTTTTTGAACTAGCCTTACTTTGAACACCCAATCCAATTGTCAATGAACACCCAACCCTATTATTTGAACACCCAACTCAAATGATAATGAACATCCACCCCAAAAATAGCTCACAAATTAATCCACTTGAAATTGAAAGCTCAAATTTTAGGCAACTAACCCAATTTCAGCAATAACAAAATGAAAAAAGAAAATAAGAAAAGGAATGAACAAATAGACAAAAAAAAAAACACACACAGAAGACCTCCGACCTCGTTCCTCCCTAGCTCCCTGTTTGTTTATATTCCCTCCGTCTCAATTTAAATGCTGCCCATGGGAGACTATGAAACTTTGACCTAAAAAATAAAAAGTACTTTCAGAATTAATTTTTGACTTTGTTTTGCATCGTTACTTTAAAACAGTGCAAAAAAAAAATCAAACAAAATTATGAAAAATGAATTTTTTTTTTTTTGTATCTCAAAATGACACGACTTTAAGTAGGGAGCGTTTAAAATGGGACGAAAGAAATATATAGTTGTGATTTCTCGAGATAGTATAATGCAATTTATGAACACCCTTGGAAAAATTCCTGGAGCCGCCACTGGATTTAATACAAGAATTTCCAAGAATAAGGCTTAGTCCATGTCCAACATGAACGCTTTTGACCATATCCATTACATAATCATGAATTCTAAGAATTCCACTTAAACCGTTGAAAAGTTAACTTCTTCCTCTTCGAATTGACAGGTCATTCATAAAAAACGGAGTTCGGGTAACCTTACCACGGCCTCGCGATTATAACTTAACGATTACTAAAACTGGTGCAGAGCCAGATTTTAAGTAAACTTTAACAGCAAATCTGTTATTGCTCGGCCATAACCACAGTGCACGGGTTGCACCGTTGGAAAGCCCTACAAGTCTAGTTTTCAGCAAAGAAAGCGGAATGTGATTTCGAGTCTCGAGCTAGGAGATATGACTGTTTTTCCAACTTGTGTCTGTGCAGTCAGCAATACGAGTTTCAAAGCAGCAGTTCGGTGCGTGATTTTTAACATTTTTCCCTCTTTGAAATAAATTCTGAAAATTTTACCCAATCAACTAGACATGCATATCCATCTCCAGTAAAAATTTCAGAAAATTGCAAGGTTGGAAAGTTAGTGATAAAAATTCGTTAAGAACAGGACAGATTCAGTCAAATTCAAGCTCTAACTAACATATCCATAAGCCACATGAATTTGCTAGGTTAAAAATCCATTCTCCTAAGAACTAATTGGGATTTAAACTACAAGAATATCCAGGTATATGCATGTTTGATCAAACCCAAATCATAAATTAGGTGTAATATAGAGTTTACCTTCAATTAGATTTTCCCCAAATTTTTTTCCCTTCTTCTTCTCCTCTCTCTCTCTCTCTCTCTCTCTCTCTCTCTCTCTCTCTCTCTCTCTCTACGTTATAGAGAAAGAAAAGAACGGTGGAGGGGTGTAAAATATCTAGAAAGCTTATTAGGGAAGATTTAAGGGAAAATTTATCCCATGAGGTGGGGTGCATGGTTCAAATGAGCCATGTCTCATCCTTACCATTCATTCCACTTACCAAGTCAATCTCTTTTAATTAACTTAATTAAACCCTCAAACTTAATCATGTATCGATAAATAATTAATGAATGATATGCGAATAATAACACAACACGTGTATTAAATAGCATGACCTATGCAACATAAAATTAAATGACAAATGCGATGCACGTGCATGCTCGGAACGGGTGTTACAGTGTGGATGAGTCTATCGCAAGACAAAGTATCCTTTATTACTGTTGTGCCCTCTCCCTTAACATTCTTTAGCACAAACAAAGCTCAATAAAACTGAAAAATTAAAAACCATTAGCAACTCAAATACCAAGCCACTGAGAATCTCGAAATGCACTTTTGTGCAAAAATCACAAGATACTTCTAAATAGGTTGATTTTGAACCAAACACGTGATGTCGGGATAAACACTATAATTGCAATAATTTACAAGATTCAAGTTGATCGACGTAATTTTTTTTATTTTTTTTGATCGGCAATAGAATTTTATTAAGAAACTCGACAAAGGGTACATCGAGAAAAGACCAAATACAGACCAAGGAGAAGAGGTACTGTATAGGCCTAAAGAAAAGAGAAGAAAAGAAAACTACATTCAATGCGCATTGAATGATCTCAAATAGTCAAATTAGGCACTCAGTAACATCCTAAGCAGATCATAGACTCAAAAGGTCTTCCACACTAGTTCGGCAGATATCAGCTCCTCAACCAGTTCATTTCCTTTAACAATATTGCAGCAAAAACAGCCCCAGTTGATCATGAATCCCAGCAACTGCATTCATCTCAGTTCCATTAGCAGCAAATGCACCAAGGCATTTCATTTAGACGAGTAATCCCAGTAGACTGATTTTTAACTCGATTCATCAATATTGCATCAATAGATTAGCTCATTATCCAGCCATCTCGAACAGCAACAGAAGCATCAGCAGTTGAAAAATGACTAACCGTGCTAACTTCCAAAAACTCTCCCAACATTGGGAATTATAAGGAGAGAAAAGCCAACTTTTGCAGCAAACAGCTTTACCTTACTTCAGAGAAAGCCCACTCTTGTCTGATACTCTTAGCCCTCCAAATCAGAGTTGAAAGAGTATTGGATATTCAAAAAACATCTTCGTGTCTTCTTGTCCATAAACATCAGCTCTCATTAATCTCATATGTCCTCCATAGCATTTAGGAATGAAGGAGAGGACTATCCTTCCACACCAGAAGACCTCTAATCCTTCCAACACTACCTTAAAGGAGTACATAACAGCCGTAAATTCCTTCCAAAGACCATACTGATCTAACACACAACACCTCATCTTAGCATCATGAAACAGTTGAGACAATAATTAGCAGCAGGGCATAGAAATGTTATAGTATGAGATAAAGCCTCTAAGCCCTCCTACAAAACTTCGGAGTTGGAAAAGGATAGAGCACCCACAAAATCCAGAGAACATCTATTATTCTCTATTATTCAGAGCAAACCTCTTAGTCCCCCAAAGACTTTGGGGTTGAAAGGGAATAAAACAGTAACAATTTCCATGGGAGGTCACATCCAGTTAGAGAAACCAAAGCTTCAACATATAAGAAGACAGCAACAGCAGTTACTTCACCCAAATTGCCATCCTCGTTTTAACCAAATCCGTAATCTTTTCCAACCCCCATAGCCAACACCTAAAAGCTTGACCATTGTGATACAATCTAATCTGTGTTTTTATCCTTAATTATTCATGACACAAATCACTTCTTAACTGAGCTCCCCATACCCCTTATATTCCATGATATTATCTTCATCCTATGCATGAGAAAGTTTATTGAAAGCATTGTTGTTCTTCTGCTGCAACGATCGTTTGAAGTTCTTCAGAGGTCATATCCTGCTCCTGTCCCTCTGAAAATGAATCTGAAACATACTCATCATTATTACCCTCATAGCTTTGGCTCAATTCATACAGCTTGCGTCTTCGAGCTTTTCTTGATCCTTTCTTATTATCTCTTGCTCGAAAGTCCACGTGTAAGTTGATTCCTTGTATTTGGGAGGCACGAACATTGGAATCAATCTCCACCGGGCTATTCACAACCAAAGCGGTTGTTTCTATTTCCTGTTGTTGTCTTATCACCTCAGCACTTTCAATAACTTGAGCTTCACGATGAAGGTCTTCATTTAGGGGGCTTATATGTTCCTCTTCTGATTCTATTTCTGAGTCCACTGAGTCTTGTACAACTGAATCAAGGCCTTGGGTGAAGTGAGCATTTTCCTCTTTATTGCTTTCTTCATCCACTTCTTGATTTAAAATTTCAACCTGCTTTTGAATATTAGTCTGTTGATCTTCCAACCCTTGAGCCGCCAAAACTTGAAAGTCTTCCTCTGCATGGGAAGATGTAATTTCCAAGGGAACAGCATGCGGCTTTGCATTAATTGGTAGGTCCCCCTTTACATCTTTATTCCTTTCTATTGCATTGTTGTCCTTTTTTGATCCGTTCTTCTTAGTCTTATTGGCTTCCTTGTCATCACTTGAACTATCCACCACAGCATCTTCCTCACTTGGCTTTGAAATCTCCGAACCAGAGCTTAAGACTTGTTTGCTGGATGATACAATCCTGAAGGATGTTTCCTCCTCAACTCTGACCATATACCTCTCCCCTCCCACTATTAACTGAATGTTACCTTCTATTTTGGAAAAATTCTCAGTAGCAATAAGAAATCTACCTTTCTCAAAAGAAACTTCACGTAACGTACTGTCATCAACTTCAATAAAATGACCCCAAATGCTCGCTATCCTTCTAAATGACTGGACGTTCCATACATTGAGAGGCATACCGTAACAGGAGACCCATGCAAATCTTTCCACTTGAGCACTTTCTCCATTCCATGGCTTGAGTGCTTCTAACCATAACAAAGGCCATTCCGAATTGATCACTTTATCCCTTACTTCTCCATTTGCAAATGTTAAGATTAGAAATCTTCCACCCAATGGCTTTATTTGGACCTCAACACTTTCTTTTTTGAAAGCTTCTTCCAAAACTTGAGCTGATATTATCCTTCTCATTCTACCCACCGCGCTAAAAGTTGATCGACGTAATTAAATGGCTACTTTGACTCACGTAATACATCAATCGAGTTGGTGCCCAACAGTCCAGAATTGGATTTGTAATCCTGTAAATCCTCGTTACAAGCTACTCCCTCCGTCCCTTTTTAAGTGTCCTGCTTCGTAACTCCAACTTATTAAAAAGAGATCATCATTACACATTTCATATCAACTTTTTCTTCCACTTTTCCTACTTACCCATCATCATTACACTTTTACTCACTAACTTTTCAAAATCAAATATATTTTTAGGGACAAAATAGACAATTTACCAACTTTTATCCCCCTAACTTTACAAAATGGACACTTATTAAGGGACAGCCCAAAATGGAATACTTGACACAAAATAAGGGACGGAGGGAGTATTAAAATGAACTCGTTGTCCTCGTCTTTGTAAGACATACCATTTGAAGCACTAAATTTTGAGACGATAACAATAGCAACTCAAATACCAATCTATTGGAGAATTTCTAAATGCACTTCTCCATAAGGGTAAATGCTTAAGTACTGAGATTAAAGTTGGTTAACGCAAAACTCACTCATGAGCGACTTTGGGCTCAAGAAATACCTCAATCGGATGGGTGCCCAGCCGGCTAGAACTGGAGATATAATCCAATAAATCCTCATCGCAAGCTATTAAAGTCATCAACCCATCATCCTCATCTTTGTATTTGATGTAATAAATTCCAGCCTCGAGTGGCAGCCTCTTTTTCACTTGTTGTTCCAGCTCTACCATTCGCCATGGCCAAGACAGCCGAAACTTTATTCTTACTTCTCCATACCTTGCCATTATAGTCACAATATTTGTACCAATAGTAGCCGAGACTTGAGCAGAAGGTACCAGCGTATCGAAATTCAATTGTGGGATTTGCTCTTTATCAACAACCACAGGAGATTCATTGGGGTGAGAATGACTAATAAGCTCGCGTTCCTTGCGAGGTGGCCATCTCTTGATACCATACTCCCTACAGGCTCGCTTGAACGTAGACCGGCTAACTGCAAAAAATAGGAAGTGAGAAACTCAAAATTCTTCTATGGAGTAACTCCAACCTACATCTACATTTTGCAGAATTCAACATCTAGTATTATTTGTAGGAGAAAATCTTCTTTATGGAGGTGCTGTAAGCACTTGTTTACAGCACCCAATCGTGACCGTCCAAATATGTTTTGGACGGTCAAGATGTTAATGAAACTTTTCCAGAAAGAGTTAATTGTGACCGGTTATAATTGAAAACGAATTTCAACCATTGATTGCGTGAATGAACGGCTAAGATTGGTTGGTGCTGTAAACAGACTGTTTACAGCGTAAATAAGACAATCTCTATTTGTAGTCTCTACCTTTTAAAGACTCAATCTTTCTTTTTCGAAAATCAAAATCCCTTCTTGAAGGTATATGGGATATTAATATGATTTTCAAAGTAATTAATTACTACACTAGATCCCAAAAGGAAGTAATTGCTATACTGTTCGAATGGCACTTACTTTTTTTGATAGATTAGATGTACATAGACTAGGTTTATACACATTTCTCAAATAAAATGGAGATTGAATATCCATTTTCAGGGGTGAACACGGCTCGTATTAGTTCAGTTTCGTGCTGAACTAGAAACCAAACCAAGTTGTGCAGATTGAATGTTTCAAGATATTATCCATGAAAATGACAAACTGGACCAATTTTAACCATTTGACTATGATTCGGTTCCAGTTTTGCAACACTGTTATCTAGTTTAGATATCATACATACGAGTTATTTATACCACTTACAAATCGCATCAGATGCTCGACACAAAACCCTTTTTAAAACAAGCTCTAGTAAAAGCCACCAAAAATTATTAAAATTCAGCATACGTCCTCCATGAATTGAGCATATTTTTAAATATGAATGTATCCTTTTTTGAGTTGAGTCTTCAAATATGGAAAAATGAAATTAAAGTATTCATTTTGATGCTCCAATACAGAGTATGGTTGGAGAGAGATAGACCCTGAAATGTTTTGGTTGAGTTTTTGAGAGAAAACTCTATCGAGTTGGAAACAAATATAGCAAGGAATTACCAACAAGATTGAGATTTTCATTTATTGAAGAACTGTATTTATGCGTACCTTCAAGATGCTTTGCTGCATCTGTAAGACGCATTCCCTTAGTTTCTAAGATATCTTCCTTTGGAATTGAAATTCTAACTCCAGTAGTTTTGTTGTGACCTCTATCTCCTCCTGGGCTCATGATGTCCTTCCATTTCACTTTCCCTTTCCCTGAACACCCAGAGTTAAACTGAGCCTTTTCAAGTATACCCTCTGTTGTTCCCTCAACCCCAATTCTAATTGCCTCAACTTCATCATCCCTAAGACCAGCATCAGGGTTCTCTTGTTGAGTTGTAGGCAAAAGCTGCGGCGGCGAAATTTCCTTTTAAACAACAATTTTTTTGTCAACAGTAGCCATCATGACTTGATTAGAATGAGAAGTCAATTGTGGGATTCCTTCTTGATCGACATCTGGGCGAGTTCCGTTGAGGAGAGATTGCATGGTAAGTTTGCGTTCATTGCGAGGTGGCCATCTGGGAATTCCATACTCCCGACAAGAACTCTTCAGTTTAGTGATGCTAACTGCAATAAGGAAGAATTCAAAAGCTCAATATTTTTCTACCGAAGCAACTCAAACCCACGTTTCCAATCTCAAGAGCCACAAAAAATATGTTTGAGTAAAAAGTAGTTGCATTCGGAGAATATAACCACATTTACATTGACTACACAACCACAATTCTCAATTCTTACATACGTAGGGTTTGTATGCACTTTCTTTCTTCTTCTTTTATCCGTATATTTTTGTGTCAACAAATATAGAATTGAGGTTCGATCAAGATACAGAGCATGATAGAACTAAAGGAGTTCATATATTTTAGTCAAAGTTTATGGTACTACTTAAATTGACAGCAATTATATTCTTCTGAGTTGTATGGATTGAAATAGGATTTCAGTTAATTAAAAGCTTGCACATATAGTTTTGAATGGGAGAGAGTACTTCTATGCTCCTATGAATTTACCACATAATATATAGGAATCTAAATGTATATGCGTATCTATAATTTTAATTTCTTTTTTTTGGAAAAAAGATTCTTTGTTGATTAATATGAAGCAATCGATCATGAACTTTGAATTCACAAATGACTCTATTAAAGAATAATACCTAAAGTTGCCCCACGTGCGATGAATGTTTTTGGGGTTTTTTTTTTTGTTTAATGAGAACAAATTATATTATTTAGACGACAAATGCTTGAAGATATACTGCATGAAGCTAGAAAATATTTTTAAAATATGAAGAGACTTTAGTTAATTTCATTATGTAGGCATAAGTAAAACTTTTATTGTTAAACGAGAAGAGTGATATTTAATGGATGCTTTTAAAATCTCATAATATTTATGTTTTTGGAGATGGTGATATTTAAGTGACGCTTTTGAAGCCTTGTATTGTTCTATTATTTTTTTAAGTATTTGTATTATTTTTTGAAAGATAATTTATCTACTTAATTTATATTTTGTTTGTAAAAGTTCATATATGTAGGAGTTTAGAGTACTACTTTGTTCGAAAATAGTCTCTCTGCTTGCAGAGATGCTACATCAACATTTTTCCAAGTCCTACATATGTAGGAGTTTTGAGTACTACTTTGTTCGCCCTTCTAACCTATCTAGTTGGTAAAAAAACAAGAACAAAATTGAGGTTTTCATTTCTTGGAGGAGTGTACATATAAGTATGTGTACCTTTGAGATGATTTGCAGCATCTTTACGATGCATTCCCTTGGTTTGTAAGATATCCTCCAGAGGAATTGCTGTTCTAACTCCATTTGTTTTCATGTTTCTTCTCTCTCCCTGGGTTCTTTTCCATTGTTTTCCTTTTTCCCAAACATCCGGAATTCAACCAAGCCTTATCTGCCATTACACATTCCCCTGTTCCCTCACTACCAGCTCCAACTGACTCTATTTCATCATTCCTCGTGGCACTGCAACACACCAATCCAAAATCCACTGCAACACACCAATCCAAAATCCTCAATTGGGTTCAAATCTTGTGCTGGTGGTGGCAACTGCAACAACAGATTTGATCTGTTTTCATTTTCAAAGAGTCTAACGAAACCAGTAAGATCCATCTGTCCACCCAACCTCCATACCACCTCATAAGCTAAGATGGCGTCCTCTACGGTTGTGAAACTGCCAATGTTTAGGCTATTACACTTGCAATGAATCTCAGCCGCCCATTGGCCGTCGTGTCCCAACCACACTCTATAGGAGACCTTGGCCTGAAGAATAAGCAATGGTTCCGGAGTCGTAGGCAAGCCTTGACCGTATCTGCGTTCCAGCCCGTTGACCATGAAAACTCCCCCTCCTATGATCACATCCAACTTACCGCCCCTGTTCTGAATTAGTTGCTGCACCACGCCCACTATTTCGCCGACCGGCTGGTCAATGATGTCCTCGTCATGTTGTTCCAACCAGTTGATCCGCCTTATTGTCAATTCTCCCTCATCGATGTCCACATCCGCTATGTTCTCTACCAACGACTCCACATCATCGGGCAAGGATGTCCTCGCCGCCCTTTTTATTTTATTCAAATCACCGAACTTGTTATCCATGTAAGACTTAAAGCCGTGGAACAGCAGTCCAACGATGTCCTCGCTGTCCTCCTTGTTGAGCACATGCAACGCACCTCTCTTGTCCTCAAGTATGTGCTGATAACGCAATGCCAAGCTTATGTCCTGTATATTACTAGAAACGAAAAAAACACTTGGCATCGGCCTATAAAGAGGGAAATCTGTGGGCGACGACGGAGGGAAATAGAAACAGGTCATCATCATCTCCTCGGATTCCTCAAAACCCATATTCGAGTCTTCAAAGCCCTGATTGTTCATCGTCATAATTCCCCCTCCTCTTGGCCTCCAATCTGACGCCTCGCTCCAGTTCTTGCGTAGCTGCTGCAGCTGCAGCTGCAGCTGCAGCTGCAGCAACAACGCCGTGTCTTCGGCCAAGTACGGGGCCGGGTCGACGATGTCGTCGTGCTCTTGATTTTGTGGCAGATCTTCTATGGATTGGTTAGACCCTTGATACTGCATGACCAATGAACTGGACGACGGTAGGAAAGACCATGGCGGCGACGGAGTCAAGCACAGCTGCGACCACGCAGGGGAAAGTACGGGCGACAAATTCAAGCGGAAATCTTCAGTAACCATGTCCGACTCTCCACAGTTCATAGGCGCAGCCATTGACACGGTTACCAATTTGAACCAATAGCGGAAACAAAAAACACGAGATTGACAGAATAATTCGCCTAAATCAAAAGATGAAACAAGAGATTAAAAATTTGGCGATGCAGATCCTAATTCGGTACGAAACAAATTCTTTGAATCTGGGTGTTGAATCCTAGGAGAGACCTCTAAGATATGATCAAGCAATGGATGGATGGAGAGACAGAGATGAGAGGGCGAGAAATCGGGAGCGACTTTGAGAGGAAACGAATGAGAGACTCCAAATGGTAAAGTAGTGTTTTAACTCTGCAAGTCGTAGACCCTCAGCCGCTTTTATATTGATGGGTTTGGTTTGCTGAATTTCCCAAAGGATAAAAAGATTCAAAAAGTCGGAGCAAATGAGACACTGGCAAATGACATAACCATAACAGCAGTAATTTCTCCGTGTATATTCAGTGTTCCGGCACCATATGACCATGGGCTTGGCTTACGTGATATTCAAAATCATTTATATAGCACAATTCGTGTGATACGGACATTATTTTTGTTGGGTGATTGAGCGACCTTCATTGTGTGTGTGACGATCTTTTTATTTACGGAAAACGTTGCATGACAATGTCACACGGTGTGTATGTGGTAGTATACCACATGCGTAATCACACACTTGTACACATACATTTACATGGTTTATGGGATTCACACACATACACCATGTGTGATTTTAGAGTTTTTGAAAGGAGAAATAGACTTTACTACTACTACCACCTATTTGTAGCCAGTTTTCGAAATTGAATGACCAAAATCACTCATTTTTTAGATTTCGACAAGAACAATAGTCACGTAAAAATCATGTTTGATCACATGCCGTCTAATATGCTTTTAGACTACATCTATGTTGCGGAAAATGGGTTCCGTTCTAGGTTATCGAACTTCACTTTTTAATTTTCTGTAATATACAATGTGTTCCAATAGCATCAAATAGTATATGATCAATCTGATTTTTGACGGGATGAATGTTCTAAATGATTTCTAAAGAATAAATAATTCCGATCGCCAAAATAAATGGGGAAAAATCAGTGGACATTTCAATCCCTTTGAGACTACTTGATAACTACTTTTGGGATTGGCTACTACTCTTTTGGTAGCTGTACATTTGGCATTATGCATAGAGAAGAACTACAAGGCTAGGAGTTTACCTTTGGGAATTAATGGACAAGAATGCACTAGATTGTATGCATCTACGTACAATTTGTATATCAAAATATTTTTATAATTACCTAGCTAGGTTGATCGACAATTTGTAACATAATTTAACTAATGCTGTTTTGTCATATGCACTTTGCAGAAATTGATATCAGCATTCGTAAGTTGGAAAGAAATTGGTGAAATTACACGAACACCCCCTCATATATTCGGTTCAGACACAGACACCCCCTAACCTTTAAAAACGCCCATTCACACCCCCCTCATCTTCTACCGTTACCCAAGGAGCACCCTTCCGTTTGAGTACCGTTTGTTGCAAGGCACATGTCAATACTTTTGCCAAATTTTAGACAAAAATGCCTTTTAACGGCAACATATACCCAGTTGCCTTTCTGTAGACACCCCATTCTGGACTGTCCAGATTAGTAGTCCTTTTACTCTTTATTGACCCAATGATGATAAAGCGGTCGAGAACAGTTCAGAGTTGATGGATGGATTTGAGCTTTGGGGGTTTGGACCCTCCTTTTTCACACCATTTCAAGCCCACCTTTCAAAGCCCACTTCAAACCCTTCGAATCTCGAGCCCAATGGGCCTCAACAAAGCCAGACCTTGCTTACGCCACCTTCCCATTGGCGTGCGCCAGGTACTTGACACGTGTCGATCATCGGCCGTTGACTGAGTTTGACCTGGCGCACGGTAGGTCATAGGTGGCGTACGGAGGGTATTGACCGGTCAAATCACCGCTTTTACAGCACGCGACCGAGACTTTTACGGCTCCAGAGTACAGGGAACAGTGCTCCCAATGATTATCTGCTGCTGGGCCGTCCCTCACCCTCTCCTACACCTAGTCCCATGCATTTAATGCATGGGTGGCTACTCACTCAACCCAACCAGCCCTAACCAGCCCTCAACCCAGCTGATTACCCCTGGTCTCAGCCCCTCTCTCCTCTATAAATGCAACCCCTTGCATTCATTTGCAAGGGTTAAGCACATTAAAGAAGCCAACTCTTTTCCTCTCTTATCTCTCTTGTTTTCTCCTTTCTCCATTGGAAGAGCAAGAGATAGAGAATCATCCCATCCCTCACATCACTGATCAGTCACCAACCAACCTCCATCTTCAACCTTCAAAGCTCAAAACTCCTTCCATCCCTTGCACCAAAGGTATACCACCTTTGTGCTGCGTTCTGTTTTCGATCCCTGAGGGGAACCAGAAGGGTTCTGGCTAGTAACTGATACTAGTCCAGGCCCCTTTCTGGTAAAATAAACCAATCGTAAGAGTCACAACATGGCGCACGCCAGCTATTATTAGCCGTACGCCACCTTTGGCTGTACGTGCACAGGTGGCGTGGGGATCATGTAGGGCTCATTTATTGTTCATTTCTTTTATGTCATCACCTTATAGCATGCTAAAAACCAGTCTACTGCTTTCAATATTTTAGAGCTGTTCAAATGTAGCTTTCAATACTTGTACTTTCTTTGTTCTCAAGGCCTCTGGGGTATGTCTGGTCATGTTCCAGAACCCAGATGATGTAAAGCCAAACACTGGTTCACATACAAACCTGGCGTACGACTCCTGCAGGGTGGCGTACGGCATGTTTGTTAAGGACCAGTGCCTGGCCCTTACATCCTAGTTCAATCCTGGCCTCTTGTTTCTCCCCACTCTGTTTATGGGGTTCGTCTTGCTATTTTCCTGACTACTGGCCATTCCTTATGTCTGTACATGTGAATAATCCATATCATAGACTGCGTGGTTTGCCCTGGGTGTGCACTGGTCCTTTCCAGAGCCCAGAGGATTGAGAGTAGGAGCTGCAGGAACCTGATGTGTTAGTGTACGCCAGCCTGAAGGTGGCGTGCGCAGGGTGTGCTGGCGTGTCGTGGTTTGGCCATGGCGTGCCAGCATGTCGCCTGCTCACGCACCCGACGGGCAGCGTACATCATCCCGTTGAGTTTCTGGCAGTGCTTGTTCCCAATCTATGTTCTTACATTTAGTTCAATTCAAGCAAGCAAATCATCATCCATAAACATTTTGTCATATAAATTGCAACGTGTTACAGCTTTAATCCCTATCAACTGTTCCCCCGCCCTAATTGGCTAAAATTGGTTGAATGAGAGAAAAATGCAAATGTTTTGATAAAATGCCTGAGTAGAGACCGATCTCCGGATTGGGCGAGAGGGGTGCCATAAAACCCTTCCCCTCTCGTAACCTGGCTCCCGAACCTCAGATATCAAAGGTGACGACGGATCAGTCTACGCCTTTTCAAATCAAATCAAACACTTTTTCAAAATCAAAGCAAAACGTAGCAAATGTTCTCGAGTTCGGTTCCTTGGGTATTCTTCCGCTAAAACCCGAGTGGCGACTCTGAATCGAAGCGTTTCGCCGCGCTATTTTCCAAATGGGCCGCCCCCCGAACAATATCTATTCCAAACCAAAATCGGGCGATTTTCGGGGCGTGTGCCCACAGTGGCGACTCTGCTGGGGATCATTGCATTAATTAGTATTTGGGCATTAATACATAAATGAACAATCTTCGAAAGTCTGGCAAAACAGTACGCTCCGCGCTGCTGAAGAACGGAATGGTAACGTAACAGGATCTCAGCATCCGACCAATCCGAACTGGGGCTTTGTTATTGTTCATTTGTGTAATTTTGTCCAAGTATTGATTAATAAAAGTGAGCCAAGCTTCAAAAGGCATTTTCAAAATCTTGCATTTCTCTCTCATTTGATCAGTCTTTGGCATTCTCCATTTGCATCGATGTTGGATAAGCCCCGTTGAGGTGTTTTGGGTAACCGGCACAGTTTACTGGAGCCCGGGGTCCTCGAATGCCCAACAACCTTGGACGATGATGAGTCGTAATACCGTTCGACCATTGCTTTGCTGCACGCATTGCAGTGGGAGGTATACCGCGGCTCTAGTCAGAGGAACCCCTTTCAGCCAAAACCAGCCTCGCCATGCGTACAAAGCACTAGAACCTTTCAACCTAAGACAGGAACCTGCAGGGTAGGATTACTTGCATCTAACCCCCATAAGCTATCGATGTGTTACTGCTTTCCCTATCGCATGCCTGTACATACATTCATACCGTTATGCGTAGGAGCATGCTAGGGCGGCTTTCAGGTTGTCTCTTGTCGAGTCTGTCTTATGCCAATTAGGATGTTGCTATGACCCGATGAAGAGTCGTGTATCTTGATGGTGCACGTTATCAGTTTTCAAAGTCCTTGGATCAGCGAGACTTTGGGAAATCAAAACTTTCTAAACCCTTGTCTAAAACCCGATCGAGGTTTCAAACAGAAAAACTAGGAACAACGAAGAGAATGCCGTGATACGTACACCATCCAGGTTAAAGTGCTAATCACTTACACCATCAAGGCTGCTTATGCCACCCCGGTTCCGGTATCACGTTATCTACACCGAGTTGTTCCGACCTCCAAAGTTGAAACTTCGAGAACGGAGTAGTTAAAGACTTAGACTATTTTGACATCTCTTAGTGATAGTCGATTCAAACAAGGATACACTGTCGAAAAGAAATCCGAGGATTCTGGCAGCATCCGAACGTCATGAGACAAACTCGTTTCTAGAGTCTAGGAGGACACCGACGACGATGACATGTGCATTGCATTCTTTCAAATTCTTTCAAAAGCTTACTGCAGGAACGCCACTGAGTTCTCATTTACTTTGCTGTCCAAAGCTCTAGGCCATCACCCTCACCGATCATCAAATCCAAAATGGCATCACAAACAGAGATGGCTGAACTGAAAAGGACTGTAGAGGAGCTAGGTCACAAAATGGACAAACAAATGATCATGGTCCAGGGACTGGTTGACCTTTTCACCACCATAGCCCCGCAGTCGGATATGGGGCTAATCAAGGAATCCTCTCAAGCCTGCCACACTCTTGCCGTTGGAAAGTGCTCGAAGGATATGTTCAAAGACTTGGTTGAGTTTCATGAAGCCAGGACTCACCCGAAGGAGAATGCTGGGTCATTGTTCAAAGCCAATGCCGAAAGGGAGGACATGGGCAACAAAGCAATCAATCCTAAAGGCAAAAGTGTGCATCGTGTGGAAGGTGCAGTGTTGTGCAGCTACAAAGCGAGCAAAGGTTCCACTCTGAAACCTCAATCCGGTCGTCGGAACCCACCAAGGACCTTCTCCCGCTTCTCCACACCTTTGTCCTCCGTGTACGAGAAGCTACTCGAAGCTGGCTTCCTCAAGCCACTCCTTCCAACTCCTTCACCTCGAACATTCCCGGCATCCTACAATTTAAATGCCTATTGTGCTTTCCATCAAATGCCTGGCCATCTCACTGATGCCTGCTTCCGCCTCCGGCATGCCATTCAAGATCTCATCGACAATGGCATCATCCCAGCTTCACTCCCATCAAAGCCCAGCATCATCTCTGAGCTCCTGCCTCAACATGTTTCTAACTCACACGTTAGTCAAATGTCTACCGCCTCCACTCAAATCAACCCAACCTGCACCATATTCAATCCTAGCCTCCTCGTCATCCCAGAAAATCAATCCAAGCCAATCTTGTCTCTCCCGTCTGAACCCGAGGTTAACTTGATGACCATTGGTGAAGTCGAGATCCTCACTGCCAACACCTGGGTTGACAGTGATGAGGAGCCTGCAAAGGAGAAATTTAAGAGGAAGCTTGATCACTCAAAGGAGAAGACGGACATGCTGTGGTCTTGTAGTCATGAGGACTTTGGGGCTGTTGTTCAAAGAGTTCCTTCAAGTGGGTCGGATTAAAGGAGCTGAAGAATCTGAAGCGCTGTTGCTTGGGCCTGTCATCCTCTAGCTCCCACCTTTTTTGCGAGGAAGCCAAGGGTAACTACAAAAGTTGCATTTTCAAATCGCGTCTATTTTGCATTGACACTTTCGAGTCTGAGTCTGACATAGTGTCTGTCAAGTTGTCTAAGTCTAGCTCTGAGTTGGAGTTTGTGTCTCTTGGCCCTCCATGTCGTAGCTTCTATCCTCACCTCGAGTCTTTTTGTTGTACGTGGCAACCCTGAGGGTTTTATGATATGCATTATCCTGCTTCTAAGTATTTTGCTGGCTTTTGAATAAACTGTGTCGACCCTGACGACGAAGGGATAGATTTCGATGGGATCATCCCAAAGGAAATGTGTTCCCTCGCCGAAAGGGAAGACGAAAGGCATGCTCAGCCTCTAAAAGAAGAAGTAATTTCTAATAAACTTGAAAGATGAGGTAGACCCCCCGAATGGTTCAAACTGGTTCACCGCTGTCCCCAGAAAGGCATTGCTCCCGCTCAGACTTGTTCAAAGAATTCAACAACATCTTGGCATGGTCTCACAAAGACACGCCTGGCGTTGATCATGAGATAAAGAAGCATGGAATCCCCTACTATCGGATGCCAAGTCAGAAAACAGATGCTCAGAAGGTTCCAGGCCTCATACCATGTTCAAAACAGTAACAGCAACATCCCATCAAGTGCACATTAAAAAGGTGCAAAAGTGGCCTGGAGCGAGGCATTTCCAACCAAAGTAGTCAGGCCCCTTCACTATTAAAGCCATTTCATCTGTGGCTGCAGTCAAAAGTCATCGACGGGAACGAATTCAACACTGTGATCAACATGGATCAATTCAAGTGCTATTTTTCCTTGAGAGAAGCTCGTTGGGTCGAAAACCACAAGGGTGGGCGATTCCAGGCAAAAGTTAGAGCAGCCTGCTAGATCGAAAACCTAAGGAGGCGATCTAGGCAAAAATAAATAGGCAAAGTCAAAAGCTCGCTAGACCGAAGACCCAAGTGGGCGGTACTAGACAAAAGTTAGAGCGTAAAAGGAGAGGTAAAATACACGAGTGGACCTTGGCCTGAACTACGTTTTGACCTGATTCCCCAGAAGGGGATACGTAGGCAGTCTCTCTCTTCGAGACTCGGTCATACTCTATCAAATGGATCTCAAGTTTTGGCTTTGATGCACCGCGTTGGCTGCTTGAACTATGTTTTGACAAATCCTTCCCTGAGACTCGGTCACAATTTATTCAACTTGATAAAAGGTTTGCGACTTTGGTTCGCCGCATTGGTCGCCTAAATGGGGTACATGGGCAACCCCTCCTTGAGGTTCAGCCATAAGCTATCAACTTAACCCATGGTTGACGTTTTGATGAACATTAGAGGTCGAGCAAGGACAACAAGAAGACCAGTTTCATTGGAGAATCAGAAGGGGGGAAACCTTTCGTCTTTCAATTTTATTTCAAACTACTTCTTCAATTTCAAAGCTGAGCGTAAAGCCTTAAAATATTTGAAGCATCAAAAACAGAACGAAATGCTTGCGTGGCCTAACGGCTCACAGATTATTCTAAATCAGCAGAGTCTAGTGTAAGCAACCGCAGCAGACTTGTAGCCATGCGCGCTACTTTGAGGTTCACGCTCATTTATTCAAAGTGATGTGTGTTAGTCCCAAGCCTGCGCACACTTCTTCAATTCAGGCAACATTCAGAAGCAGTAGGCCACTGCCGCCGATTCATCAAGTTAAAAGTACCTCAAATGTCATTGAAGGGGCTTTTGCCAAGTTTTCTATACCATGCAAGTCATGCGGACCTAATGTGACTGCATGGAGGTGTCGGTTTCAGTCCGGGCCTATACGAGTCATCTCTTTGAGTCTTTTTGTCCATCTTTGCGACATTTTTTTTTTTTTTGAGTATTTTAATCTGTTTCCCATTCTGGGGCTTTCTTCTCAATTTTATTTGTTTGTGCAGGTCATTATATATCTATTTGACCTTACTCAAGTGTCAGTTTCACCTGTCTACGGGATATTTGAATTTTGGCTCATTAATGCCTAAAATTTCATTTTTCCGCGAATCTAAGAGTCCGCATCGCATCCTGGGGCTCTTCTCCTTTTTTTTTCGTTCGAGTTAGGCAAGTCTGCACATATATGTGTGTCTGTGTGTCGACTCAGCTCACTTGTCAATGCAAATTAGATATTAGTGGTGGGTTTATACGCTCTTTCTCAAAGGAGAGTCAATAAACTGAAAAATGCAATTTTTTGCATTGCTACCCTAGCTTCTATCCCCTATCCAAGCAATGGAATCGTGTGAACAGCAAGAATATGTCAGCCCATGGCAAAGCAAATCATATATATGGGGCACATCCGCCCAAGCATCAAGGAACAGGCAAACAGGTCCAATACCGCTGCTAAATGTCAACTGGGAACCCGCCAGCCCGCTCAATGCCCATCTATTTTGTCACGCAAGCCTGAAACTCAAAAGCAAAAGGCAGTAAAGTAAGGAGACTCAGTGGTAGTCCTCAGGCATCATCGTCCTCTTAGGAGCCGCCCTTAGCTTGCATTTGCATTTTCAATTTGTGCATTCACTTTAGTACATATCATTGCATATTGTATATCAACTGTGGAAAACAGGAAAAGTCTATCCAGTGCCAAAGCACGCCTATCCAGTATCGAAAGCAGCAAGTAATCAGGATTTTGGGTTTTCGTACCTGGGATCAAGTCTCTACTGGAACTAGAGCCGAAACCACTACCCAAAATCAATCCAATCAACGACGGTCAGCCATATCGTCCTTCAAGTCAATTCAATCAACGACGGTCAGCCATATCGTCCTTCAAATCAATTCAATCAACGACGGTCAGTCATATCGTCTTTCAATTCAATCAACGACGGTCAGCCATATCGTCCTTCAAATCAAATCAATCCAATTCAACGACGGTCAGCCATATCGTCCTTCAAATCAATCCAATCAACGACGGTCAGCCATATCGTCCTTCAAATCAATTCAATCAACGACGGTCAGTCATATCGTCTTTCAATTCAATCAACGACGGTCAGCCATATCGTCCTTCAAATCAAATCAATCCAATTCAACGACGGTCAGCCATATCGTCCTTCAAATCAAATCAATCCAATTAACGACGGTCAGCCATATCGTCCTTCAAATCAATCCAATCAACGACGGTCAGCCATATCGTCCTTCAAGTCAATTCAATCAACGACGGTCAGCCATATCGTCCTTCAAGTCAATTCAATCAACGACGGTCAGCCATATCGTCCTTCTCAAATCAACGACGGTCAGCCATATCGTCCTTCTCAATTCAACGACGGTCAGCCATATCGTCCCTCTCAAATCAACGACGATCAGCCATATCGTCCCTCTCAAATCAACGACGGTCAGCCATATCGTCTTTCAAATCAATTCAATCAACGACGGTCAGCCATATCGCGATTCTCAATTCAACGACTGTCAGCCATATCGTCCTTCAAGTCAATTCAATCAACGACGGTCAGCCATATCGTCCTTCAAGTCAATTCAATCAACGACGGTCAGCCATATCGTCCTTCTCAAATCAACGACGGTCAGCCATATCGTCCTTCAAATCAGTTCAATCAACGACGGTCAGCCATATCGTCATTCTCAATTCAACGACGGTTAGCCATATCGTCATTCTCAGTTCAACGACGGTTAGCCATATCGTCATTCTCAGTTCAACGACGATGATCAGAATGTCGTCCACTTCAATCCATCAACGGCGATCAGCCATATCATCCGTTTCCAACCCTTCACGGCATTCAAAATATCGCCCACTGTCCAGCTCAACGGCGGTCCGCCCGTCCAAACAGTCTATAACAACCATCCGCCTATCCTGATCCATATCTATCTACAGCAAGCGCATCTTCCAGCAGCCTTATTGCTTTGTCTCGGATGGTCTTTGATAAGGAGATTGGCTCTAATTCCCAACAGATGGAATTTAACCTACCTGACATGACCTACCCGTGGGTGTTGGAGTTCTATGTATCGAGGACGGTTTGATCCCCATCAACGATGGTCCACCCATCCAATTTCAAATCAACGACGGTCCACCCGTCCAATTTCAAGTCAGCGGCGATCCATCCGTCCAATTTCAAAACAACGACGATCTATCCGTCCAAATTTCAAATCAACGACGGTCCACCCGTCCAATTTTAAGTCAGCGGCGATCCATCCGTCCAATTTCAAAACAACGACGATCTATCCGTCCAAATTTCAAATCAACGACGGTCCACCCGTCCCATTTTAAGTCAGCGACGGTCCGTCCGTCCAACTTCAAATCAACGACGGTCCGTCCGTCCAACTTCAATTCAACGACGGTCCGTCCGTCCAACTTCAAATCAACGACGGTCCGTCCGTCCAAATTCAATTCAACGACGGTCCACCCGTCCCAGTTCAAAATCAACGACGGTCCACCCGTCCCAGTTCAAAATCAACGACGGTCCACCCGTCCAATTTTTGCCCGCTGCGAGCAGCAGTCTTTCTCAAATGATCTGTCTGGCTGAGCTCGCCGATCAGGTTCTTTAAAATTCGTGTCTTCTTTATCTTGCTCAGGATAGTCGAGAGTAGGGTGTCTAGACAACCTTTGACGTTACTTGTCTCCACTCAAACAAATGGTGCTCCAAGTGCCGTCAAAGGGGGGCTTCTGTAGACACCCCATTCTGGACTGTCCAGATTAGTAGTCCTTTTACTCTTTATTGACCCAATGATGATAAAGCGGTCGAGAACAGTTCAGAGTTGATGGATGGATTTGAGCTTTGGGGGTTTGGACCCTCCTTTTTCACACCATTTCAAGCCCACCTTTCAAAGCCCACTTCAAACCCTTCGAATCTCGAGCCCAATGGGCCTCAACAAAGCCAGACCTTGCTTACGCCACCTTCCCATTGGCGTGCGCCAGGTACTTGACACGTGTCGATCATCGGCCGTTGACTGAGTTTGACCTGGCGCACGGTAGGTCATAGGTGGCGTACGGAGGGTATTGACCGGTCAAATCACCGCTTTTACAGCACGCGACCGAGACTTTTACGGCTCCAGAGTACAGGGAACAGTGCTCCCAATGATTATCTGCTGCTGGGCCGTCCCTCACCCTCTCCTACACCTAGTCCCATGCATTTAATGCATGGGTGGCTACTCACTCAACCCAACCAGCCCTAACCAGCCCTCAACCCAGCTGATTACCCCTGGTCTCAGCCCCTCTCTCCTCTATAAATGCAACCCCTTGCATTCATTTGCAAGGGTTAAGCACATTAAAGAAGCCAACTCTTTTCCTCTCTTATCTCTCTTGTTTTCTCCTTTCTCCATTGGAAGAGCAAGAGATAGAGAATCATCCCATCCCTCACATCACTGATCAGTCACCAACCAACCTCCATCTTCAACCTTCAAAGCTCAAAACTCCTTCCATCCCTTGCACCAAAGGTATACCACCTTTGTGCTGCGTTCTGTTTTCGATCCCTGAGGGGAACCAGAAGGGTTCTGGCTAGTAACTGATACTAGTCCAGGCCCCTTTCTGGTAAAATAAACCAATCGTAAGAGTCACAACATGGCGCACGCCAGCTATTATTAGCCGTACGCCACCTTTGGCTGTACGTGCACAGGTGGCGTGGGGATCATGTAGGGCTCATTTATTGTTCATTTCTTTTATGTCATCACCTTATAGCATGCTAAAAACCAGTCTACTGCTTTCAATATTTTAGAGCTGTTCAAATGTAGCTTTCAATACTTGTACTTTCTTTGTTCTCAAGGCCTCTGGGGCATGTCTGGTCATGTTCCAGAACCCAGATGATGTAAAGCCAAACACTGGTTCACATACAAACCTGGCGTACGACTCCTGCAGGGTGGCGTACGGCATGTTTGTTAAGGACCAGTGCCTGGCCCTTACATCCTAGTTCAATCCTGGCCTCTTGTTTCTCCCCACTCTGTTTATGGGGTTCGTCTTGCTATTTTCCTGACTATTGGCCTTTCCTTATGTCTGTACATGTGAATAATCCATATCATAGACTGCGTGGTTTGCCCTGGGTGTGCACTGGTCCTTTCCAGAGCCCAGAGGATTGAGAGTAGGAGCTGCAGGAACCTGATGTGTTAGTGTACGCCAACCTGAAGGTGGCGTGCGCAGGGTGTGCTGGCGTGTCGTGGTTTGGCCATGGCGTGCCAGCATGTCGCCTGCTCACGCACCCGACGGGCAGCGTACATCATCCCGTTAAGTTTCTGGCAGTGCTTGTTCCCAATCTATGTTCTTACATTTAGTTCAATTCAAGCAAGCAAATCATCATCCATAAACATTTTGTCATATAAATTGCAACGTGTTACAGCTTTAATCCCTATCAACTGTTCCCCCGCCCTAATTGGCTAAAATTGGTTGAATGAGAGAAAAATGCAAATGTTTTGATAAAATGCCTGAGTAGAGACCGATCTCCGGATTGGGCGAGAGGGGTGCCATAAAACCCTTCCCCTCTCGTAACCTGGCTCCCGAACCTCAGATATCAAAGGTGACGACGGACCAGTCTACGCCTTTTCAAATCAAATCAAACACTTTTTCAAAATCAAAGCAAAACGTAGCAAACGTTCTCGAGTTCGGTTCCTTGGGTATTCTTCCGCTAAAACCCGAGTGGCGACTCTGAATCGAAGCGTTTCGCCGCGCTATTTTCCAAATGGGCCGCCCCCCGAACAATATCTATTCCAAACCAAAATCGGGCGATTTTCGGGGCGTGTGCCCACACTTTCATACCTCATTCATCATTCTCACCTTATATCAGAGATTTCCTCTCTCACTCTATATTAGAGATTCCCTCTCTCTCTCTCTCTCTCTCTCTCTCTCTCTCTCTCTCTCTCTCTCTCTCTCTCTCTCTCTCTCTCTCTCTCTCTCTCTCTCTCTCTCTCTCTCATACGGCAGCCATGGAAGGTGGCAAATGGTAACAATAGCTATAGTTGCCACCATAGCCACACCAACAATAGATCTAATAGCTGCAGTTAGAGCTATAACTCCAACCAAACCCATAACTGGGTTGATTCTTACTGCCATTGTGGAGAAAAAGCCCCCTTGAGAACTTCAAATACAAAATGGATGATAAGCAAATGCAAAACAACAAAAGCCCCAATTGTTAAAGGTTATCGATGTCACCACTGTACAACACCTTTCAAAAAAAAATTCTACTATTTCCAAACAAAAACCCTAATGTATTCATTTATCATATAATATGAACATATAAATCTACATTTGCGCCATTTAATGAGAAAACCGAGGATTTTTTTACATATAAAACATACCTCCAAAGTAGGGCTTGCCACGATTTAGGGTTGGCCACGATTTACAGCTTTTCTATAGTGTACACGATCCGATGTTCTTCGAAACTTAGGTTTTCTTCACCATCTCGGGTTAGCCATGATCTACAATGCAAGTTGAAGAGGGAGAGGAAGAGAGACAGAGGCGTCATGATCGCGTAGGGTGGAGAGAAATTTATGATCGAGTGAAGTGTAGCGTATGCTTGTTGCTCTATTTCATAACAAAGGGTATATTTGACATTTCGGTGGCGTTAAGGTTTTTTTTCCTTTTCAGTAGATGAGGGGGCGTGTATGGGCATTTTTAAAGGTTAGAGGGTGTCCTTGTCCAAACCAGATAGATGAGGGGGTGTCCGTGTAATTTCACCAAGGGTATATTTGACATTTCGTTCATTCCGTTAATGGCATTGAGGTTTTTTCCTTTTCAGTAGATGAGGGGGTGTGTATGGGCGTTTTTAAATGTTAGGGGGTGTCCTAATAATTTCACCAAAGAAATTTATTGCTGCACACCTAGGGAGCCTTGAACTGTTGTACGTTACTCCCACTATATTCGGTGGAGACCAGTGTAATTAGTTGAAAGGTTGGGAGCGCAGTGTATTTGTAAGAAACCTCAAGGGAGGATGGTGAAGTTAGCGTAAAATTTGAATGCCGGCCGGTCAACACGTATTGCATACACGCCCAAGATTAGCTAATCGAAATATACAATGTTAGTCAACATGTGTACGTATGAATTTTATTTTTTTTATAAGTGGATGTTCAAGCCAATTTGCGCGTCTTTTGATTAATTTCGGGACTATGAAGGTAACAATCAGGCATAACCCCCAGTGGACCCGGCCAATGTTTGGTTTGTTCTCCGTGAAAATGGAACATGTGATCTCATGGAAGAGCGCTTATTTCTTTCTCATAACCAATTGACCAAATCCTTTGGGGTTTGTGTACGTATGATTTATGCGGATATTCTTTTTAGAGCAGAATATATCAAAAGACAAATAACAATTTGTCCTTCCTACATTTTAATTAGCTAAAGTCTCTCTAGGTTGTTCAACAGGTTAAATTTGTGGCTTCCTCCTCACTCTTTTCCGAAATTTATTTGCCTAGTTGAGGAAAATGGGTTCTGATTCAGGTTATCGAACATCACTTTTCAATTTTCACAATATACAATGTGTTTCTAGAGCATATCAAACAGTATCTGATCAATATGTTTTTTAACGTGATTAATGTTCTAAATGATTTCTAAAGAATAAACAATTCCGATCACCAAATAAATCGGGAAAAAACAAACAAATATATTGGACTGGACATTTCAATCCCTTTGAGACTACTTTTTTTTTATTATTTTATTATTTTTGATCCTATCGCTTTGAGACTACTTGATAACTACTTTTGGGATTGGCTGCTACTCTTTTGCTGTACATTTGGCATTACGCACAGAGAAGAGAGAGCTCAAAGAGTCCCAATGCTAAGGTCAAACAGTTTCTAGGGGCAGGATAAAATTCTCTGAATTGTGTACATGTTTCTGCTTGTGGAGGGGTATCAAGAGATCTGATGCAAACAGATTACTATGCCTTAAAGGGAATATACCAAACATAGTTTTTTCCTAAAAATTCTAGTTGTATGCTGCTGCCTCTCTGTGGGCCTTTGCAACATTTGAGCAGTCTGTTCGGCATTCAACGATTCAAATTACATCTCTACCATCCAAGCCGTTTATTGTCGAGATGAACTCTGGACCAATGGATTGCTGAACGAACAGCCCGGATGCACACAGCATCATGCACATCACGGTGCCGCCTAGCACCTCCCCGGTTTGGCTTTGAGCCTTATGCTTTGTTTTTTTTTCTCTCCAGGGAAATGCCACTTTGAACCTGTAATTGGTTGTTGCTTTCAATGAAATATAATTTACCAAAAGAAGAAGAAGAAGAAGAAGAGAGAATTTTATTTCTTTGGTTTAAAGTTTCAATACTTCCCCAGCAAAGAGTTTACACATTGACAATGACATCTTTGTTGACTATTATGGAACACGTCCAAATTATGCATATGGTACAATAGGGCCAGCAAATTTAGTGGCGGAAGCAAGATTAGTACTCAGCAGGGGCTCAAATCATATGTATTTCTACATTAGTAACCAAAAATATGATCCAAATATATTTCTTGCTATCTAGTTATGAGAATGAGAAGAAATCGTGGGTATATGCCTAACTGCCATTCAATCTTGCACCTACGACCAAATAAACGGTTTCATAACTTGAAATTTTAGTAGATTTTTTCACACATATATATGAACATTATGAACTTTTTCTTCCCTCAAGAGACTTGCAGGGGCGATCTACTTTTCCGCACTAAACCTCTCAAACTACTAGTACTATATTTAATGGGAGTATTACTATTGAAGTAGTGTAGGGGCCCGGGCAGCCCTTAGCACCCCCTTTGTCCGCCCTAAATCTGTACACTAAAATCCAAAATTTGTATACGAGTAAGCTGGACATTTTCAGGTCAGTTTGAGCCATTCAATTTCGGGAGGTGTTCATTGTGTAACTTATTAGATAATGAATTTCATCGGTTGCCAACAAATCACTTTTTCCAGTATTTGAATCTTATCTTCTCATGAGGAAAGGCATACACGTTGCGGCGTAGCTGTCAAACATGTTTTGAAATCAATTCTGTGGCATCATTCAGAGAAGACTATTATTTGATTTGGTTGTAGAGTGCAACTGTGCAATTATTATACATGAAGTCATGAACCATATGTAGTTCCATCACCTGATTCTGTATTTGTTGTTGTCCTTTGTTTCCTTATCCAAGACATACATCCATAACGCCAATAAGTGACCAAAAATTGAATTCAGTTCCTTGAATATTTTAGCGCAGCTACATGCTGGTGGCAGCGATTTCATTCTCAGTGCTCGTCCTTTTGGCGTAACCTTAGAGTAAACTTCAACTATTGCCCATGGTAGAGCATCCATCGATTCAGGTTCTGGTGAGAGTTCTTTGAATTTTCCTATAAATGTCGGGTCTGAACGTGCAAATATGCAAGTAAGAAGTGTTGGAGGAAATGGTTTCTGAGTTACTGTTTTGAGCACCCCTAGTTGTTCAAGCCAAGGTTCTAGAGCAGTTGACGTAGAATCCTTGGGAGATGTCCTTGTCTGGGGAGAGGTTTGGCATGGATCCAGGAGTCCATGTCCTACAAAGCAGGATGCCTTGATTCCTAAACCTTTAGAATCAAATGTAGTTCTTGATGTTCACCAAATTGCTTGTGGTGTTTGACAATTTAATTTGCTCTTCTTACAAGGCAATGTGAGGTTTTTACCTGGGGAGTGGAATTCTGTGGCGAGACTTGGTCATGGAATTGAAAAAGACTTATGTCGCCCCCGCCTTGTTGAATTTCTGGCTGTTACAAATGTAGTAAAGGTAGACTGAGGTACGCATATTGTTGGTATTTAAAAAATTTGAGCCTTTTGCTTCCTATTGTTTCTCTCATCCAACTGTCTCGAACTCACATCCTCTTATTCCACAGTAAAAGAAGGTTCACGGAGCAGCAGGCAGAAGAATGGTGGATGGAAAACAAAGACAGGCTACTTACAAGTTACAAGGTTCAACCCGCCAGCGGCAAACAGTGTCTCAACTGGATCATTCACAGCTCCAATTGCTTCTGATGAGAATGATGAGGCAACTTCTTGATCTTGGTTTTGAAGCTTAGGCTCCTCCAATCAAAGCCTGACAAGTGGAAGTAGGAACAATACACCAGCTCCTATTACCATATGGGTCGACACAAGGTTCACCCTTCGATGATGATCTCATGGCATAAGAGGGAATTGAGCAAATCAGATGGTCTTGTGTTAAGAGGAGAAGTATCAGAAGAAGAAAAGTTCAGTTGACCTAGAAGCAGACAAATATTGCCTGCCATTTTCTTACTCAATTATAACCATTTTCCTCTTTCACACTAAAAAATTCACGATGATATGTTTTGTTCGAAAAATAAGAACACGATGGTTATAGTTATAGTTTAGTTGTACAGAGGGAAGTTTTTAAGGGCAAAATGTGAAAGAGGAATCAATCAAAAGCCAGGGGAGTTGAAACTGTCTTACAAGACATTGGTTACTGCTTTGTTGTGTTACTCATTTGCAGTTATTTGTAATGCAGTGTTTCAGTTATTGTTTTTTAGTTTTGTTTACCTTGTATCATTAGGTTGTGGTCCTTTGGAGCTTTTTGTATCGAACAAAGACCAAATTTTTCTAATTACTCACATGGCTTTTAATTAGACCCCACACATCAATACAGTCGGATTCGTGGAGGTGGCTAAGTTTGGTTATTCCAATAATCGAATGTGAGCTCTTTTTTTGAGCAAACGTTGCTACTCTTAGCAACCTTTTGGTTTTGATTACTCCACTACGGATGCTCTTAGATGATTTCCCTATCGAACAAAAACGAAAATACTACATTCTCACATGACTTTTGGATCCCACATTAAATGTTACTGTATGTGAGCGTGGAGAAGTCTATTACAAGACAAAGTATCCTTTATCATTGTTGTGCCCTCTACCTTACCATTCTTTACCACGAACAAAGCTCAATAAAACTGAAAATTAAAAAACCAGTAACATCTATAACAATAACAACTCAAATACCAAGTAACTGAGAATCTCGAAATGGGCTTTTGTGCAACGTATATGAGAAGATACGCTTATATAGATTGATTTTGAACCAAATACGTGATCTTAGTATAAACACTATAATTACAATAATTTAAAATAGAAAAGAGGGGCAATCCTTAACTAGCAAGATTCAAGTTAATCAATGTAATTAAACGGATACTTCGATTCAATCGAACTGGTTCCCAGCAGTCTAGAATTGGATTTGTAATCTTGTAAATCCTCATCACAAGCTATTAAAACCAACTTGTTGACCTTATCTTTGTAAGACATACAATTTGAAGCACTAAATTTTGAGACGATAAACTATTGGAGAATTTCTAAATGCACTTCTCCTGTGCAAAAGATCTGAACTGTACAACCAACAACTTCTACAGTAAACTATTCAGAGGGGTAAGTGTTGAAGCACTAAATTTTGAGACAATAAACTATTGTAAAATTTCTAAATGCACTTCTCCTGCGCAATAGATCTGGACTGTACAACCAATAACTTCTACAGTAAACTATTCAGAGGGGTAAGTGCTTAAGTACCGAGATTAAAGTTCGTTAACGTGAAACTCATGAGCAACTTTGGGCTCAAGAAATACCTCAATCGAATGGGTGCCCAGCTGGCTAGAACTGGAGATATAATCCTCTATATCCTCATCGCAAGCTATTAAAGTCAAGCCATCGTCCTCATCTTTGTATTTGATATAATAAGTTCCAGCCTCAAGTGGCAGCCTCTTTTTCACTTGTTGCTCCAGCTCTACCTTTCGCCAAGGCCAAGACAGCTGAAACTTTATTCTTACTTCTCCATACCTTGCCATTATAGTCACAATATTTGTAGCAATTGTAGCCGAGAGTTGAGCAGAAGGCAGCAGCGTATCAGAATTCGACAGTGGGATTCGCTCTTGATCAACAACCGATTTGTTGGGGAGGGATTCGCTGATAAGCTCGCGTTCCTTACGAGGTGGCCATCTCTCGATACCATACTCCCGACAGGCTCGCTTGAACGTAGATCGGCTAACTGCAAAAAATAGGAAGCGAGAAGCTCAAAATGCTTCTATGGAGTCACTCCAACCTACATCTACATTTTGCAGACTTTTTTTTTTTTTGATCCTATATTTTGCAGACTTCAACATCTAGTATTATTGGTAGTCTCTACTTTTTAAAGATTCAATCTTTCCTTTTTGAAAATCCCTTCTTGAAGGTATATGGGATATTAATATGATTTTCAAAGTAATTAAATACTACACTACATCCAAAAAGGAAGTAATTGCTACACTGTTTGAATGGCACTTACTTTTTTGATAGATTAGATGTACATAGACTAGGGTTATACACATTTCTCAAATACAATGGAGATTGAATATCCACTTTCTGGGGTGAACATGGCTTGTATTAGTTTGGTTTCGTGCTGAACTAAAAACCAAACCAAGTTGTGCAGATTGAATGTTTCAAGAATCATATTATCCATAAACATGACAAACCAGACCAATTCTGACCATTTGTGTCACGCCCTCGATTTTCAACATAAATAATAATAACTTTTAGATAATTAAAATCCTCGCAATAATACAAATAATACCCCAAAGGACAGTATTGTTCCCAGAGTCAGCAAACCTGTTCAACAGTTACAATGTTTCTAAATAAACAAATACAATGCAGTACAGTTTTTTTTTTTACAAAGATACGGGGATAACTTCTGAAAATAGCTTTAAACAACGATATCAGCATGCACTCCAAGCACTCCATGACTGTGACCTGCAATGTACCTGAAATGATAGGTTGAGCTACACTAGCCCAGTAGGAAAATCTATACGCAAGCTATATGAAAATGCGATGAATCATGCACCTAGAGTGAGTGAATACGACTAGATACCACAAAGAAACGTGAGTCTTCCACCACAAACGAGCATACTACAACAAGGGGATCATGACTTCATAAAGGTATTCCTAACAACTCATACGTCAGACTAGAAGCATAAGCCAACTCGAATTATCCTAATTAGACCACAACATATCCTCAACCGTCACTTGTCCATCACTATGCAAATACTCCATTCTGTCTCGATCTATACGTATATGTGACGATCACGCATCAATAGTAATAAGTGAGCAACAATTTATATGTACAACGAACCCCAAGATGCTAATGACAACGAGTATATCTCTCAGCAGAACAAAACGTACATATCACTGAATTTCCTTTTAGAACATAATCAATTTGTCTTGTATTTCTCAAGTATTTCATTCAATTCCGAGCATTTGGGACCCCGTTCGTCCAACAAAATTTCTTTCATTCAATTCCGGGCATTTGGGACCCCGTTCGTCCAATAAATTTCTTTCATTCAATTCCGGGCATTTGGGACCCCGTTCGTCCAATAAAATTCTTTCATTCAATTCCGGGCATTTGGGACCCCGTTCGTCCAATAAATTTCTTTCATTCAATTCCGGGCATTTGGGACCCCGTTCGTCCAATAAAATTCTTTCATTCAATTCCGGGCATTTGGGACCCCGTGCGTCCCATTTCCGGCATCACACGTTACGGTGGATCCATGGCTTTCTTCGTGTTCGTTCTATCGTCTCAATTTTGTTTTATTTCTTTTTTTTCTTTTTTTTACCTCACATTACTTAATAACCTCATACTCAACATATAATAAGTTTATAACATTCATCACAACATGCCACAATGCCCACATAATCACCCGAATACCTAGACAACGAACGGGTACCGTATCATCTACATCTAAACGACACATGAGCATATCCTAATTTCCAACAAACAGTCTGTATTCGAATATTCATTAAAAATCGCATCCTTAATATCTTTCAATGATTCTAGCGCCAAAAGTTCACCACTTACCAATCTTTAAAACCCATAAGGACCCATAATCGATAATGTCATTTAACCATAGCAAACGATGAAATACACAGCTCTGTACGCTGCCCAGACTTTCAGATTACAGGGCAATCTTCTAAAAATCATAATAAATCGAGTTCTTAATATTTTTGAACGATTCCAGTCCCAAAAGTTGCGCGAGTGAATGAAGCTTAAAAGTATGAAGGAACCCTAGTCAAATCTGCACTCCAAAAAATGGTTAAACAAGCATTTACCGAAGCGATATGAATCTGCGTAACAGATTGACACACCTCCACTCAAATGAACATAACTTTCGGTGTACTAAGAGGAGTTTTAAGGCGATTCTAGTGGCAAATGAAAGCTAACTTCAAGACCTTCGAACCGACATAAGGTTTGCATAAAACGGACATCGGACGAGAAAGTTATGGCCGTTCGAAGTGGGCTGAAACCCAGAAAACGAGACAGATTACAGACCAGTTTTCTAAAAATCACCATAAATTCAATTCTCAACGGTTTCGAGTGATTCCAGCGGCATTAGAACGGGCTCTAAGTCTACTCTATTTCATATGAAGGAACCAAAATTCAATCATGAGTTTAAGAAGCCATAAAACCCCAAAAACAGAGGCCCTGTTTCTGCAGATTTTCGGAAATGGAATAGACAACCTCAAACAACGAAACAAAGCACGATCTAAGGACATAAACACCGTATAAACGCATAACAAGAGTAAGAAATCCCTACCTCATGGGTTTTGAACAAAACCCGGCCCTTTGACCAAGTCAACCGAAGCTCCACGAGGTCCGATCATGATTTCTCTTGGATATTCGGAAAGCCCGTGCGCCGAATAAGAACTTTAATACTCGGGCCTTGTCCGGAATCTTGCTCTAAGAAGATGAAATTTAGGAGAGAAGTTGATGGAGAGGTGAGAGGCGAGAGAGCCGGATGAGAGTAGAGAGAGAGATGATTTTTTTTGTGTGTGTGGGTGTGTGTGTCGGCTGACATAGAAAAAGGAAAGGGGAAAAATTATTCCATGCTACCCACCCACACTTATATACATGCACACACACTAATAACACTTGTTCCCTCTGACAAATAATAATATCACATTAACCCCAATCAAATAACCATGCCATTATTCAAATTTCCACAATTTACGCCATTACTCGATAATTTTAATATTTCTAAAAAAGAAATACGGCCCTAAATTACGGGTCTCTACACCCTACCCTCCTTCAAAAAAATTTCGTCCCCGAAATTTAATTCAAACCTATGAAAACACATCGTCAAAGAAAATCTAATCCACAAGCCCGTGTCCACTCACGACGTTTCGTACCCATCTACTCTCGTGTCCAAGACGCAATGAACTCTACAATGCCACAATCAATTTGTATCACCTCTTACCAAAACAATCGTCAAATCCTAAGTTTTACACACATCAGATGAAGGAGCTGCCGTATTCGTATGAATCTTACTCGTGTTAGCAATCAGTTTTGGTCTCCCAAACCGTACCCATGTTCACCCTTTCCGATTAATCAGTTCCGTTTTTAAAGGATAGTATCCAAACACAAAGGAGAACTTCACGACATTGTAACTCAACAACTTGTCAAGCCATATACAATTAACAAGTTTAAGATTTTTCCTTCTCTCCCTCGAGGTTTATAAGACATTTCATGTAGGCCAATAAAGTGGTCAACTCTCATACATTTCTATTTCATTTCCTTTCTTATTATTCAACTCACCCTCGCTCTCAAGACTCATATAAGCAAAGCTCTAATGACCCTCAATGCTAACTCAAGACAAGTTCCCTTTAAAGGCATACGTTAGCTCAAAGTCCACGTGTCCGACACAATGAGATCAGAATTAAACAACAATAATGAGTTTCCCACTCACCATTCCTCTCTAGTTTTTAGTGAAAGTGATATTGTTGTAATATCACACGCCTCCCCAAGTCAGGTTTATAAAAACAGCAAATTACTTAGTCCATCGAAAATTTTAGTTCCCGTAGTTGAAAAATCATCGAAACACGTCCACCTTGTGGCGAAGTTTTATAGAATTTAACAGGAAAAGTTCATTTACAAATTTTTTTTTTTTGGGAAGATATCATCACCAATCAATCTTATGCACCTCACCTAGTCTTTAAGCGTAACGACAATTTAGACAACATGGTAATAAATTTAAAATAAGGTTCACATCATCATGATATAGCCGACCTTAGACTTCTATCGTTATCATTTTCCAAAATGAACTAAACCAAGAATCAACTTTCACATGGCATCACTCTCATTCGGAAAAGGAAAAAAAAAAAAAAATTTTTTTGAGTTCAACTCGGTCTTCAGACGTATCAATAGGACACTTCAATTAACCAAACACCAATAATTTCATACATAGATAATACACAAAACAAAACCGCTAACCACAATCTCTATCTCACACCTCTATGTATCCATATAACTCTTTTTACCAATTCTGGACTGCACTTTAAGGGCAAATTCCACACAATCAAATTCACAACAGATCAAGCACTTAAATGAAATATCAACACATTTCATACATGAAATATCTCCTGAAAATCAACCGTACTATTTGATGGCTTACACAACACCAGTCACATATTCACGCATTAACACATACTTAATATCCAACGGATTCAAGAGGTATCCAATGAACTCCCCGAGTGTCCAACGGACTCACCAAATATCCACTACTTTACAATTCATGGCTTCACTAAGCCCAACTGTCATCTTGTTTCTTTTACTCTCACAAAACCTCATACAATGTCTATTTAGTTTACCAATCTCGAGCTTTCTCATTCATTCGGTCGAATCAAATCACGTACTTTTTCACATTCACAATCTTAAACATCACATCATAAATACAGGTATCATTAATACTAATCATTCCTCTATTTTAACAATATTGCAACCTATTAACATCTTATCACTAGAGCACCTACACAAAGTGTAAAATAGCTGCACCAACGAACATCTAATACTCTCGAATATCTTCATGCTAGAACTCAAACTCCGACATAGACTGATTGACAGACTCATCCCTGAATACCCACAAGACTCCGGGGATGCAAACAATCCTTCTACACTTCTCATTATATTCTAAGACTCCTATCACCATCACTGCTATAACTACCACTATTTAAACCTTAGTCTCTCAAATCCATCACCTCAACGGCATACCTCAATGCATTCTATACTGTCATCAGTCTAGTCTACGTCACCAATTACACATCACACACAATCTCTACACTCTAATATTTCAACTCACAACAATCCTATTGCCCTCACTTCACACAAGTCTCTCACAATACACTGGCATCAATCACTTGCCTCCAGTCACATCGATATAGTACACTTCAAGTCTTGTCTCCCCTTTTTTTTTTTTTCCTACCAAACAATACTATCACTATTTTATACCATCCCTTCATAATGACACCTCCACAGCACTCACCTCAACAACGAAGACTACGACACCATAACACTTCCCTTTTCTACGAAATTCCTCCGTACAACCATCTATCTCGAGCCTAAAGATCTAACCCCTATACACAATCCTAGTATCCAATTGACTCTCCGAGACTTCCATCTAGAAGGAGCGGTGATCAAGCGCATCTTCCAACTGGATCTCATCGGTAGTCGCCTGGGTGTCCAGAAGACACATACTATTTCTAGACACCCTACCTATAACTCTCATATTCCTAAGTCAACCACAGATACTTACAAGGGTTCCACCTGTCTTACCTATTCTCAAAATCACTACCTCTATAACTACTATAACAATAACAAACACAATCATTACCATAGCAAGACATTATCCCTTCGAACACATTCAAAATGCTCACTAGTTCAATCCTCTAACTATGATACACCTCTCTCACAAAAAAAATAATAATAAATTTACTTAAAGTATTTAAAACTTAACACGCTTAAAACTAATTACATAATCCACACAGTTCACATAGAAATCACATCTAACATTTAACTCGCAAGTCATATCAATATTCTAACACTCGTATCATATGCTAACAAATTTCCTCTTTCACACATCAATATCGTCACAACCCACGACCATTTCAATCGCCACGGTTTCTTTCCAAATCTCATCTCATCAAAAGGTACTTTACCGTAGTTGGTTCAAGACCAAGATTGCAACCGATGACAATAACTATCGTTACAAATGCAATTGCAAGCACTCACAAGTTTTTTTTTTTTTTTGAAAAGTTATGCAGTGTTTTGAACCCATGAGACTAAAAGTCTCCCCACGGTCTCTAGGTATTCAAACCTAACGCTCTGATACCAAGTTGTCACGCCCTCGATTTTCAACATAAATAATAATAACTTTTAGATAATTAAAATCCTCGCAATAATACAAATAATACCCCAAAGGACAGTATTGTTCCCAGAGTCAGCAAACCTGTTCAACAGTTACAATGTTTCTAAATAAACAAATACAATGCAGTACAGTTTTTTTTTTTTTTTTTTTACAAAGATACGGGGATAACTTCTGAAAATAGCTTTAAACAACGATATCAGCATGCACTCCAAGCACTCCATGACTGTGACCTGCAATGTACCTGAAATGATAGGTTGAGCTACACTAGCCCAGTAGGAAAATCTATACGCAAGCTATATGAAAATGCGATGAATCATGCACCTAGAGTGAGTGAATACGACTAGATACCACAAAGAAACGTGAGTCTTCCACCACAAACGAGCATACTACAACAAGGGGATCATGACTTCATAAAGGTATTCCTAACAACTCATACGTCAGACTAGAAGCATAAGCCAACTCGAATTATCCTAATTAGACCACAACATATCCTCAACCGTCACTTGTCCATCACTATGCAAATACTCCATTCTGTCTCGATCTATACGTATATGTGACGATCACGCATCAATAGTAATAAGTGAGCAACAATTTATATGTACAACGAACCCCAAGATGCTAATGACAACGAGTATATCTCTCAGCAGAACAAAACGTACATATCACTGAATTTCCTTTTAGAACATAATCAATTTGTCTTGTATTTCTCAAGTATTTCATTCAATTCCGAGCATTTGGGACCCCGTTCGTCCAACAAAATTTCTTTCATTCAATTCCGGGCATTTGGGACCCCGTTCGTCCAATAAATTTCTTTCATTCAATTCCGGGCATTTGGGACCCCGTTCGTCCAATAAAATTCTTTCATTCAATTCCGGGCATTTGGGACCCCGTTCGTCCAATAAATTTCTTTCATTCAATTCCGGGCATTTGGGACCCCGTTCGTCCAATAAATTTCTTTCATTCAATTCCGGGCATTTGGGACCCCGTTCGTCCAATAGTCCAATAAATTTCTTTCATTCAATTCCGGGCATTTGGGACCCCGTTCGTCCAATAAAATTCTTTCATTCAATTCCGGGCATTTGGGACCCCGTGCGTCCCATTTCCGGCATCACACGTTACGGTGGATCCATGGCTTTCTTCGTGTTCGTTCTATCGTCTCAATTTTGTTTTATTTCTTTTTTTCTTTTTTTTACCTCACATTACTTAATAACCTCATACTCAACATATAATAAGTTTATAACATTCATCACAACATGCCACAATGCCCACATAATCACCCGAATACCTAGACAACGAACGGGTACCGTATTCATCTAAAATCGACACATGAGCATATCCTAATTTCCAACAAAGCAGTCTGTATTCGAATATTCATTAAAAATCGCATCCTTAATATCTTTCAATGATTCTAGCGCCAAAAGTTCACCAACTTACCAATCTTTAAAACCCATAAGGACCCATAATCGATAATGTCATTTAACCATAGCAAACGATGAAATACACAGCTCTGTACGCTGCCCAGACTTTCAGATTACAGGGCAATCTTCTAAAAATCATAATAAATCGAGTTCTTAATATTTTTGAACGATTCCAGTCCCAAAAGTTGCGCGAGTGAATGAAGCTTAAAAGGTATGAAGGAACCCTAGTCAAATCTGCACTCCAAAAATGGTTAAACAAGCATTTACCGAAGCGATATGAATCTGCGTAACAGATTGACACACCTCCACTCAAATGAACATAACTTTCGGTGTACTAAGAGTTTTAAGGCGATTCTAGTGGCAAATGAAAGCTAACTTCAAGACCTTCGAACCGACATAAGGTTTGCATAAAACGGACATCGGACGAGAAAGTTATGGCCGTTCGAAGTGGGCTGAAACCCAGAAAACGAGACAGATTACAGACCAGTTTTCTAAAAATCACCATAAATTCAATTCTCAACGGTTTCGAGTGATTCCAGCGGCATTAGAACGGGCTCTAAGTCTACTCTATTTCATATGAAGGAACCAAAATTCAATCATGAGTTTAAGAAGCCATAAAACCCCAAAAACAGAGGCCCTGTTTCTGCAGATTTTCGGAAATGGAATAGACAACCTCAAACAACGAAACAAAGCACGATCTAAGGACATAAACACCGTATAAACGCATAACAAGAGTAAGAAATCCCTACCTCATGGGTTTTGAACAAAACCCGGCCCTTTGACCAAGTCAACCGAAGCTCCACGAGGTCCGATCATGATTTCTCTTGGATATTCGGAAAGCCCGTGCGCCGGATAAGAACTTTAATACTCGGGCCTTGTCCGGAATCTTGCTCTAAGAAGATGAAATTTAGGAGAGAAGTTGATGGAGAGGTGAGAGGCGAGAGAGCCGGATGAGAGTAGAGAGAGAGATGATTTTTTTTGTGTGTGTGGGTGTGTGTGTCGGCTGACATAGAAAAAGGAAAGGGGAAAAATTATTCCATGCTACCCACCCACACTTATATACATGCACACACACTAATAACACTTGTTCCCTCTGACAAATAATAATATCACATTAACCTCAATCAAATAACCATGCCATTATTCAAATTTCCACAATTTACGCCATTACTCGATAATTTTAATATTTCTAAAAAAGAAATACGGCCCTAAATTACGGGTCTCTACAATTTGACTATGATTCGCTTCCAATTTTGAACCACTATGTACGAGTTATTTATACCACTTACAAATTGCATCAGATGCTCAACACAAAACCCTTTTTAAAACGAGCTCCAGTAAAAGCTACCAAAAATTACTAAAATTCAGCATATGTCCTCTATGAATTGAGCATATTTTTAAATATGAATGTATCCATTTTTTAGTTGAGTCTTCAAATATGGAAACTGAAATCAAGGTCGATGCTCCCATACAGAGTATGGTTGGAGAGAGATAGACCCTGAAATGTTGTTGAGCATGTTTCTAAAGAGTGTTCCCATAAAGTTAATGTATCCATTTTTTTTTTTTTGGGTCTTTAATTATGGAACCTAAAACTGAGGTCTCCATCTTGAAGCTCCCACACAGAGCATGGTTGGAGCATGTTTGACTCTGTAAAGTTTTGCTATAGTTTTTTTTAATGAAAAGTCTATCAGTTTGAAATAACAAGCAGAGATATTACCAGCAAAATTAAGATTTTCATTTCTTGAAGAAGTGTACTTATGCGTACCTTTGAGATGCTTTGCAGCATCTATAAGAAGCATTTCCTTAGTCTGTAAGATATCTTCGAGAGGAATTTCAATTCTAACTCCAGTAGTTTTCTTGTTTCTTCTCTCTCCTCTTGGGGTCATTTTCTTCCTTTTCCCTTTTCCCAAATTCCTGGAGTTTAAATGACCATCTCCCGTTTCCCTTTCCCCTGTTCGCTCACTCCCCATTCCAACTGCCTCAACTCCATTGCCAAAATCCTCATCTAGGTTCACTTGTTGAGCTGTCGGCAAAAACAAAAGTGGCACAATTTCCTTTACAACAGCACTATTGGTGTCATTACTAGCCGCTAAGGCTTGGTCAGAAGGCAGAGTATCAGGATTCAGTTGTGTGGATCGTCTAACTGCAATATGTAAGAATTCAAAAGATCAACATCCTTCTACCAACAACCCCCATTTCCAATTTCAAGAGCCACAAAAAATGTTCAACTAAAAAATTGAATTCAGAGCATATCATCATTCACATTCACTAACCACAGTTCTCAATTTTTTTTTCCTTTTCCCTTTGTTAATGACTGTGTCCATGACTTTGTGGCGAGTCCGTGACTCATTTCACGATTGCGTATAGCCACTTTCCCACTTATACCAGGTAAATTCAGAGCCTAACACCTGGGGGAAGCAATCTCAAGGGGGAGTAAAGAACAGAAATACCAACTTTCCTTCTAAAATGTCAAGATTTAGTTTCTCAATCTTCCTTGCAGAATGTATCAATCTCCTAATAATATTGTCAACACATTTTCAACAGTAGCGATCTTATGCACACACGGTTTGTGTGCACTTCCTTTCTTATTTTTGTGTCTGTGTAGTTTTGTGTTTGGTCTACCAATATAGAAACTAAAATTGAGGTCTCCGAATTTGAGCTCCCATACAGAGCATGATCGGAGTCGGAAGTTTTTATGAGAAGAGTCTATCTACGTGCAGAAGTGCGGATATGGCGCAGTGGTGCAACTGTCCCATTGTATGAAGGTCATGAGTTCGATTTCCAGAAATGGTAAAGAGTTCGACTTATGCTGGAGTTTGGGTACGGGTACCCCCATCTAGTTTATCTAGTAAGAAAAAAAGAAGAGAGTTGAGATTTTTATTTCTTGATACCCTGTATGTATGCGTACCGTTTAGGTTCATTGCAGCATCCTTAATACACACACCCTTAGTTTGTGGGATGCCTTCCAAAGGAATTGCAATTCTACCTCCAGTAGTTTTCTTGCTGCCTATTTCTCCTTCTGGAGTTTTTGCCGTCTTTTCCTTTTTCCCAACCACCCAGAATTCAATTGAACCTTTTCCTTTTCACCCCCCCCCCCCCCCCACCCCCCCCCCCCCCCCCCCCCCTCCCCCCCCCCCCACCCCCCCCCCCCCCCCCCCCCCCCCCCCCCCCCCCCCCCCCCAAAAAAAATCTTAAAAATCTTATCACCCTTGTTTCTTGTTCACCAAAAATCTTAACCGTCCGATAAACGGTTCTTATATCACTCCCTTTTATCGATGGGTTTGGTGTGAAAAGAATTGAGGATTCACACCACTTTTCTCGTACTTCTCGCTCCTACTTTTCAAAAGTGAGGTGGGACGGAGGATGTTTAATTTCTAAAGCGAAGTGGGAGGATGTTTCCTTGCCTTTCTACTTTCTAGCCTTCTTTGATTCTTGATTCACAATTGGTTCGGTCTTTTGAACTTCCCCAAAGGATCAAAAGATTCAAAAAAACACACCGCAAAAATCCACATCCAGTTCCCTTGCCAAACAATATATATCCACATATCCAAATCAAGGTTTTCAAAGCCTTAATTAATTTCAATATTACTAGAAATTTTCTTGAGGGGGAGTGTTTGTTAATGTTTCCAAAAGTATAGAATGCATAGAACTTATGTCGTCAAAAAAGGTGAGGGGAGTAATGATTATGTAACAAATTGATCTTTAATAAAGACTACTCGCTCCATCCAAAAACAATTGCGCATTTCCCACTATTTAGACCTTTCAAAAGATTATGTACATATTACAATTTAAGGATGATGCTATGACTGGAGACACCATAATTTTTGACATAACAAAACTATTATAAGCATAACCAAAACCCAATATAAGCATAACAAAACTCATACAAGGCATAACCAAGGAATATCCAAAATCAACCAAAGCATAACCAAACCTAACCAAGGCATAACAAACAAGTTATGCCTAAATTATGCCTTGCTATGGTTCTGTTATGCTTGTAATGGGTTTTGGTTATATTCATAATGATTTTGTTATGCCAAAAGTTACGTTGTCTCCAAAATGATCACCGGGGACACCGAAATCATTCCCTACAATTTATATTGTTTTCCCTAATTTTAAAAGCTTTGTCTAGTAGGACTAAGTGAAATTTACCGAACACGATTCATAGTGCATAAAAAAATTTCATTAAAATACATTAACATTTTTTTATGGAGTTCAAATGGTGAAATCTGAATGATTATTTTGAGATGGAGGAAGTTCTACACAACTTTTTTAAGACCCATGTTCTTAAAAAAATTTTGAGGACCAAGGCGCCTTTCCTCAGGGCAGGCCGTATTGCCCATGATCTTAAAATTTGATCAAACAAACCTTGGTGAACCCACGCTTAAGCCCTCGATGAGGTGTAAAAGCCATTCAATGAGGTTGGCGTTATTCACATGCAGAGATGATGCTGATGCATATATATCAACGATGTTATGCATTAACAAATACTGCAATTATACCACAAATTAAGAATACGTAAATGGCATCTTCATCGATGTTCATGGTAATTTTTTGATAACCATGTATTTGGGTCAGCTTCTGGGTACCTCGATTAATCCCGAGGTCATGACTTAATGAGCGGATAAATTTCTAGTGGTCCCGTTGATTACACCTGGAATGTTTCGAACATGAAAATTTAAGAAGGAGCAAAGCCCTCGGGTTAATGTTTGTGGTAATTTGATGCCAAACAATATCTATTTGTATACGGAATCTTATATTTCACTTTTTTTTAATTTCAAATGTCAAAATTAGAGACAAGACAACCCCATCTTCTCAAACATGGTTTTTTCGCTTTGTCTCCTTCAATCCAACCCTAACAAGTAGGGTAGAAACTACATACCGGCTCTAATTAACAATGGTTGGCACAAGGATCACCCGTCTGTTGTCGTTTCATGGTACGGGGGAATGAATGAAACCAGATAGTTTATTACTCCATAGTTGATTTCAGATACATATTAGAAAACTGACTTTTCATGTAGGATGGTACGACATGATTCCTTCTTACAATGATATAGACATGGTGGAAGGAAAAAATGTTTAGCCGAACTAGAACAAGAACCAGACAAATTAAGGTGGTCCGAATTTTTCTTATTCATTTGGGATATGCTATTTCTAGCATCTGGATAGTTGAAATTCAGTTTTATGGAGTAAAGTTTTTGTCAGAGATTTTTATTAGTTATTGGTTTGAGTTTTTGAGCTGAGTTTTGTTTACCTTCTTAGTAGGTTGTGGTCAGTAGTCCTTATGTCAGTGCGTGCTTTCCCAATTGAACAGGATTGCAAATGCTCCTGTTCGGCTATGAAAATGGCTCAAGGACTGAGCGTGCGGGCATGCCAAGACTTGTCACGTCTAACGTAAGGGCTGGGCGTCCCTTTTCTGACTTCGAATCTGTGAGGGCGATAGTGCTGCAAACCTAATGGCTAGATTGCAGTTATGGTTCGTGATTTTGCCTCTACGAGCGAGAACTTAATAATTTCCTAACCGTGTAGGAAAAGAAGTAGCAACGTAGAATAACTTTGATATATCGTAATAACAAAGTTGGGGTATAAGAGAGATATGAATAATTTTATTACGTCGTAGTAATAAAATTGGGATACAAGAGAGATAGAAACTCGAACTACTTGGAGAAGTAATTGAGTGAAGGTGAGAGAATGAGATAATTGCTTCGCTGGGAAGGCTTTGGTTTTTAAGCTTTGAGCTTGATTGGTGTGTGTACCCTTTTTCCTTCTTGTCTTCTATTATTTATAGGCAAAGAGCATCCGTGATTCTTGCATGCAAAGGCTTTGTTGTCCTTCTTCTCGTGGTGACACGTGTCCCATGTAGCTCCTCCATTTGTGCGTTTCATGGGATAATGGGTAGTTGATGTAAATTGCCCATGTGTTTTTTCCAATTGTGGGGAATTTATTGAAGGTGAAAAAACAAATGAAGTTTTTAAATATTCATCCTTAGATCTCATCTCACGTAAGTATTCATCCCGGTCATTTTGAACAGTTATGTTTTCATCCTTTCATATTGTGAATTACCTATCTTACCCCTTTTTAACAAGATATCTATAAGGTCATGTATTACCTTCCTAAATTACTGGGAATATTCAACCATATATTTCCTAATTTAGTAGATTCAATTATTTTCTAATTTAGTGGGATTGAATCACAATAATTACGGGAGATAATCACAAAAGATAATTTCAAATTTTAAAAAATTTGTACTAATCAAATCCCACCGATTTATTTTTCACTGGTGGAATCGACCATGTTTTTTATGAATTATTTTTTGCAAATAATTCATAGAAAATATCTAGAGAAACATGGAATATTACTTACGCAACACGACATATTTCAAAAACATGGAATATTTCGAACTAATCAGAAAAGTGACATATTACGAACTAATCAACTTCAAAAACATGGAATGTTATGAAACCATTACATAATTCAAAAACAATAAAAACATAAAATATTTAGAATATAACAAAATTCAGAAACATAGAACATTTTGAACCAGGATTGATCAGAAGCAAGACATATTTCAAACATAAAATCGGCAAAACAACCAAAAGAACCAATTTAGAACATGAGATCTTTTAGAACATCAAATCATGATTCATGAAATTGGCAAAATAACCAAAAAGATCCAATTTCTATTGTATTACGTATTCATTACTTAATTCAGACACATGGAATATTTTGAACCATGATTGATCAAAAACATGGCATAGTTTGAACATAAAATCATAAATTCATGGAATTGGAAAAACAATTAAAAAGAACCAATTTAGAACATGAAATCATGAATTTGTAGATTTGGCAAAACAACAAAAAAGAACCAATTTCTGTTGCACCAGTCAGATCTGCCGAAAACAAGCCCCATCCAAATGGGTTTTGCCGCCTGGTCAGATTCATGGAGGTGAGGCTGAAAAGGCAGAATAATCCACCAGAATCCAGAGTCAATTGGGGCTACTCTTCCAATTGCACTCTCGCCGAAATCTGCTACGTACTATAGTATCTGTTTTACGAATTGGGTCATGAAGAACTCTACTATTAAACAAAAACCCATTCCTGAGTCCCAGCTTCGTGTTAAATGAGACTAATACGTACAACAGCAAAGATTGCAGGTCGTCGGTGGACGTGAGACCAGTAAAGGTGGCGAAGGCGATGGAATTGATGGCTGCTTTCCAGTCGGCGTCTCCGTCTTCCTCTCGCTACTGTTGCTGCCGCCAACATCGCTACGCTGCCGACGTGGATGCGAGTGACGAGGACTGTATGTGGAGGACGTCAATGGGATCTGCGACAGGGATGGAGGACGAACTTGCGACGAGGATGGCCATCGCAGGGATGGGAGACGGTTTGTGGAGATAAATCTGTTTTGAATTTGGTGATAATGAAAAAGGGTTTGTCACCTATGGGAATAGTTGCACCAGATAGGGAGATCCTAAAATTTTGGCAAAATTTTAGGAATTGAATGGTCGCCTATTCTTTTGCGGGGATGGGAGGTGTTATTTTTCAGTCCCGAATTTTGGTGCTATATATATATTAAGGGCACTTCAGGGATTAAAAAAGAGTGAGGATAAAAACATAAGTGTTAAAATTGAGCAGGATGAAAACCTACGAAGAGTGGGTTCTAAGGATGATTCTTTAAGTACCCCGGAAAAGAAAGATATTGTTGCTTGGCAAGAAGCCATTTGACCAAGTCAAATGGCTGGTGATTTTTGCAAACCCACGGAAATAGGGGTGATATGGCCAATTGTTTGTCAACTACCCATGGAAATAGGAAATGGGGGAGAGATATGTGGCCCACTATTTTCTCAACTTCCCATGATCAAGAATTGACATGTGGGTAATTGATTTTTGCAAACCCACGGAAATAGGGGTGATATGGCCAATTGTTTGTCAACTACCCATGGAAATAGGAAATGGGGGAGAGATATGTGGCCCACTATTTTCTCAACTTCCCATGATCAAGAATTGACATGTGGGTAATTGACTTGGTCAAATGGCTTCTTGCCAAGCAACAATATCTTTCTTTTCCTCCACTTTTCATGAGCCACTTAGGTAATGGGCCATCTAATTAAATTAAATGGCCTTTTAACATTTTTAACTCATAAAAATACTTCTCGAATTTAAATAAGTCATGGGCCGACTGAATTTTTATGCAAATAGGCCCACGACTTTTTAAATTTGAGCCCGAATCCAACTAAAATTAATTGGGCCCAGTCAACATAGGTTCGGCCCATTAACTTAAACCCAACACATCTCATTTTTTGGTCTAATTTAATTAAAAGATAATTAAATGGCCTTTCAATGCTTGCCCAGGACTGGGTGTGAAAAACGGGTGTAAACAGCTCCATACTCGCATAATTAACATTTTGATCGCACATGACGCGTTTCAATGGGATCCATGAACTATATGAATGTGGATAATTCTATTACAAGATAAAGCATCTCTAGTGTTGTTGTTCCGTCTCCCTTTCTCCGTTGCTGGTCTTCATCACAAACAAAACTGGAAAAATTCAAAAGCCATAATTGGAGAACACAGCCTACAACATACCTTTCGAAGCACTGAACTTAAAAGCAACTCAAAAACCAAGTTATTGGAGAATCTCTAAATGCACTTCTCATATCCAATAGATCTGGAAACGTCCAAACAGTTTGTCTGTAAAACTAAACACTTAATACAGTTGAAAGCGAACACGAGGGGCAAAGGTTTTAAGTACCAAGATTAATACCGTTGAAAGAACAACCGGGGTAAATACTACACGCTTAATACAGTTGAAGAAAAATAAGTTGGTCGTCAACGCGAGATTCATCAACTACTTTAACTGAAGAAATACCTCAATAGAATTGGTGCCCGGTATGCTAGAACGGAAGATATGATCCTGTAAATCCTCATCACAACCTATTAAAATATCGTCATTGTCCTCATCTTTGTAGTTAATGTAATAAGTTCCAGCCTCGAGTTCCAGCCTCTTTTTCACTTGCTGTTTTAGCTCTTCCGTTCCGAATGGCCAAGACAGCTGAAACTTTATCGTATGTTTACCAAATCTTGCCTTCATTGTCACACTTTCTGTGCCAGTAGTAGTTGAGACATGATTAGAAGACAGAAGCATATCAGACTTCAGTTGTGGGATTTGCTCTTTATCAACAACAGCGGGAGATTCGTTGGGGCAAGACTGACTAATAGGCTTGTGTTCCCCGCGAGGTGGCCATCTGGGGATATCATACTCTCGACAAGCCCGCTTCAGTGTGGATTTGCTAACTGCAGAAATGAGGAAGCCAAAAGCTCAAAATTCTTCTACTTGGAAACTCCACTCTACCTTTTAAAGTTTCGATCCTTTCATTTTCGCAACTCAAATTCCCTTCTGTACATGGGATATTGATATCGATTCAAAGTTATTACTGCACTTGATAAAAAAAAAGTACTGTACTTACTACACTTTTTTAATGGTACCTATGTTTTAGATAGATTAGAAATACATAGACTAGGTTATACATGTTTCTCATATAAATGGAGAATGAATCTCTATTTTCCAGGGGTGAAAATTGCCGGTTAGTCTGTTGTGTGCTAAACTAGAAACCAAATCAATAGTTACAAATCGAATATTTCGAAAACCCAAGCCTATCCAGCCTATCAATGATAGTAATGATGAACCGGACCAATTCAAACCATTTGACTATGATTCGGTTACAGTTTTGAACCACGGTTTGTTTCATCTTTGAGATATCATACTTACGAACACTACAAGAAAAATGGTCATTCCCGGCATTTTTATTACCGGCATTTTACTTAATGCCGGAAAAGCCATTATTACCGGCATTTCAAGAAATGCCAGAAAAAAATAATTATTACCGGCATTTGTTTAAAAAAATGCCGACAAAAGTCAATTTTTTCCGCCAAAATAATAATGTTAAACTATTACCGGCATTTGTTGAAAACAATGCCAGGAATACTCTCCGTATAATATAAATATTTTTCTTTGTGCAAGGGGACTCAATATGGTGGCTAGCCTAGATGGTAGTCCCCCACGCGCGCGAGCCGAAGGTCTTGAGTTCGAATCTTGGGGAGGACAATTTCCCCACAAAATTTGCGTGCCACGTGGGCGACAAATAAGCACCACGTGGCGGACCACGTGGCGGACACGTGGGCGCCCATGTGGCATTTTGTCTTATATGTTATAGTTTTTCCCGGCATTTGTACAAATGCCGCAAATGAGTACACTATTCCCGGCATTTGTACTTTTACCGACACTCTCCTAGACGGCATATGTAATAAATGCCGGTAATACCTAACAAATGCCGGTAATACTCTTTACCGGCATTTTTTTTAACTTTTAGCGGCATTTATAAAATGCCGGGAAAAGCAAAATTTCTTGTAGTGGAACCATTTATACCTCTAAAAAATAGCATGAAATACTGGAAACAAAACCCTCTTTTAATTACATTTACAAGTCTCCATAAGTTACAAAAACTCAACATGCGTCCTCAATCCACTGGGTATGTTTTTAAAGAGTCTTCCGCTAAAGTTAATGTAGCCATATTTGCGTTGGGTCTTCAAATATGGGAAAATTCGGGTCTCCATGTTGATGCTCCCATACATAGCATGGTTGGCTCTGAAAACTGAAAAGTTTTTGAAAGAAAAGTCTATCTAGATGGAAATAACAAGCTGTTTATACCCATTTTTGGCAAAAATTCATAAAACCAATTTGTTGGTTAGAAGAAGGCCTTGAATGATGGTCTTAGGCCTTGAAAAGCCTTACGATCGGTCATCCACGAAATCGGACCGATTTAAACACCACTGATCGAGTTGAGTTTTCAAAGGCCTGGGCCGAATTTATGCCTAAGATTTCGTTATCACAAGCCCAAACCCAAGATTGGCCGAAGACTTGGGTTGACTCACTAGATCTGAGTGTTTTATCCAAGCCCATGCCAGTTTTTAGAAATAATAAGGCCTTCTAAGTGGGCCTAAATCAGTTAAAGCCCAAGTTTTCCTTCCAGACTTGGGTTCGCATGGCTTACAACGAAATTCGAGGCCCATAATTCACCTTAAGTTCGGGCCCAATTGATAAATGGGCCTAATTCCATAAAAGTATCACATATGGCCTGTTAATTGGCAGAAAAAGGGCCTTAAGCTGCTCACAAGCAGCTCTAAGGCCTAGAATGTTCTTTCTTGGCAGGTCTGGACAAGCTGCTCAAGCAGCTCAAGGGCCTAGAAGCTTCTCTCTAGTAAGCTGCTTAAGCAGCTCGAAGGCCAAGCTGCTCACAAGCAGCTCAACCAGGCCTGCGTTTTTTTGGCCTTGGTGGGCCCCAAATATCCCTTTTTACAAACATCCATGCATGCAAGCAGCTCAGCTAGACCAAGGACACATGGCAGCCATGCATGAAGACGTCCCAAGCAGCTCACAAGCAGCTTAGGCTTACACAAGCGGCTCAAAGGCCTAGAATGTTCTTGTTTGGCAGACCTGGGTGAGCTGCTTACAAGCAGCTCAAGGTTTGAACTGGTGGGACCCCATTCTTCAGCATGAAGCAAGGCCAGCGACAGGTGGCGCACATGCAGCCCTTGGAGCTGCAGGTGAATGATTCATGCAGATCTAAGCAAGCTGCTCACAAGTAGCTCATCCAGGTCTGGTTGATCCTTTATTTCTAGATCCTTCTTCCGTGAGAGATCAACCTCAGAGGATTTAGAGGGCCCACAAAGTATGCATGGTCCAATAAAATGATAAGAAAGGCCTGGTGAAGTATTGGTCTGCAGCTGTGGTGGGCCCGGAATGGCCTGGATACTGCAGGAATTGAAATTTTTTTTGCCCTTTTTCAAAGTTTTATAGGATTTTTCAGGCCTTTGCCCTTTTCTTGGAGTGAAAGGCATGTTTTGTTCAGGGAGCAGCCCCTCATTGGAGCATTTCGAAGCTGCTCAAGCCTAGGCCTTTACCAGGAGGACACTTGGCAGCTAGGCATGAAGGCCTTTGGAAGCAGCTCAAGCAGCTCAAGGCCTAGAACATCTGCCTATAAATACCAGAGTTGAAGGCCTTGGCAAGGGTCCCCGACCATAAAGCCCCGTCTTACTCAATTTATATTTCATTTATGTTTAATTTTTAGGTCCCCGACCATCAAGCCCACGGCTTATGCAAATTATTTTGCAATTATCATTACTTTCCCGTTCAACCTAGCCAAGCCTAGATTTTATTTCATTTCCTTGTAAGCAGACTTTGTTAAACCGTTAATAAAGTCCTTTTATTTCTGTTTTAGGCTTTGCTCTACCTTTATTTTCATTTTTCACACGATTAGGAAATGTTAAGTCCTTAGCCCGCAAAGGCAAACCATGAACCTTCTCATGGTCTCCACCCTTAGGCCGTGCACTTTCGTCCGATTAGAAGTTAGATTGAGGCTTCCAGGCCTTGATACAAATTTGGGCAGGAATCCTGCCCTGGCACGCCCGGATCCCAAGCCGATCTAGTTTTGACGCTTTTTGTGGAGAAACACAAGCAAAGATATTACCAACAAAATCGAGATTTTCATTCCTTGAAAAAGTGTATTTAAGCGTACCTTTAAGATGCTTTGCAGCATCTTTAAGAGGCATTTCCTTAGTCTGTAAGATCTCTTCCAAAGAAATTGCAATTCTAACTCCACCAGTTTCCTTGTTTCTTCTCTCTCCTCTTGGGGTCATTTCCTTCCGTTTCTCTTTTCCCAAATACCTGGAATTGAGCTGACCCTCTTCCATTTCACTTTCCCCTATTCCCGCACTCCCCATTCCAACTCCCTCAGCTTCAACATTGCCAAAATCCTCATCTAGCCTCTCTTGTCGAGCTGTCGGCGAAAACGGCGGAGGTAGAATTTCTTTTAGAAGGACACTAGTGATTTTTTCAACTGTAGCAGCCAAGGCTTGATCAGAAGGCAAAGTATTAGAATTCGATTGTGGGATTCCCTCTTGATCAACAAGCGCAGGAGTTTCGGTGGGGTGAGATTGAGTGATAAGCTTGCAAGGTTGCCATCTAGGGATACCATACTCCCGACAAGCATACTTCAATATAGATTGGCTAACTACAATAAGGAAGAATTAAAAGCTCAATATTTTTCCTACCAAATCAACTCCAACCCACATTTCCAATTTCAATGTTGACAAAATAAATGTTTGAGTAAAAAAAAAAAAATTGCATTCAGAGCGTATCAACCTTCACATTAGCTACCACAATTCTTAAATCTAATGTCATAGGGTTTTTATGCACTTCGTTTCTTCTTCTCTTTGATCTGGTATATTTTTGTGTTTGTTTGCAAATATAGCTTGTAAACCTGAGGTCTTCAACGGCGAGCGGGACAAAACATGACCCTATGAAGAATATTTCCTGAAGTTGTCACTGCACGCGATGGTTGTTGGGGTTTTTTTTTGTTAAATGAAAAACAAATTTATAGTGTTTAGGTGATGAATGCTTGAACATTTACTGTGTGAAGCAAGAAATTTTTTTGAAATACGATGGGAATTTCGTTAATTTCATTATGCTAAACGAGAAGAGTGATATTTAAAATGACGCTTTTAAAATCTCATAATGTTCATGTTTTTGGAGAATAGTGATATTTAAGTGATGCTTTTGAAACCCTGTATTGCTCTATTATTTCTCAAGTATTTGTATTGTTTTTTGAAAGGTAATTTATCTACTTAATCTATATTTTGTTTGTAAGAGTCCATAAAGAGCCTCAATTTTATTTCGCTTCAGAGCACCAAAAAGTAAGGCTAGCCATGACTAAGATCATGAGTTCAATTTTCTAAATAGTCTCCCAGCTTGCAGAGGTGCCAACATTTTCCCAAGTCCTACATATGTAGGGGTTTGGAGCACTTTGTACGCCCTTCTAACCTATCTAGTTGGAGAAAAAACACAAGAACAAAATTGAGGTTTTCATTTCTTGGAGGAGTGTATATATGCGTACCTCCAAGATGATTTGCAGCATCGTTAAGACGCATTCCCTTAGTTTGTGAGATATCCTCCAGAGGAATGGCTATTCTAACTCCATTTGTTTTGTTGTTTCTTCTCTCTCCCCCAGGGCTCTTTCCATTTGTTTTCCTTTTTCCCAAATACCCAGAATTCAACCGAGCATGATCTGCCATTACACAATCCCCCGTTGCTGCACTACCAGTTCCAACTGCCTCAATTTTATCATTCCCCGTGGCATTGCAGCACAGCAATCCAAAATCCTCATCTGGTTTCTCTTCTTGTGCTGGCGGTGGCAATTGCACCGGCAGTTTTGATCTGTTTTCGTTTCCAAAGAGTCCAGAGAAACGAGTAAAATCCTCCCTTCCACTCCATCTTCCTACCACCTTATAAGCTGAGATGGCGTCCTCCACGGTTGTGAAACTGCCAACGTTGAGGCGATTACAATTGTAACGAAGCTCGGCCGCCCATTGGCCGCTGTGTCCCAGCCACACTCGAAAGGAAAACTTGGCCGGACAAATAAGCAATGTTTCCGGAGTCATAGGCAAGCCTTGACCGTCTCTGCGTTCCAGCCCATTGATTGTTGAAACTCCCCCTCCTAAGATCATATCCAACTCACCGCCCCTGTTCTGAATTAGTTGCTGCACCACGATCACTTGTTCGAAGACCGGCTGGTCAACGATGTCCTCGTCATGTTGTTCCAACCAGTTGATCCGCCTTATGCTATCCACCAACTCCTCCATGCCTTTGGGCACCACTCCCGCCGCCCTTGCTATTTGATCCCAATCACCGAACTTGTTCTCTAGGTAAGACTCAACGCCGTCGAACAGCTGTTCAACGACGTCGTGGCGTTCCCCCCCCTTGATGACATGCAACGCACTGCTCTTGTCCTCAAATATGTGCTGAAAAGACAACGCCAAGCTTATGTCCTGTTGACTAGAAACGAAAAAAACAGTTGGCAGCGGCGGATTCAAAGGGAAATGTGTGGGCGATGGTGGGAAATAGAAACAGGTCGTCATCATCTCCTCGGATTCTTCTTCAAAACCCATGTTCAATTCTTCAACGCCCTGATTGTTGCTCTGTGACTCCACCATGTTCATCCTCATAATTCCCCCTCCTGGCCCCCAATCTGACGCCTCGCTCCAGTTCTGACGTAGCTGCTGCTGCTGCAACAACGCCGAGTCTCCGGCCAAGTACGGTGGCGGGTCAACCATGTCGTCGGGCTCTTGATTTTGTGGCGGATTGTCCATGGATTGGTTAGACCCTTGATACAGCATGACCATTGAATAATTTGAATTGGACGAGGGTAGAGAAGGCCGTGGCTGCAACGGAGTCAATCGTAGCGGCGACTGCCTAGGGGAAGGTAAGGGCGACAAATTCAAGAAGAAATCTTCAGTAGCCATGTCCAACTCTCCACTGTATGTAGGCACAGCCATTGACACAGTTACCAAATTCAACCAATAGGGAAAAAACACACGAGATTGACAGAATAATTCGCCTAAATCAAAAGATGAAAAAAGAGACTAAAAAAGCGGAAATTGTTGCAAAACCCATAGTAGAAGAAAAGGAGCAGCAAAATTTGGCGATGCAGATCTTAATTCGGTACGAAACAAATTCTTTGAATCTGGGTGTTGAATTCTAGACCTCTAAGATAAGATGAAGCAATGGATGGATCGAGAGACAGAGTTGATGACAGGGCGAGAAATCGGGAGAGACTTTGATGAGGAAAAACGAACGAGAAACTACAAAGTGGTAAAGTAGTTGACCAAAATTACCCATTTTTTTAGACCTGACGAGAACATTATTCAAGTAAAAATCATGTTTAACCACATGCTGTCAAATATGCCTTTAGAGTACATCTATGTTGCAGAAAATGAGTTTCAAATCAGTTTATCGAACTTCACTTTTCAATTTTCTGCAAATACAATTATCTTGTTTGGTTCATAACTCAACTCATCTCATTTTTCTTTCTACATGTTTCTCAAAATCTTTTTCACTCTATCTCTATACACTCATTACTACTCATTATATTAAAAATAACTTTCAAAAATGCAAACTAAATAAGGTGTTCTTAAAACATATAAAACAGTATCTGATCAATATGATTTTTGATTTACGTTATGTTATAAATGAGCTCTAAAAATAAACAATTCTGATCACCAAAACAAATTGGAAAAAAAAAAAAAAAAAACTAAACCGAACTGGACATTTCAATCCCTTTGAAACTCCTCCTTTGATGACTACTTGAGAGTTCAAAGAGTCCCAATGCTAAGTTCAAAGTTCGAACGGCTTCTAGATGCAGAATAATCTGTCCTAGCGTCGGCGTGCACTTTAGGTTAAGGACTCTAGTGTGTGTATGGAGCCCACCACTTATGTGAGTGTGGGTATGTGTTTGGGTGTTTCACTAGAATTATTCTAAGGAAACTACCCAGTGCTTTTCCTATGGGCTGGGGTCAGCGTTTTAATTTCTTAATTGGTTCAAAATCACCGCCACTCAAATTTCCTAGTGCTTTTCCTATGGGCTGGACTCTGGAGTACCATTTATGATACAAAACCAAGAATAAAACACCTACAATGGGATCTGGAAAATGATCGGATGCACTAATCCCGTTCCAAAACCAAAATAAGCTGCTTATATTTTGAGAAGACACTTTTAAGTTCAAAAATTATAGGTTTATTGAAATTTAAAAATATGCAATATGAATCTTATTTGAAATATCTCGATGAGATCTTTTATACGATGCCAAAAAAAATTGAAAATTTATTTTTCATTTACATTATTTTTAAGTTTAAAAATATGAAATAAACTGTTTATTTTTTAAGAAGATTTTTGGAACGGGAAAAACGCAAATAATTTTCCTTGAAAAAAAAAACCCTTGAAAGTTGGAGAACACGATGTGACATATGTACACCATTTGAAGCACTAAACTTTAATTAAAACTACAACAGTAGAAACTTAAATACCAAGATCTTGGAGAATCTCTGAATGCACTTCTCAGGAGAAAGTCTAAACGTGTACAAAAGATGAAATTGATCAACAAGTAATTAATAAGCTACTTTGGCACAAAAAATAACTCAATCGAACTGTTACCGGCGGTCTAGAACTGGATATATAATTTTGTGAATCTTCATCGCGAAGTATATATACAATATCATTTTCTTCATCTTTGTACTTGATGTAATATGTTCCGGACTTGAGTTTCAACCTCGATTACCCTTAAGAAAAAAAGCAAAATAATTAGTATACTTTAATTGCATTAAGCTAAAATCATTTTAATATATAAATTTAATGTATTGAAAATAAAAAACTTTATGATATAGTAATAAGCATACATTGCGATAAAAAATATACATCAATTAAGTCGACCCTGGCATTCGAAATTCTGACTCCGCCACTCTGGGTGGTATGCATAACGGCTAACTACTGTAATACTATAAACCAGCCAGAATGAAAAATAAGCAGGCAGTCAGTGGGAGCAGGCAGTCAGTGGATTCTTTTTGTGTCTAAGGACCGAGAAATTTTTGGGTGCCGGGTGGGTACCACGTCACCCGGCTAACATGGTGCTGAACATCCACATCCGGGTAGATTAAAACACTCTCTCTCCTCTTTTTCTTTCTTTTTTTTTTCTCTAAATCCGAGCTATCCAAAACAGAAACGTACGACCCGATTGCGCCGAGCAGGCACTGCGTAGTACCCGCTCGGCACTGAAAAATTTCTAGGACGGACCAGTTGCATGATCAAAGAGTAGTCAGGTGGGTCAAGAATGGCCTTTTATCTTTGACCAATTATCGATGGTAAAGGTTTTTTTTTTTGGGTAAGGGAAAGGAGTAATACAAAAGGGGGTTTTTAGAGGCCGGTCCTTTTTTCTTAGCTTTGGTTTTAAAATAGTCCTTGACATATTATTTCAACCCATTTTTTTAAAAATAGCTCATTTAAACAAAAATACCTTTGGCTATGAGAACTGGAAATACATAGCTTACATAGTCTCACCGTATACTAAAATACACAATTTACATAACCCCAATACACACAGTTCACAAAATCCATCACACAGTTGCCATAATCGGAAAACATAGTGTAAAACATACCATATGAAGCACAAAATATTCAAACTATAACAACAGCAACTCAAATACAAAGGTATTGGAAAATCTCTAAATGCATTTTCTGGTGCAATAGATCTAGAGACGTCCAAACTAAACTTTGACGCGCTGTGTAACCAAACACTACTGCAGTAAAATATAAACAAGGGTAAATGCTTAAGTACCAAGATTAAAGTTCGTCAACGCGAAATTCATGAGCTACTTCGGCTTAAGAAATAGCTCATGACAACGGGAGCCCAGTGGGGTAGAACTGGAGATACATTCCTCTAAATCATCATCGCAAGCTATTAAAACCAAATCACCATCCTCATCTTTGTAATTGATGTTATAAGTTCCAGCCTCGAGTGGCAGCCTCTTTTTCACTTCTTGTTCCAGCTCTACCTTTCGCAGCGGCCGAGACAGCCGAAACGTTATTGTTGAACCTTCATACCTTGCCTTCAACTTCACACTTTTTGTATCAATAGTAGTTGAGACTTGATTAGAAGGCAGAAATGTATCAGAATTCAATTGTGGGGTTTGCACTTGATCAACAACCACAAGAGATTCGTTGGGGCGAGTTTGACTGATAAGCTCAAGTTCAATCGCAAGAGATTCATTGGGGCGAGTTTGACTAATAAGCTCATGTTCAATCACAGGAGATTCGTTGGGGCGAGTTTGACTGATAAGCCCATGTTCAACTGCACGAGATTCGTTCGGGCGAGTTTGACTGATAAGCTCATGCTCAACCATAGGAAATTCATCGGGGCGAGTTTGACTGATAAGCTCATGTTCAACCGTAGGAGATTCATTGGGGTGAATTTGACTGATAAGCTCATGTTCCTTGCGAGGTGGCCATCTCTTGATACCATACTCCCGACAGGCTCGCTTCAACGTAGATCGGCTAACTACAAAGAATAGGAATTGAGAAGCTCAAAATTATTCTACGCGAGTAACTCCAACTTACACTCCATTTTGCAGACTTCAATATTTTGTCTTACTTCAAATAGTTCATTTAGAGGGTATTGCTATTCACACACTCTAAACCGAACCACAAATTCCAATGTTTATTTGTAGTCCCCACCTTTTAAAGATTCACTACTTTCTTTGTGGCAACCAAATTCCCTTCTTGAATATATATGGGGTATTGATATCATTTTCAAAGTAATCACTACACTAGATCCAAAAAGAAAGTAATTACTATACTGCTTTAATGGTACCTTTACTTTTTGATAGATTAGATGAACATATGCTAGGTTATACACATTTCTTTCAGTGGTGAACATCAGAACATGGCTCGTATTAGTTCGGTTTTGTGCTAAACTAAAACCAAACTAAGTCATGAGGATTTAATCTTTCAAGAACCAAACCTATCCATGAAAACAACAAACCGGACCCATTCAGACCATTTGACAGTGAGTCGATTCCAGTCCAGTTTTGAACCACAATTACCTTTAAGTTTAGATATCATACTTACGAGTCGTTTATACCACTTACAAATCGCATTAGACGCTCGGCACAAAACCCTTTTTTAAAAATGAGATCAATTAAAAGCCACCAAATATTACCAAAATTCAGCATACGTCCTCTATAAAATGAGCATATTTTTAAATATGCATGAAGTTACTAATGTATCCATTTTTGAGTTGAGTCTTCAAATGTGGAAACTGAAATTGAGGTCTCCATTTTGATCCTGTCATACGGAGACTCGGAGAGCATGGTTGAAGCACTATCCAGTTGGAAAAGTCTATCAAGTTGGAGTTTTTGAAAGAAAAGTCTATCTAGTTGAAACAACAAGAAATATATTACCACCAAGATTGAGATTTTCATTTGTTGAAGAATTGAATTTATGCGTACCTTCAAGACGCTTTGCAGCATCATTAAGAGGCATTCCCTTAACTTTTAAGATATCTTCCATTGTAATTGCTATTTTAACGCCAGTAGTTATGTTGTTACCTCTCTCTCTTCCTGGGGTATTTACCTTTCTTTTCCCCTTTTTTCCTGAAAACCTAGAATTCAGCTGACCCTCTTCCATTAGACCTTCTCTTGTTCCCTCACTCCCTATTCCAATTGCCTCAACTACATCATTGCCAAAAACCGCATCAGGGTTCTCTTGTTGAGCTGTAGGCAAAAACTGCGGCATCGGAATTTCTCTGTCAACTCTATTTGTATCAACGGTAGTCATGAAGGCGTGAACAGAAGGCCTATTATGAGAAGTCAACTGTGGGAATCCATCTTGATCGACAACTGCGGAAATTTCATTGGAGAGAGATTGCCTAACAAGTTTGTGTTCATTGCGAGGTGGCCATCTTTGGATACCATAGTCCCGACAAGAACTCTTCAGTTGAGTGATGTTAACTGCAATAAGGAAGAATTCAAAAGCTCAATATTTTCTACCAAGGCAACTCCAAACCACTTTTTTCAATTTCAAGAGCCACAAAAAATATGCCTGAGTAAAAAGGAATTGCATTCAGATAATATCACCACATTCACGGTGATTACATAACCACAATTCTCAGTTCTTATGTATGTAGGGTTTATATGCACTTCCTTTCTTCTTTTTTCCGTATGTTTTTGTGTGCCTCCAAATATAGCATCTGAAATTAAGGTCTTCAATTGTGAGCTCCCATACAGAGCATGATAGATACTAAAACGGTTCATATATAGGTTTTAGTCCGTGAAAACTATGATTCAAAAAGTTTATGGTACTATGTAAATTGAGCCGTGACTAAGCCATGAGTTCAATTCTTGAAAGTAGTACCTATGCTTGTAGAGGTGCTTCATCGACATTTTCCCTAGTGTAGGAGTTTGGAGCATTTTGTATGCCCTTCTAACCTATCTAGTTGGGAAAAAAAAACAAGAACAAAATTGAGGTTTTCATTTCTTGGAGGAGTGTATGCATGTGTACCTTCGAGATGATTTGCAGCATCTTTAAGCCGCATTCCCTTGGTTTGTAAGATATCCTCCAGAGGAATGACTGTTCTAACTCCATTTGTTTTCTTGTTTCTTCTCTCTCCCCTTGGGTTCTGTTCCATTGATTTTCTTTTTCCCAAACACCCGGAATTCAACCGAGTCTGATATGCCATTACACATTCCTCTGTTCCCTGACTACCAGTTCCAACTACCTCAATTTCATCATTCCCCATGGGATTGCAACACACCAATCCAAAATCTTGCACTATGTTCAATTCTTGTGCTGGCGGTGGCAACCGTAGTGACAGTTTTGATCTGTTTTCATTTTTAAAGAATCCAGGGAAACTAGTAAGATCCGCCCTTCCACTCCACCTTATTACGAACTCATAAGCTGACATGGCATCCTCCACGGTCGTAAAACTGCCAATGTTGAGGCTATTATATCTGCAACGAACCTCGGCCGCCCATTGTCCGTCGTGTCCTAGCCACACTCTAAGCGAGAGCTTGGCCTGACAAATAAGCAATGTTTCCTGAGTTGTAGGAGGGTCTTGACAGTCTTTGAGTTCAAGCCCGTTGCACGTGAAAACTCCTCCTCCTAAGATCACATCCAACTCACCACCCCTGTTCTGAATTAGTTGCTGCACCACGCACACTAGTTCGATGACCGGCTGGTCAATGTTGTCTTCGTCCTTTTGTTCTAACCAGTTGATCCGCCTTAATGTCACTTCACTCTCATTGTAGACCGCATCCAGTATGTCATCCATCAACGACTCCATATGATCGGGCAACACGCCCGCCTCGCGTGCGATTGGATCCAAATCACCCGACTTGTTTTCCACGTAAGAGAAAAAGCAAAAGTCGTCGAACAGCAGTTGAGAGATGTCGACGAGTTCCTCATGGTTGATCACATGCAACGCACCGCTCTTGTCCTCAAGTATGTGCTGATAAGAAATCGCCAAGCTTATGTCCTGTATATTACTAGAAACGAAAAAAACACTTGGCATCGGCCGATACAGAGGGAAATATGTGGGCGACGACGGAGGGAAATAGAAACAGGTCGTCATCTCCATGGATTCCTCAAAACCCATATTCGATTCTTCAAAGCCCTGATTGTTCATCGTCATAATTCCCCCCCTTCTTGGCCTCCAATCTGACGCCTCGCTCCAGTTCTTACGTAGCTGCTGCTGCTGCAACAACGCCGAGTCTCCGGCCAAGTATGGTGCCGGGTCGACGATGTGGTCGTGCTCTTGATTTAGTGGCGGATCGTCTATGGATTGGTTAGACCCTTGATACTGCATGACCATTGAACTGGACGAGGGTAGGAAAGACTGTGGTGGCGACGGAGTCAAGCACAGCTGCGACCACCTAGGGGAAAGTAAGGGCGACAAAATCAAGCGGAAATCTTCAGTAACCATGTCAGACTCTCTACTGTTCATAGGCGCAGCCATTGACACAGTTACCAATTTGAACCAATAGGGGAAACAAGAGATTAAAAATTTGGCGATGCAGATCTTAATTCGGTACGAAACAAATTCTTTGAATCTGGGTGTTGAATCCTAGACCTCTGAGATAAGATCAAGCAATGGATGGATGGAGAGACAGTGAGGATGACAGGGCGAGAAATCGGGAACGACTTTGAGAGGAAACGAATGAGAGACTCCAAATGATAAAGTAGTATGTTAACTCTGCAACTCGTAGACCTTCATAGCTGCTCTTTTATATTGATGGGTTTGGTTTGCTGAATTTTCCAAAGGATTAAAAGATTCAAAAAGTCGGAGCAAATGAGACACTGGCAAATGACATAACCATAACAGCAGTAATTTCTCCGTGTATATTCAGTGTTCTAGCACCATATGACCACGGACGTGGCTTACATGATATTCAGAATCATTTACATAACATAATTCGTGTGATACGAACATTATCATACACTTTCGTTGGGTGATTGAGCGATCTTCATTGTGTGTGTGATGATCTTTTTATTTACGGAAAACGTCACATGATGTTGTATGCCGTAGTATACCACATGCGTAATCACACACTTGTACACATACACATACATTGTTTATGGGATCCACACACATACACCATGTGTGATTTTAGAGTTTTTGAAAGGAAAAATAAACTTTTACTACTACTACCTGTTTGTAGCCAGTTTTCGGAATTCAATGACCAAAATCACTCGTTTTTTTAGATTTTGACGAGAACATTAGTCATGTTATAAAAACCATGTTCGATCAGATGCATTCTGATATGCTTTCACAGTACATCTATATTGTGGAAAATGTGTTCCGCTCTAGGTTATCAAACTTCACTTTTCAATTTCTGCAATATACAATGTGTTCCAATAGCATATCAAACTGCATATGATCAATATGATTTTTGACGTGATAAATGTTCTCAATGATTTCTAAAAAATAAACAATTCCGATCACCAAAATAAATCCGGAAGAAACAAACAAATAAACCAGATTGGACATTTCAATCCCTTTGATAACTACATTTGGGATTGGCTGCTACTCTTTTTCTAGCTGAACATTTACGCATAGAGAAGAGAGAGTTCAAAGAGTCCCAATGCTAATAAATTTCAAAGTTCAAACAGCTTCTAGAGGTAGAAGAATAATCTGTCCCAGCGTTTACTTTAGGCTAAGGAAATTACCTCGTGCTTTCTTTCCCAATGGGCTTGGGTCAGCGTTTTTTCCTAATCGGTTCAAAATAACAGCCAATCAAATTTTCCATGGCATCAGTCGACCCTACAAATTACTGAGTGGAGGACGAGCCGATCGCCCTACCCATATTTCAATGTCTATTTAGAATCACATTACTATTTCAACTAAAAAGCGCAAAAAGTAAAAATGAGTTAACTAAAAATCATCCTCCTCCTCCTAAGATATTATGCATTTACAAAAACTATAAGGCTATTTTGGTCAAAAAAACTATGTGGCTAGGATTAATAGTTTACCTTTTGGAATTAATAGACAAGAATGCACTAGATTGTATGCATCTACAATTTGTATATCACAATATTTTTTTATTGCTCACCTACCCAACATCTATTCAATAATCATCCTCCTTCACTTTCTTTATTTGCTTTAAAAAATACGTTTTGCATTGGTCGCCTTCTGGGTAAACTTAGAATTTCGAAGTGCGCATTGTAGAGGTGTACAATGGACCCCAGTCCCTCTCTCCCTTTACTTTCCCTGCACCTATTCACATTTCTTTTACTCTCTGTCCATAAATAACTGTCCACTTTCACTTTTTTAAAAAAAATTTAAATGAGTTATATATTTTAATTTGTACTGTTTTTCATAATTTTCAAAATTTTGTCTAATAGAATCAATTGAAATTCTATCAAATAAGATTCATATTGTATATAAAAAATATTATACTTTGGAGGATATAAATGATTTTTTAAAATGTTTGGAATAATAACATGGACAGTTATTTAAGACAGAATGAGTATTTTTTTTTTACTTTTCCTGAGGAAGGAAAAGTCAAAAGTGGTTCGGTACGTCTGATGTGTTTGCATTCTGTTTTTGCGTATTTATATTCAAAATGATACTCGTACAATAATCCAAACACAACACAAATACAACTGTTTACATACATGTGGATTCCACACACACTACTATGTGAGTGGAGCCCACATGTATATAAGATGTTGTGTAAATTGTTGTGTTTAGATCGTTGTGTGAGTAGCATTATTAATTTATATTTTGTCAACATTTGACTTGCAACCTATTGGGTGTGCCAGACCCACTACCACCCTTGGAGGGTCCGAATGCACTAAATTCCCTCCATTTTCTTAACTCATAACATATCCATATCTCTTATCACCTATGTTCCTGGTACACCAAAAACTTTACCCTTTTATTGATGGGTTTGGTGTGAAAAGAACGAGGATTCACACCACTTTTCTACTGGAGTACTGTGCGACTACTTTTCAAAATTGAAGTGGGAGTGATTTGATGTTTCCTAAAGCCAAGTGGGAGGATATTTCCTTGCCTTTCTCGTCTTCTTTGATTCGCACTAATTCACAATTGGTTTTGGTTTTTTGAACTTCCCCAAAGGATCAGAAGATTCAAAAAAACACAACTGTAGGAGATAGTTAAAAATTTTAGTATAGAATGAGGTTTTTGTTAAAGGTTTGTTTTAGTTACATGCAAGTAGTATGAGCTTTTGCATCTTGTGCTTTCTCCCTCTTGAACAAAGTTGAAAATACTCATACCCACGTAATCACATCAACTCTTACGGTAAGATTCACAAATTACGTGAGCGTGGAGAATTTTATTGAAAGACGAAAGTATCCGTAGTACTGTTGTTCCCTCTCTCTTTCTCCGTTACCATTCTTCATAACAAACAAAGCTCAAAAAAACCAAAAAAATCTAAAACCCATAATCGGAGAACATAGCATAAAACATACCATATGAAACAGTAAATTTTCAGCCTATAGCAACAGCTACTCAAATACAACAGGAGCCCAGCGGGGTAGAACTGGAGATACATTCCTCTAAATCATCATCGCAGGCTATTAAAACCAAACAATCGTCCTCATCTTTGTAACTGATGTTATAAGTTTCAGCCTCGAGTGGCAGCCTCGATCTTTTTCACTTCTTGCTCCAGCTCTACCTTTCGCAATGCAACATTATTGCTGAACATTCATACCTTGCCTTCAACTTCACAATTTTTGCATCAATAGTAGTTGAGACTTGATTAGAAGGCAGAAACGTATTAGGGTTCAATTGTAGGGTTTGCTCTTGATCAACAACAACCGTAGGAGATTCGTTGGGGCGAGTTTGACTGATAAGCTCATATCCTAATTGGGTCAGATCCTAATTGTTCGGGGTGTTTAGGATATTTTTTAATAAAATTTATACAAACAAATCTGAGCCGGATGAAAAAAATGAACCAAACTAGTCCGGGGGACACTTGACAGAATCCGACTCCAATCCTAATTTGGTCTGAATGCAAGGAAAAGAAAGGAGAACTCGAATTCTTTGAAGAGAATAAATTCTATCCATCACTGGTATAAAACTCTACTTTTCCACCACCGTCTATTATCGGCCCCATCGAGTGTCTATTGTTGTGATTTGAACCAGTCACGACCCAAAACCTACCTTGGAAGTCATGACTGGCCAAGCGGGTGTTAAGCCACCGAAGGCCTACACACATTCTAGTTTAGGGATTTCTCGCATATCATTATCATTATAAACCATATAAGCAAAGTATGCGGAAGCGTAGAATAAATAACATAATCCCAGAGCTTCTAAGTGTACAAGTATAATAGTTACAAACCATTAGACAATACACGATTCTCCAGGGTTATTCTAACGCCTCATTCAACCACAACTTGCTATCTACCTTAACCTGAAAATTTGGAAAAGGTTTTCATAAGCCGAAATTCGGGTGAGAAACGTATACCAAAGTTACAAGTTTGACCATGAAAATACCCCACATTATAAAACAGTTCAAAGCAACAATCCAAATGTTTCATTGAACATCCAGTACATACATTTTAGCCCGTAAGCTCATTTCTTTGGTCCAAGAGATGGACTCTTTTCATTTCATTTCTCTTTCAACTTTTGTACTTTTGAGCGATAATAATAGCATTCAACGGTATTTTTGCCAGTCAGTTGGGGAGCGACCCCATTGAAGAGTGGTAAGATATCGTTACCCAGTGATGCCTGGCTGCATCTCCTACCTTATTACCTCGTGCCGCTAGTTTCTTTCCACGTCCCCTAGCGCTCGAGACACCGTTCGAATGATTCATATTATCACAAGCATGTACTAACAAAAGGTAAAATTCAAGTTCCCAAAACATATAGCCATGGTCTAAATTAACTGTAACACGAAAGATTTAATAAACAGGCCATCACATGTATTTTATTCAATGTCACCAGTTAAGTCAAGTAAGGGGATCAAATTCCACACTTTTCAGCCAAAAACAAGCAATGACATTTTATCCCAAAATTCAGAAAAATACATGTAACCAAGGTATACGCAACTCACCTTTAAGAAGTAGCGGTCACTTTACACCTGTCACCTCAATTCACAGTACTTGCACCTTTGACTTCTCGAGGGCTAAGATGAAAACAAGGTCGTACTCTTGCTTAAGTCTCGGATTGACCTATTTGCCAATTATTTCGTGTCAATACCTATTTAACAATGCAATCAGAAAATCCTTAGGCCTTCTCGATTGTGAGTTGGCCTATTCGGCTTTAAAAACGGTTCGGGGTCAATTTGTGAATCTCATCACTAATTAATTCAATAAGGAACTTCACGTTATTTAAAGAAACTTTAGTCTGTAACAGGGTTAACCAAACTGATGGTTAATTATGACCAACTTCATACAACACTTCCAGTAGTTTAATTCCTCAAGAATAATTAGTTCTACTAAAATCCACTTAGAATCTTAGGCCCTATTCTTATATACAGAGGCGTATTTTCTTGATCTTAATTTCCTTAATTAGTCTGTCGGGTCGGCATATGGTATAGTTTTTACGGTTCTAATATGAGAATAATAGTATGTAATTAAACTAAGTCAGTCAACAACAATCGGAAATTTCCAATTAGGCTACTAAGATCCTATTTTTATGGTTGCTTGGTGGGTGTTCCTGCACCAAATTACGGCGGCGAGTCCAAATCCGAACTCTTTGCCGGAGGGAGTTTCTCTTGTGTGAAAATTCCAGGGGTTAGGGTGTGGCGAACGCAAAAAGAGAAAGAAATACGGTGGAGTAATAAGGAGGACTAATCGGAGTGGCCGGAGGGACCGGCAGCCGTGGCCACCTCTTTCCAACCCGTCGTGCACTGCGCGTGTGCGCTTGTTTTGTGGTGAGTGTGTTGTGTGAACTAATTACTCCAATCATCATATGTGTAATAATTTTCTTGGCTACATAATTAGGGAGTGAGGTGAAAGATTACCAGGAGAGAATCATGGAATTTTCTAGCAACGTTGGTCGGAACGGCGATCGGTAACTCAACGAGAAACTACGGTTACAGTGATACTGTTTTTCTTTTGCCTTTACCTTCTAATTTTGTTTTATATAATGCAGAACCTAAGAATTGTATACATATAGTATTTCGGTGGTTAAAAGTCAGCACCATGTTTTCTTTGCAAAGGACACCTGTTATCCCCTTGTCATCCCATTGCGACACATAGCATCCCGTGTCCGATCATCACAAATTCTGTTTGAACGCGTTCAAATTTCAGTCTCCAAAAAATCTCAAAAATTCAAGATAGACTAATAAAAATATGAGGATCAACGTGGCGGTGTCCGATTTTCAAGGAAAAATCCTAACATAGGATTCCTCATACAGTGTATCAGATGTAACCCAGTTGTCCCATAGTATTTATAAAATTAAATCAGAATTCTCACATTTATTCGGACCACAATTCACTTTGCACAGTCTATCAACATTAAATTAAAGTGTTGAGTTTCTATTCGGACCATGTGACTAATATTTTAAAAGTCAGGATTTTACAGAACCGTTCATTTATTAAGACCCGCAATATAGAATTGTCGTGCAAAAAATCAGCTTGATCAGAAGTAGATAAATATTTCAAATTTTGAAAATTGGTTAATAAAATGGATGATCGGATTTCGGTCAATAGCAATAAAGATAAATTATTCATTTTACAAAGCGAAATTCAATCAATTTTTGATACTTCTAACGATGTCCGATCAAGTTTATTTTTTACATGGATACACTACTATGTGGGGTTTACAAGATGAACGATTCAAATCAATAATAAACACATGGTATGACCAAGAAAATGTGGTGGTAGAAAAGTGAGATTTTCCACCGCCGGTGAAAAGAATTTAATCTCTTCTATGAACAGGGGTTGGGCCTCAATTTCCAATATCCTCAAACGGAAATAAGACAAATAGAAAAGGAAAAATTTCCATTTCGGTTCTTGAATTTTCACCCCAAATATCTCATAAGCCCTTATACTCCAGTTTATTTCAATTTAACACAGGTAGTTTATAAAATTCCTTAAATTCGGCATCTGTCTAATTGATCATACCTATAAGCCACCGCCAATCTGATCTCGGCTTCGTTCTTTCTCTCTGGAATTCGTGGTGGTGGGCTATGGTAGCGGATCTCCAACTTTGATTTGAAAACGAGGTAAGAGTATTCGGTTTCAAATTTTTGCAATTTGAAAATCGCAAAATTGAAGGGTTGAGGCTAGTATGGTTTGGCAGTGGCTTATGGTGGTTGGCTAATTTGGCTCCAGAAGTACCTCAATCGAAGTGGAGCCTTGTGGTCTAGTGCTGGATGTACAATCCTGTCGCATGCTATTTAAATCAACTCATTAGCCTCATCTTTGTACTTGATGTCATAAGTTCCACCCTCGAGTTTCAACCTCTTTTTCACTTGTTGCTCTAGCTCTAACATTTCCCCTGGCCCGGACAGCCGAAACTTTTTTGTTATATCGGTTTCATATCTTGCCTTTACAGTTACAGTAGTTGCGTCAGCATTAGTCAATACTTGATTTGAAGTCAGCAGCACAATAGACGGAGGGAAAGTTTTGGGCGATGGAGGATATGTGCTAAGAAATGAGGATCACGCCACTTTTCTACCACTACTACTTTTGAAAAAATGAAGTGGGAGGACGTTTCCCGCGCTTTTTATCCTCAAAGAGAAAATAACCTTATTTGATTCTTAATTCACAATTAATTTGGTCTTGCGAACATCCCCAAAGGATCAAAAAAATTCGAAACGACACGACCGTCAAGCAAATGGGACAAATAGAAGCTCTACGTTTAGAAAGCAATGAAATTGCTGCAAGATCACCCAAATCTCCAAATAGTGAAGGACAAATGTTGTATCAGAAGAAGAAAATTTTAGCTGACCCAGAAGCAGACAAAGGTTGCCGGTGATTTTCGTACTTCTTTGATTGCTTACTCTTTTGGGACGTGCTATTTCCAGCATCTGGGTAGTTAAAATTTGTCTGTACAGAGTGACGTTTGGTTTCAAGAAAAAATGTGATGCCGATGGCAGAGATTTATTTGCAACAGACATCAATCAAAGCCATGGGAATTGGAAATGTTTTACTAAACAATGGTTACTATTTTCTTGTGCTACTCATTTAAAAGCCTCTTTATTTGGCGTGATTGACGAACTACATGAGTGTGGAGAATTCTATTATAAGACGAGCCTGTCGTTTGCAATGGAAAGAATGATACCACTACTTTGCCTCTTTGTTGGACTGCCAGCGCGGACACAGTGTTCTCTAAAGTATCCCTAGCACTTTTGTTACTTCTCCCTTTCCCCCTTGACATTCTTCAGCACAAACAAAGCTCTTCATCACAAACAAAGCTCAATAAAGCAGAAAAATCCAAGACCGACGGTCGTAGAACATAGTGTGACATATACCATTTGAAGCACTAAACTTTTAAACTACGACAATAGAAACTCAAATACCAAGCTCTTGGAGAATCTCTGAATGCACTTCTTCTCAGGAGAACGTCTAAACGAGATCGACTAATATATGTACCAAACACTTTTACAGTACTAAAGGAAGGGGAAATGATTAATTACAAAGACTCAAATTGGTCAACACGCAATTAATAAGCTACTTTGGCACAAGAAATACCTCAATTGAACCGGTGCCCAACGGTGTAGAACTGGATACAAAATTTTGTAAATCCTCATCGCAAAGTATACATACAATATCATTTTCCTCATCTTTGTACTTGAGGTATTAAGTTCCAGACTTGAGTTTTAGCCTCTTTTCCACTTGTTGCTCTAGCTCTGCCATTTTCCAAGGCCAAGAAAGAGGAAACTTCACTATAATATCGTTTATGCATCTTACCTTTAAAACGACATTATTTGTATCAACAGTAGCTGCCAAGGCTTGATCAGAAGGCAAAATATCATAATGCAACAGTTGAATTTCCTCTTGATCAACAACCGCAGGAGATTCCTTACGGCAAGATTGACTAACAAGCTTGTTTTCCTTGTGAGGTGGCCATCTCTTGATACCATACTCCCGACAGGCTCGCTTGAACGTAGATCGGCTAACTGCAAAAATAGGAATTAAGAAGCTCAAATTTCTTCTACGGAGTAACTCCAACCTACGTCTACATTTTGTAGACTCCAACATTCTTATATCGAAAAGTAAATTCAGAGTGTATCACTATTCAACATGTTCTAAGTCGAACCCCAAATTTCAATGTCTATCTGTAGTCTCTACCTTTCAAAGATTCAATCCTTCCTTTTCGAAAAACAAAATCCCTTCTTCAAGGTATATGGGATATAATTTTCAAAGTAATTACTACACTAGATCCAAAAAGTAAGTAATTACTATACTGATCCAATGGTACCTACTTTTTTTTGATAAATTAGATGTACATTGACAACGTTATACACATTATTTCTCACATAAATGGAGATTGAATCTCCATTTTCAGGGGTGAACAAGGCTCGTATAGTTCGGTTTTATGCTAAACTAAAAACCAAATCAAGTTGTGCGGATTGAATGTTTCAAGAATCATATTATCCATTGAAAATGACAAGCCAGACCAATCCAAACCATTTGACCATGATTCGGTTCCAGTTTTGAACCACTGTTTTACCTTTAAGTTTAGATACACACGTACGAGTCATTTTTACCACTTACAAATCGCAATAGATGCTCAACACAAATAACCCTTTTTAAAACGAGTTCCACTAATGGCCACCAAAAATTACTAAAATTCTGCATCCGTCCTCTATGAATTGACCATATTTTTAAATATGCATGAAGGTACTAATGTATCCATTTTTGAGGTCTTCAATTATGGAAACTCAAAATTGAGGTCTCCATTTTGATGCTCCCACAGAGAGCATGGTTGTAGCAAGATAGACTCTCAAATGTTTTGGTGGAGTTTTTAAGAGAAAAGCCTATCCAGTTGGAAACAACAAGCAAGATATTATCAACAAGATTGAGATTTTCATTTGTTGAAGAACTGTATTTATACGTACCTTCGAGATGCTTTGCAGCATCTTTAAGACGCATTCCCTTAGTTTGTAAGATATCCTCCTTTGCAATTGCAATTTTGACTCCAGTAGTTCCGCTCTTACCTCTCTCCCCTCCTGGGCTCTTTTCCTTCCATTTCCCATTCCTTGAACACCCAGAATACAACTGTGCCTCTACCATTACACCTTCCATTGTTCCCGCAACCTCCATTCCAATTGCCTCATCTTCATCATTGCCAAAACCCACATCAGGGTTCTCCTTTTGAGCTGTAGGCAAAAGCTGCGGCAGCAGAATTTCCTTTTCAAAAAAATTATTTGTGTCAACAGTAGCCTTCAAGGCTTGATTAGAAGGCACAGTATCATAAGTCAAGTGTGGGATTCCCTCTTGATCGACAACCGCGGGAGTTGCATTGGGGAGAGATTGCCTAATAAGCTTGTGTTCATTGCGAGGTGGCCATCTTTGGATACCATACTCCCGACAAGAACTCTTCAATTTAGTGGTGCTAACTGTAATAAGGAAGAATTCAAAAGCTCAATATTAATTTTCTACCAAAGCAACTGCTACCCACATTTTCAATTTTGAGAGCCACAAAAAAATATTTTAGAGTAAAAAGGAATTGAATTCAAAGAATAGCACGTTGACTACATAACCATAATTCTCAATTATGCACAAAGGGTTTGTACGCACTTCCTTCTTTTTTCCGTATGTTCTTGTGTGTCTCCAAATATAGCATCTGAAATTGAGGTCTTCGATTGCAAGCTCCCACACAGAGCATGATAGAAACTTAAAGGATTCATAGGTTTTAGTCGGAGAAACCTATGGTTGAAGAAGTTTATGGTACTACGTAAATTGACAGCAATTATATTCTTCTAAGTTATATGTATTGAAATAGGATTTCACTTAATTAAAAGCTTGCGCTTACAGTTTTGGATGGGACAAAGTACTTCTATAGTCCTATGAATTTACCACATGATATATAAGAATCTAAATGTATATGCGTATCTATAATTTTATTTTATTTTTGGAGAAAAGATTATTTGTTGATTAATGTAAAACTATATGCTGTAAAGCAATTGAACTTTGAATTCATGAATGACTCTATTAAAGAATAATTCATAAAATTGCCAATGCAAGCGAGGATGTTTTGGTTTTTGTTTAATTTGAACATATTATATTATTTGGATGATGAATGCTTGAAGATATATTGTGTGCAGCTAGAAAATAATTTAAGATATGAAGGGACTTTCGTTAATTTCATTATCTGGGCATAAGTAATACTTTTGCTGCTAAATGAGAAGGGTGGTATTTAAATGATGCTTTTAAAATCTCACGATGTTCGTATTTTTGGAGAATAGTGGTACTATTTAAGTGATTCTTTTGAAACCTTGTATTGCTCTACTATTTTTTTAAGTATTTGTATTGTTTTTTTGGAAGGTAATATATCTACTTAATTTATATTTTGTTTGTAAAGTTCATAGAGGGCCTCAATTTTTATCATCGCTTTAGAGCACCGAAAAGTTAGGTTGGCCATGACTAAGATCATGAGTTCAATTCTTGAAAATAGTCCCCTACTTGTAGAGGTGCTACCTCAATATTTTTCCAAGTCCTACAGATGTAGGAGTTAGGAGCGCTTTGTATGCCCTTCTAACCTATCTAGTCGCGTAAAAATAACAAGAACAATCATTTCTTGGAGGAGTGTTCATGTAAGTATGCGTACCTTTGAGATGCTTTGAAGCATCTTTGGTCTGTCGTTTTTGCACCAAAAATATAATTTATAAAATCAAGGAATTAACTAATATTCCGAAGAATAGCGGTTAAGTCCAGGATCATCCGCAGGGAGTAAAAAGCTGAGTTGCAGTAGTTTCAATTAATTTCTAATTTAATTCAGAAAGTAAAGAGAAGTTGGATTTTGATTTGAATTTAATTAAACTAAAATTAAACTAGAAAGCGATTAAAGGATTTTGGAACAAATGAGGGAAAGGACTAGGGTTTCCGATTCAGTCTCCCCTTTTAACGCAATTGTTTCGAAACCTAGGGTTTACATTCAACCTTCAACCAGATCACCGTAGGGTAGCAATTCCTATCGATAATCCCCAAAAATATAATCAAGATTCGTACTCCGTATAGGCTATCTCAACACGGCACGGATCGTCTCATTGGATTTAACCACGGCACGACCCGTCTCACGTCGTATAGTCTATCTCAAAGCCTATCTCGAAACATTCAAAATCATTGTATGACAGTGTTTGAAATCATGAATACAAACACATTCGAATATCAGAAAAAATATAAACTCTCATAAAAAGTTATGAATCGACCAAGTCATACAATCAAATCGAATACAAAACCCTAAGAATCAAACAACTACGCTACTTGGAGAGACCTCCTCGTTGCCCTAGCCAAATAGTTTAGCCACTCATGGAGTTAGAACAAATAACCATGAAACAAATAAACTCCATTGAAATAACAGTAAAAGATTAAACCGTAAAGCTTGAATCCTTCTTCTGTTGTGCTGCTTCTTCTGTCGCCACCGTAGTCACGCTCTCTCGTCACAATTATGGGTTCCCAGTTTTTGCGTGGAAAAGCAGTCCGATGGCGGCCCCGTTCACTGTTTTTGCGTGGGAGCAAAGTATCCAATGGCAGCCACCCCCTTCTCTCGTGGGAATAAGATAAGCTCCCCTCCGAAACCCTTTTTCTCTTTCTTTTATAATATATCCCCCGTAGTCGGTTCCCACCGTAGGTTAATAGCCCAATCTTCTCTACTGATTTGTAATTAAGTGGGTCCAATTGCATAGTAGCTTAGGAATTTTATACAGTGCTTCTCTTCTCCAAATATCCAATATAAACTTGGTCTCTTTCCTTAATCAATTCAATTGGCACCAGTAAAATTCTCAATTTAGCTCCGATTGTTATCCAACGGCTCTGAGAATCCTGAAATGCAATTAACAAGTATGAAATCCCAAGTAGCGAACTAAATGGACATAACAAGCCTAAGTTAAGGGGTATAAATAGGTGTATTTACGCACCTATCACATCCCCCAACTTACACTTTGCTAGTCCCTAGCAAAGAAAGGAAAAACAAATAAAATAAAGCAACTAACTAAGGGATAGGTCTTTTAAACCCCCGGGTGGCCCCGGTAGGACGAGTGAAGTCTCGTGAGGGTTTTCAGCAGTGATCACCCACAAAACACCTCGGATCCTTTACTTGGAACCCAAAAACTTGCAATGCAACTCATTGATACGCCAATGCCAAGAATATAAAGCATATGTAAAAATAGTTCTTGAGGCTATCAAAATATAGAAATAAATCATGGCACCCAAGCTTAGCGTGTGTGAGCAAAGACCTTGACCACAAGTGAACCACAACCAAGTACTCTCTCTGGACCAAGTCTCGACTTCAATTCTCACTGTGTCATGCACTCAACAAAAGAAAACACACTCGAAACAGGGTGCATGTAATACACTCTCAACGTGTGCGGATGGAAGTTATGCAATAAAGAACTAAAGTATCCCGCACACTTAGACACGAAAAGAAAGCTTTTTAAAGTGGACACAGGATCTCATGAAAGGAATGTCAAGTATCGAAAACTATTTCTATCCATCAATCCACAACCCATTGCCCCTAAGATCAAATAGGACTTTTATTTGGTTATATCGTTGGGTAAGGAAAAGTGTTTCAAAGGTTAGGGTAAGACATGTTCAAGTGTCTGAGAATAGGCCAAAAATACATAGGGCAAGTAATAAAGTGCACCCTCTTTCAACTCTTTTCAACTCCGCCATATCTCTCATATTTTTCACCATTCACACAATTCCACAATGAAGTCACTTGTTTCTTTCTTGCAACATGTATATTGGTATCTTCCCATTTTTCATTCAAGTTCTTTTTTTTGTTTTTTTTTCTCAATTTTTTTTAACAATTCTCAATTTTTTTTTAACAATGGGGAAGAACACACCACAATTCAAACACATCTTTCTCAAATACGCTTTCTCCACTCTCTTCAAAAATTAACCTTCACATGATTAACTCACCATTCTCAAGACACAATATGGTTGGTGAAGCTTAACAAGAAAAAGGCTTATGCAAGAGGTTCAATGTGGTTTGCAAGAGATAAGTGTTTAAGAAAAAGAAACGAATCGGCTCAAAGCACAGAAATGGCCTACTATCATCTCCTAGGGGCAATACAACCATGTAACTTTTCATTCCCAAAAGATGAAATAATAGGCATGTATTAAGTCCCAAAACTTGACGACAAAGATAATGAGATCAACAACGATTAGGCTTCTTTATTTATTTATTTTTTTTACGACAAACAAAGAGTATATGTGACACCACTCCAAAGGAAAGTAAGGCACTAAAGCTCACATGGGCATAAGTCTCCACTAATCTAGCCATTGAAAGCACTCAAGTTACAACTCACAAACAGTCAAGGTCCAAGAAACGTGCATGTGCAAAGATGCTAAGAGCGTATGCCAAGATAAATTTCTATCGCCAAGCTAGCAAAAAGAACTATCATGCAACATAAATATCCAAGTAATGCCCACAGATTCTCAGCACAAGCAACCAACAAGTAAACATCACATTCTCCAAAAGGATCCAACAAGTATTTTTTTTTTAAACTTTTCAATTTTCAATTTTTTTTTTGTTTTGGATTTTAAAACTCTATAAACAAAAAACAAAGTGATCCATCCCCCAACTTATAATGGCACTGTCCTCAGTGACGGCTAAGTCATAGAAAATTAAAAGACAAGCTAGAGAAAGAAAGGAGAAATATCACCTCGTGTAGGACAAACAAAAGGCAATGCAAAAGATAGGGAGGAGTCATCCCCCAACTTGAAGTGGAGTACCTGCGCAAAGTTAGTCCCACCAAACAAAAAAAAAACTAAAAGAAAGGAAAAGTAGAGAATAAGAATGGAAAAAAAAAAACTACCTAAAAAGAAAAAGAAAAATTTTAAATAAAATAAAACTACCTAAAATAATCTACAAAAAGTGTACCACGCTCACATGGATTTGGAACTTCCACCACACCATGAAGAGTTACAAATATAAATACCTCACCCTTCTTCGAGCACTCTTCTAAAAACTGAATTCGACCATGCCATATGATCAAATACTTTGAGTATCGCAATTGCTTAAGTTGTTTAAGAAATTTTAGTTCCACCAAGCATGCAATTTGAACCAAATTGATTTTCAAATTATTGACAATGTCCACTAAACATGGAGGAAAAACCGAATAATGATCATCAACCCCAAGAAAATCAATTCGTTCTACTTTATGAATATTTGGCAATAGTGGAGGCTTAATAGGAGGGGTGGCATCATCTAGCACTATGTGGGCTTGATTTTCAAGTTCAATTGGACTTTCAACAACTATCGGGATTGACTCCTCAAGAGTTTTTGAATGAAACAGTGTATCAGATGGGCAAGTAAAATCCTCTTGAGGAAAACTCTGGGTTTTAAGCTCATTGTTCAATTCACTCTCTAAGACTTCCTCCAAACCCAAGTCATCTCCCTCACTAGTGACGATTGGCTCTTCTTTCGTAATATGAGAATTCACATCACCAATGTTCTTATTGCAATCCCAAAACTCTGCATTAATTTTAGCAAGTTGATTATAATAAGCCCAACCCTTTTCATCAGCTCTATCCAAAAATTCACCATGGCACATCATGTCTACAAACTGACGCGTTTTACAATTCATGCCCTCATAAAAAAATTCTATAATGTGCCAAAATTCGAAGCCATTGCATGGAAAAGAGGATAGCAAATCGTTATATCTTTCCCAATAATGCAAATAAGACTCTTCTTCGGTTTGAGTAAAATGTACAATTTCTTGTTTTCGAAGAAAAATCTTATGCGCCATCTCATGCACTAAGGAGAACTTTTCCAAAAATAACTTTTTCACCTCTTGCCATTTTGTTTTAGATGATGACTTCAAATTGAAAAACCAACCCGCAGCCTCATATTGCAAAGAATGCTCGAAAAATTGAATCTTAACTGCTTCAATGTCTAGGTTAGACAAAGTAGCACAAAGCTCTTCAAATTGCTGAATATGCAAGTATGGGTTTTCATCGGAAAAACCATAAAAATTGGGAAGCAATTTTATCATCTCAGGTCCTAAGCTGTTCCAAGCCATTCTGTTTTTCTTTCTTTTTGGTTTTTTTTTTTTTAAGGTGGGAAAAAAAAAAAACTCTTAGTGCAAGCTACTATATTGAGACAAGAAAACAAAACTCACAGTGCTAGGCGTAAAATCAATTACCGCACCAGACTTACTCTAACACCAAGCAATTGCTAGCTTTAAATTTGCCCTGCACAAAGTTAAGGAGCCTGCAAAAAGAAAACTAATACAGAAGGAAAAAAAAATAGTACTCTTACAAAAATAAACTAAGAATCAAATTAAAAATAAATTGAAAATACGCAACCGTGTTTTAACTCCCCGGCAACGGCGCCAAAATTTGGTCTGTCGTTTTTGCACCAAAAATATAATTTATAAAATCAAGGAATTAACTAATATTCCGAAGAATAGCGGTTAAGTCCAGGATCATCCGCAGGGAGTAAAAAGCTGAGTTGCAGTAGTTTCAATTAATTTCTAATTTAATTCGGAAAGTAAAGAGAAGTTGGATTTTGATTTGAATTTAATTAAACTAAAATTAAACTAGAAAGCGATTAAAGGATTTTGGAACAAATGAGGGAAAGGACTAGGGTTTCCGATTCAGTCTCCCCTTTTAACGCAATTGTTTCGAAACCTAGGGTTTACATTCAACCTTCAACCAGATCACCGTAGGGTAGCAATTCCTATCGATAATCCCCAAAAATATAATCAAGATTCGTACTCCGTATAGGCTATCTCAACACGGCACGGATCGTCTCATTGGATTTAACCACGGCACGACCCGTCTCACGTCGTATAGTCTATCTCAAAGCCTATCTCGAAACATTCAAAATCATTGTATGATAGTGTTTGAAATCATGAATACAAACACATTCGAATATCAGAAAAAATATAAACTCTCATAAAAAGTTATGAATCGACCAAGTCATACAATCAAATCGAATATAAAACCCTAAGAATCAAACAACTACGCTACTTGGAGAGACCTCCTCGTTGCCCTAGCCAAATAGTTTAGCCACTCATGGAGTTAGAACAAATAACCATGAAACAAATAAACTCCATTGAAATAACAGTAAAAGATTAAACCGTAAAGCTTGAATCCTTCTTCTGTTGTGCTGCTTCTTCTGTCGCCACCGTAGTCACGCTCTCTCGTCACAATTATGGGTTCCCAGTTTTTGCGTGGAAAAGCAGTCCGATGGCAGCCCCGTTCACTGTTTTTGCGTGGGAGCCAAGTATCCAATGGCAGCCACCCCCTTCTCTCGTGGGAATAAGATAAGCTCCCCTCCGAAACCCTTTTTCTCTTTCTTTTATAATATATCCCCCGTAGTCAGTTCCCACCGTAGGTTAATAGTCCAATCTTCTCTACTGATTTGTAATTAAGTGGGTCCAATTGCATAGTAGCTTGGGAATTTTATACAGTGCTTCTCTTCTCCAAATATCCAATATAAACTTGGTCTCTTTCCTTAATCAATTCAATTGGAACCGGTAAAATTTTCAATTTAGCTCCGATTGTTATCCAACGGCTCTGAGAATCCTGAAATGCAATTAACAAGTATGAAATCCCAAGTAGCGAACTAAATGGACATAACAAGCCTAAGTTAAGGGGTATAAATAGGTGTATTTACGCACCTATCAATCTTTAAGACGCATTCCCTTGGTTTGCAAGATATTCTCCCGAGGAATGGCTCTTCTAACTCCATTTGTTTTCTTGTTTCTTTTCTCCCCTCTTGGGTTCTTTTCCTTTGTTTTCCTTTTTTCCAAACACACGAAATTCAACCGAGCTTGATCTGCCATTACACATTCCCCTATTCCGTTACTACCGGTTCCAACTGCCTCAATTTCATCATTCCCCGTGGCATTGCAGCGCACCAATCCAAAGTCCTCACCTTGTTTTTCTTCTTGTGTTGTCGGTGGCAACTGCGGTGGCAGGTTTGATCTGTTTCCATTTTCAAAGAGTCCAGGGAAACCAGTAAGATCCATCCATCCACTCCACCTTACTACCAGTTCATAAGCTGAGACGGCGTCCTCCACGGTTGCGAAACTGCCAATGTTGAGGCGACTAGACCTAAAATGAGCCTCGGCCACCCATTGGCCGTTGTGTCCCAGCCACACTCTTATGGAGTACATGGCCTGACAAATAAGTAATGTTTCCGGAGTCGTAGGCGAGCCTTGACTGTCTCTGCGTTCCAGCCCGTTGATCGTGAAAACTCCCCCTCCGTAGATCACATCCAACTCACCGCCCCTGTTCTGAATTAGTTGCTGCACCACACCTACTTGATCGAAGACCGGCCGGTCAACCATGTCCTCGTCTTCTTGTTCCAACCAGTTGATCCGCCTAAATGTCACTTCCATCTCATCGGTGCAATCATCCGCTAATGTATCCACCAACGACTTCACTTCTTCGGGCACTAGGCCCGCCGCCCTTGCTGTTTGATACAAATCATCGAACTTGTTATCCACGTAAGACGCATAGCCGTCGATCAGCAGTTGAGCCATGTTCTCGCATTCCTCCCCGTAGATCACATGCAACGCACCGCTCTTGTCCTCAAGTAGGTGCTGACAAGACAACGCCAAGCTTATGTCCTGTATATTACTAGTAGAAACGAAAAAAACATTTGGCATCGGCCGATACAGAGGGAAATATGTGGGCGACGGAGGGAAATAGAAACAGTTCATCATCTCCTCCTCGGATTCTTCTTCAAAACCCATATTCAATTCTTCAACGCCCTGATTGTTCTTACGTAGCTGCTGCCGCAACAGCGCTGAGTCTTCGGCCAAGTACGGTGGCGGGTCGACGATGTGGTCCTTCTCTTGATTTTGTGGCGGATTGTCCATAGATTGTTTACACCCTTGATACTGCATGACCATTGAACTGGACGAGGGTAGAAAAGGCAGTGGCGGCGACGGAGTCAAGCACAGCTGCGACCACCTAGGGGAAAGTAAGGGCGACAAATTCAAGCGGAAATCTTCAGTAACCATGTCCGACTCTCCACAGTTCATAGGCGCAGCCGTTGACACAGTTACCAATTTGAATCAATAGGGAATTAAAAAAAAAAAAAACGAGATTGACAGAATAATTCGCCTAAATCAAAAGATGAAACAAGAGATTAAAAATTTGGTGATGCAGATCCTAATTCGGTACGAAACAAATTCTTTGAATTTCCCAGAGGATTAAAAGATTCAAAAAGTCGGAGCAAATGAGACACTGCCAAATGACATAACCATAACAGCAGAAATTTTTCCGTGTATATTCAGTGTTCCGGCACCATATGACCATGGGCGTGGCTTACGTGATATTCAGAATCATTTATATAGCACAATTCGTGTGATACGAACATTATCATACACTTTCGTTGGGTGATTGAGTGACCTTCATTGTGTGTGTGATGATCTTTTTATTTACGGAAAACATCACATGACAATGTCACATAGTGTGTATATGGTAGTATACCACATGCGTAATCACACACTTGTACACAGACATTTACATTGTTTACGGGATCCACACACATACACCATGTGTGATTTTAAAGTTTTGAAAGGAGAAATAGACTATTACTACTACTACCTATTTGTAGCCAATTTTCGAAATTCAATGACCAAAATCACTCATTTTTTTTAGATTTTGATGAGAACATTAGTCACGTTATAAAAACCATATTTGATCACATGCCGTCTGATATGTTTTCAGAGTACATCTATATTGCGGAAAATATGTTCCGCTCTTGGTTATCAAACTTCACTTTTCAATTTTCTACAAAATACAATGTGTTCCAATAGCATATCAAACAGCATATGATCAATATGATTTTTGACGTGATAATGTTCTCAATGATTTCTAAAGAATAAACAATTCCGATCACCAAAATAAATCCGGAAAAAACAAAAAAATAAACCGGATTGGACATTTCAATCCCTTTGAGACTACTTGATAACTACATTTGGGATTGGCTGCTACTCTTTTTCTAGCTGTACATTTACGGATAGAGAAGAGAGAGTTCAAAGAGTCCCAATGCTAATAAATTTCAAAGTTCAAACAGCTTCTAGAGGTAGAAGAATAATCTGTCCCAGTGTTCACTTTAGGTTAAGGAAATTATCTCATGCTTTCTTTCTCTATGGGCTTGGGCCAGTGTTTTCCCTAAATCGGTTCAAAATAACAGCCAATCAAATTTCCCATGGCATCAGTCGACCCTACAAATTACTGAGTGGCGGACGAGCCGATCGCCCTACCCATATTTCAATCTTTATCTAGAATCACATTACTATTTCAACTAAAAAGCGTAAAAAGTAAAAATGAGTTAACTAAGAAATTACCACATTCAATAATCATCCTCCTCCTAAGATTGCATGCATTTACAAAAACTATGAGGGTAGGATTAATAGTTGGATGATGCTATGGTGTCCTCGGTAATTTTGGGGACACTGTAATTTTTGGCATAACTTTATCATTAGGAGCATAACTAAAATCAATTATAAGTATAACAGACCCCAAATAAGGCATAACCAAGGAATATCTAAAAAACAAGTCAAGGCGTAACTGAACCCAACCAAGGCATAACAAATAAGTTATGCCTTGCTATGATTTTGATTATGCCTTTCTATGATTCTGTAATGCTTATAATGGATTTTGGTTATACTCATAATGGTTTTGTTATGCCAAAAGTTACGGTGTCCTCAAAATGACCGGAGACACCCCTTAATAGTTTACCTTTTGAAATTAATGGACAAGAATGCACGGGAATGACTTCGGTGTCCCCGGTCATTTTGGGACACTGTAACTTTTGGCATAACAAAATCATTATAAGCATAACCAAATTTATTACAAGCATAACCAAAATCATTATAAGCATAACCAAAACCATAACAAGGCATAACTTGGTTGGTTATGCCTTGGTTGGTTTTTAGTTATGCCTTGATTGGTTTTTGATTATGACTTGGTTATGTCATGTTATGGTTCTATTATACTTCTAATGATTTTTGTTATGCTTGTAAGGGTTTTATTATGCCAAAAATTATGGTGTCCCCAAAATGACCGGGGACACCATAGCATCATCCTTTTTTTATTACTCTGTTTAACTAATGCTGTTTTGTCATATGCAATAATCATCCTCCTACGATGCACTTTCTTTATTTGCTTTAAAAAACACGTTTTGCATTGCTGCTTTCTGGGTAACTTTGAATTTCGATGTGCGCATTGTATAGGTGTAATAGACCCCAGTCCCCCTCTCTCTCTCTCTCTCTCTCTCTCTCTCTCTCTCTCTCTCTACTTTCCCTGCACCTGTTCACATTTCTTTTACTCGGTCCCTAAATAATCATCCACTTTCACTTTTTCAAATTTTTTTTAAATGAGTTATACCTTTTAATTTATACTGTTTTTTATCATTTTTAAAATTTTATCTAATAGAATCAATCGAGATCTATCAAATAAGAAACTTTACCCTTTCCGACATACGACCCCTTATAGCACCCCTTTTATTGATGGGTTTGGTGTGAAATCGAGGATTCTCACACCACTTTTCTACTGGAGTACACTACTCCTACTGTACGACTATTTTTCAAAAGTGAAGTGAGAGTGATTTGATGTTTCCTAAAGCCAAGTTGGACGATGTTTCCTTGCCTTTCTCATCTCCTTCCCGTTTGTTAATCTCTTTCGGCCTTGGGATTGGAATGATAATTTCAAGAGATTACTAATCATTTGTTTGTTTAGGCAATAAAGGTGTGGATTATTAGTCTCATGGACATGTGAATCCTCTCATTAGGGAGTATTACTAATATCTTAGGGGACTTGGTATTAACAATCCAATCCCCTCCTTGTCAATGAACAAATACAAAAATAGCCTTCACTAATTTCATCTCCTTACCAATCCTATCCCATGTGAAGGGCAAAAACGAAAATATATACTATCAATCCAATCTTATCCCATGTGAAACAAACATGATATTAATAACCTCATCATCTAATCTCATCTTAAACAAACATACTCATCACCAATCCAATTTTCTTATCAATCTCTTCTCATTACCAATCCCAATCCTAATATCATCTCCTTACGAATTCCACCCCTCTAATACTTTTATCAAACGAGGCCTTCGATTCTTACTAATTCACAATTGGTTTGGTTTTTGAACTTCCCCAAAGGATCAAAAGATTCAAAAAAACACAACCCTGGGCGAGAGTTAAATTTTTAGTATAGAATGAGGTTTTTGTTAAAGGTTTGTTTCAGTTACAGGAAATATGAGCCTTTGCATCTTGTTTACCTTTTTTGTTATTACGTTGTGGTCCTTTGTGCTATTTCCCTCTTGAACAAGGTTGAAAATACTCATACTCACGTAACTTTTCGGTCACACATCAAGTCTTATGGTAAGATTCACAAATTACGTGAGCGTGAAGAATTGTATTGAAAGACAAAAGTATCACTCGTACTGTCGTTCCCTCTCCCTTTCTCCATTATCATTCTCCATAACAAACAAAAGCTCAAAAAAATCACAATATCTAAAACCCATAATTGGAGAGCATAGCGTAAAACATACAATGTGAAGCACTAAACATTTAGACGGGAAAATCTACAATATACACCTCTTAAAAGGGTGTACCATATGCACATATTTTATGGTTCATCATAACATTTTAGTGTGTTTCGTAACTTTTATTCTAGAATTCATAACCTTTTAATAGTACGATTCGTAATATTTTCATTATGATTCATAATATTTTGGTGTATCTCGTAACTTTTATACGATTTGTAATATTTTCTCTGCAATTCATAACATTTTGGTGGTGCATAGGATACATACCTAAATAAAAGATGTGTAATGTAGTCTTCCCCTATTCAGGCAATAGCAACAACTCAAATACATAGGTATTAGAAAATCTTTAAATGCACTTCTCTGGTGCAATAGATCTGGAGACGTTCAAACTTTGGCCGTATAACCAAACACTTCTGCAATAAAATATAAATTAAAGAAGGGTAAATGGCTAAATGCTTAAGTACCAAGATTAAAATTGGTCAACGCCAAATTCATGAGCTACTTCGGCTTAAGAAATAGCTCGTGACAACGGGAGCCCAGTGGGCTAGAACTGGACATACATTCTTCTAAATCTTCGTCGCAAGATATTAAAATCAAACCATCATCCTCATCTTTGTAATTGATATTATAAGTTCCAGCCTCAAGTGACATCCTCTTTTTCACTTCTAATTCCAGCTCTACCTTTCGGAATGGTCAAGACGGCTGAAATGCTATTGTTACTTTTTCATACGTACCTTGCCTTGAGCTTCACACTTTTTGTATCAATAGTAGCCGAGATTTGAGTAGAAGGCAAAAGAACCTTATCAGAATTCAATTGTGGGGTTTGCTCTTGATCAACAAACGCAGGAGATTCGTTGGGGTGAGCCGAGACTTGATTAGAAGGCAAAATCGTATCAGAATTCAATTGTGGGGTTTGCTCTTGATCAACAACCGTAGGAGATTCGTTGGGGCGAGTTTGACTGATAAGCTCATGTTCCTTGCGAGATTGATTAGAAGGCAAAACCGTATCAAAATTCAATTCCGGGATTTGCCCTTGATCAACAGCCACAGCAGATTCATTGGGGCGAGTTTCATGGATAAGCTCATGTTCCTTGCAAGGTGGCCATCTCTTGATACCATACTCCCGACAGGCTCGCTTCAATGTAGATCGGCTAACTGCAAAAAATAAGAATTGAGAAGCTCAAAATTCTTCTACGCGAGTATCTCCAACCTACATCTCCCTTTTGCAGAATTAATTCAATATTTTGTTTTATTTCAAAAGTACATTTAGAGTGTATCACTATTCACACTCTCTAAGTCGAACCACTAATTCCAATGTTTATTTGTAGTCCCTACATTTTAAAGATACAATACTTTCTTTATGGCAATCAAATTCTCTTCTTGAATATATGGAACGGGGGGCTCTACTGTCCCTCCCACCTACTGTCCCGGTCGAGTGGAGCCTGCTCTGGTCTCGTTTTGATGATCGAAAACGTTTACTTTCGCTCAGGCACTTAATGATATCCGAACGAGCTGATTTTTGGCAAAGTTATTTTACTCGACAAGCTCTGCGGATATTCGATTGAGCTGATTTTTTGCAAAATTGTTTTTACTTGATGAGCTGCACGAAGTGAACGTTTCCAATTGAAGTAAGACCAGACCGGACCCCGCTCGGCAACTCGTAGTCCCTCATAGCTGCTTTTATATGTTGGAGATATTCCTTGAATTTGGGATGGTCGAAAGATATTTGACTTCCTAAAAGATTTGTTTGCTTATTGGTTTAGACTTTGGGTGCAAGGAATTTTGTTTAGGCAAGTATTGGTTTTAGGAAGGACTCTGTGGCTATAAATATAGCCTTATTCTCTTCAATAGGTTTTGGACTTCTTGAGAGAATCCCTTTGGAGAGGCCCCTAGGGAGGTCTCTCACGTCTCTAATGTTGAAGATTAGATATTAGGGTTTTGATTTATGCTCTATTGGGTTCCACCTAGGGTTTTGGTATCCCTATCGGGTTCCGCCAGAGATTTGTCCCTAGATATCTATAATTAGATGCTTCAACGAGAGTTACGGGTATAACTGGTTCTATGTGTTATCTCCCCGTTTATAGTGGATCCTCTTGCTCTTCTCCCGTGGATGTACCCAATTTGAAAAACCACGTAAATCTTGTGTTCTTGATTTTCGCTTTTTATTTTGTTTATATTCTCAATTTTTTTTTCGGCACAACAATTGAGGGGTTTGATTTTGTCTTATGAATTTCCCAAAGCATCAAATTACATATTCAAAAAGTCGGAGCAAATGAGACACACCGCAAAGGACATGACCATAACACCACTAATTTCTCGGAGTATATTTTGTGTTCCGGTACCACATGACCACAGGGCGCGGCTTACATGATATTTACAATCCTTTACGTAGCCACAAATTGTGCGGCACAGACATTATCATTCACTTTAATTGGGTGATGATGAGTCGACCAGTGATCTACATTGTGTGGATAACAATATTTTTATTTACAGAAAACACTACAACACGGAAGGCCTATTGCGAGGAAATATGGCGAGAAAAAGAGATTTCGTCGCTAAAAGTACACAATCTGTGAGGAAATTCAGTTTTGTCGCTAAAAAGTTACATTTAGCGAGGAAATCTGTTTTCCTTGCTAAATGTAACCTTTTGGCGAAAAATATTTTGTCACCCTTTTTTGGACTCATTAAATTTTTTATATGTAAGTCATTATTAATTATGCTCATGTATCTTTAATATCACGTGGTTAAGGATAATCAACTACATAGTTCAATATCATAAGCAAATTTATTAAAATAAAAAAGTGATAAATGGAAAAAATAGTTTCCTCGCCAATCGCATTGAATTGATGAAATCAAAATATGTTTCACACGAATTATATGAATTCACTTTTCCCCAACTGAAATTAATTGTTAACAATGTCAGTATGTTCAAATTGTACTAAAATTTATTGTTTGAATACAAAAATTTTTAAGGACATGCTAAAAAAAAGTTTATCCCATAGTTATTGTCAACCAATCAGTGCAAATGATCAGTTGATCAAGAAAAGAGGTCCTCTCGCACGCAACGCACTGTTGCTCGCTCTTCAACTAAATCCAAGTACAAGGCTATTGCGGATGTGGTCGCCTAATTAACTTGGCCGGGTTCAGTCACGCCTCTTCGAACTTGGTCTTTATATCTGTGCCACTCCATTAATGTGGTGTGATAATATATATTGGTGCAACATATCTTACAGCCAATCCCGCCTTCCATGCCCGCACAAAGCATGTTGAAATTGATTATCATTTTGTGTGAGACAAAGTCGCTCGGGGTGATATAACCATCCAATATATTAGCACCAAGGATCAAATTGCCGATATTTTTACACAAAAGGACTTGCGTCTTCCCGCATTCAGACACTGCGTTTCAATCTGAAGGTCATGCCTCGACCATCAGCTTGCGGGGGGGTGCCAACCAATCAGTGCAAATCCGTTGATCAAGAAAAGAAATCCTAATAATGTTAGCCATTTCAATGGTTATATTTTATCATTTGCAATATCTTTTGTAAAGCTTATCACTTGTAACCGTATTTGAATATAAATACCCATGGAATAGAACACTCTAGGTAACAGAGTGCATTCACCAATTCTATCGTATTGCTCTTTTGACTGTTATAAACCCAAAAAAAGGACTGGACATAGGGATTAAAAAAGGACTGGACATAGGGATTATAAGTTTGTGGATGAATGATGTGCTTTTCAAAAAAAGAATGCAGGGGATATATGGATTGCTTTTTGTAGAGATAACTAATTATTAATTCATACAAAAAAAATTAATGAAAAGCTAAACAAAAAATAAAGTACTTAATAATTGCGAAATGTATTTTCAAAATATCACTAATCTATTTTCAAAATATGTAAGGTTAACCCCATTTAAAAAGAAATATAACAAATTATTACTATTGTAATATTGTAGTTGATTTAAAATTGTTATGGGCGCATATACACAGTAAGAACAGATTAACCCCACCAAAAAAAATATCGTATTTGCAAAAATTTAAAGTGCTCAAACTAATTTAGGCACTACAAAAGTTTACTAAACTTAGAGAGAATTAAAACGAAGTATAAAATAAACAAATTTAGAAAGGTATAAAGATTTATTAAAGATATATAACAAAACATTAAATTATAAAAAAATTCAATAAAAGCGAATAATGCTAATGATTTAAAAAACAAGTTTCAAGAAACACTACGAAGGGACTAAAATTAGAGAGAAAGGTTTAAAGAAACAAATTTAGAGAGGTGAAAGAATGTACAAAAGGTTTATATATAAAAAAGGCAAAGGTTTGAACTGAAAAGGAAGTTGGTGTGATGGATGGAGTGAATGCCTCCATACAGGAGGCCACGGTTCGAGTTCGCGCGGAAGCAAATGAGCTGGAGAACTCTCTATTTTTAGTTTCAAGAGTTTTAGCGAGGAAAAATTTCCTCGCCGAAACTATAATTGGCGAGGAAAAAATTAGTCTAGTGAGAAAAAATTTCCTCGCCTATTTTGTAAACAGTGTGTTAGTCTAGTGAGGAAAAACTATAGCGAGGAAAAAATTCCTCGCTAATTGGGTCAGAATTTGCGAGGAAAAAAATTTCCTCGCAAATTCTTTTTGCGACAAGCTTTTTGAGAGGAAAACGGGCGATGGAAAATTTCCTCGCAAATACATTTTGCGAGGAAATCAACTTTTTAGTGAGGAAACTAAATCCTCGCTACAAGCCTTTCGTGTTGTAGTGAAATGTCACACGACAATGTCACATGAAGTGTATGTGGTACCACATGCGTAATCAAACACTTGTATGCATACATTTACATGGTTTATGGGATCCACACATGTACTCCATGTGTGATTTTAGAGTTTTTGAAATGAGAAAGAGAGCGTACTTAACTAGCTCCTACTTGTTTGTAGCCATTTTTCGGAATTCAATGACCAAAATCACCTATTTTTTTGGACCTCAACGACAACATTATTCAAGTAAAAATCATGTTTAACCACATGCTATCTGATATGCTTTTAGAGTACATCTATGTTGCAGAAAATGGGTTCCGAATCAGGTTATCAAACTTTCATCTTTTCAATTTTCTGCAATATACAATGTGTTCTTAAAACAGTATTCGATCAATATGATTTTTGGTGTACTTTATGTTATAAATGAGTTCTAAAAAATAAACAATTCTGATCACCAAAACAAGTCAGAAAAAAAAAAAAAAAAAAAAAACTAAACCGGACTGGACATTTCAATCCCTTTGAAACTACTTGATATCTACATTTGAAAGTTCAAAGAGTCACAATGCAAAATCAAAGTTCAAACAGCTGCTTCTAGAGGCAAAATAATCTGTCCCAGAGTGTACTTTAGGTTAAGGGAACTACCCCGCACTTTCTCTATGGGCTGTGGTCAGCGTTTTCCCTCTATGGTTCAAAATCACAGCCACTCAAATTTCCTACCATGCATTTATGATACCAAGAATAAACGTTTCCATGGCATCAGTGTGGTGGATGAGCCATCGCTTTACACAAAATTTTACCCTTTATTTAGAATCACATTAGTTTTCTTATCTTTAAAACGTAAAAATTAAATAAGTTAATCCGGGTAATCCAGGCCATTGAATACAAAGATGGACGACTCATATACGCTAAGCAGCGCTTCCAAGCGTGGACCTGCTTGGCAGGGTCCCCGAGTCCCATGTACCATGCCACCGCCTCTAATGTCATCACATGCCACCATCTTACTGGAAGTCAATAATAGTGTAATTGTGTGTGTTATCCCAAATGTCGTCCAAAGTGGAAATAAGAATGAGAAATGATTTTCACACTCTTATATTTACAATTCACAAACTTTTTGTTGTTGTTGTTATCCCACATGAATTTGCAATATTATCTTTGAATTTGTGAAAAAGTGTATTAAAACAAAGATAAGATAGTAAGTTTTAATGGAAAAGACAAGATAATAAATTCAAATGGATAAAAAAAAATTGAGCGTGAATGTTAAAAAGGGGTTGTGAAAACACTTTCTAGAAGAATTCTATTTTTTCGGTTTGAAGTTTCAATACTTCCCCAGCAAAGAGTTTACACTGTGACATTGACATCTTTGTTGACTATTACAGAACACGTCCAAATTGTTCATGTGGTACAATTGGGCCAGCAATCAAAGGCGGACGTAAGATTTGTATTCAGTAGGCCGGGGGTCCGAATCATATGCATTTCTACATTAGTAACTAAAAAATATAATCCTAATATATTTGCTACTATCTTTGTTGGCTGTTATAGAACACGTCCAAATTATGCATATGGTATGTTGGGCCAGCAATAATCTGAGGTTTGATATGCCTACTGTTTGTAAAAAAAAAATTGACCGTCCAATAAAACCGTGCCATGTTGCGAGTACTTGGTAACAAAAAGGGAGCAAAGCACATGAATTTTTCCTATGCCAAGTAGCAGTGAATGGCAACTTGGTTTCCATATGTGAAAGTCAGAAAGCAAATTGATTGTCGTTTGATAAACTGCATGCCAAAACGGAATTGGAAATCCTACGGTGCACTCCTTTATATTATACCCTGCTGAGAAAATCCGGACCGTCTACCTCGGCAATCAATAGTTCAGATATGTTTGTTATCTTTTACCGGTCCAAGTTAATTATCAAGTTAATTATTACTGATAGTAAAAGATAACAAACATATCGGAACCATTCATTGTCGAAATGGACAGTCTGCATATGCCCCACACGGTGCACTACAGGGAGTGCCCAGGATCCCGAATCCAATCCAAAAACATGGCATTATTGGCCCTGGGACACTTGGAAATAATTGGTTACAACTTACAAATATGGTGCAGGACTTCAAGCACTACGGATGTTGTGCACCATGATCCTAAGAATTGGGTGATAACCGCCCACGGCCGTCTACAAAAGCAAGAAACGGAGAAGAGAAAGAGGTTCCTGACCACACAACTAAATGTCTTTTCCTTTATCAATTTCAATTTTCATAGATGTAGCTAACTCAATATACAGGATTGCACAATCCAGCCAACTCTAGCACCTTCAATTATCTTTCCTTTCGCCAGTGGAGTGTAATGCAGTTGGTGCTCACTACTTTTTCTACATCGCCAGCTTGAGAAAATTTTGAGGTACTCTTCGTTGAGGGAAAAAAGAGCTGGCAGTGGTTTCATTTACTGCCCACAACTTGTTTTTTTAGAAGTCAATTCATCCACACTCGGACCAATCGTGGCCCTGGCACGCCTGCGCATCTCAATCACACATGCAAGACGGTGGTTTCATTTTTTCAAGGGAAACACCTACTATGGGATCTTGAAAATGGTCAGGTACAAGAAAATCCAAAATATTACTTACTCCATAGAAGCTTGAAACTCTTGAATTTCCGTCGAAAAAAAAAAAACCTTGAAAGTTTTAGCTAAGGGGATCTCCAAGGCATAATCAAAACTTGTCACCTCATTTTTTGGTTATCTCCCTTACCATTCTTCAGCACAAACAAAGCTCAATAAAACCGAATAATCAAAAACTAATAATCGGAGAACATAGCCCACAACCTACCATTTGAATCACTAGATTTTAAAAACTATAACAATAGCAACCCAAATACCAAGCCATTGGACAATTTCTAAATGCATTTCTGTGCAGCAGAACAAGATATGTCTAAATGGATCAATTGTGAACCAAACACGTGATCTCGGGATAAACATTGTAATTACAGTAATTTACAATGGCAATCAGAGAAGGGTGTTCTTATTGGTGGACCTTTGGCCTTTGCAATGTGGGCCGAGTTTGTTTATGCCACATGATTATCAGTTAGGCGCTGTTGCATCAATAGTGAAAATCTGTTTCATCGGGTCCAGGGCTTGCCAACCGCAGAGGACTTAAATCTCTGTAAAGATAGTACTGATCTGCGCCTGAGCTATGGATCAGCGGCCCAACATTTCTCTCTAAATCTTTTGTCATGCCTGGAATTGCGGTTCATGTGCCTATGTGTTTCCCAAGCACAGGCGCTGTGTTTCAGTTTTGATTGAGGCGGAAGATGGCAAAGCATCCTTTTGATGGTTCTTTACTTGAAATGTGGACGACTATGTTGAGGGGCCATGAGGTAGTATTTCATTAGGTCCTGTGTCTAGGAAACAACGTAAGTAAACAGTTTTATCCTCCTTTAGTCTGGAGAATAATTTCCTCGACTTGAACTCACATCACACCTGACATTAACGGAATTTCAACCCCAATTTTGTACATTTTGGGAGTCAAGAGATGGCTGAAATGAGTGAAACTGGGAGTCGGCATATATCGTCTCTCTAGCTTTAAGGGACCCAAAAGATTTGTAGACAAGCCTTTCAATCTCCAACCATTCCTAGCTTAAACCACTGATCAAAAGATCTCCTCATCAGACCACAAAAGGAAGCACGAAAATTACGAAAACTTGTACTGGTTTCTGCAGAGATAGAGTCATGATCCATGTTTTTGGGATAAATTCTATTACAAGACAAAGCATTTCTAGCATTGTTGTTCCCTCTCCCTTTCTCTGTTGCCAGACTTTATCACAAACAAAGCTAAACAAAACTGGAAAAATTCAAAAGCCAAAATCAGAGAACACAGCCTACAACATACCTTTCGAAGCGCTAAACTTAAAAGCAACTCAAAAACCAAGGTATTGGAGATTCTCTAAATACACTTCTCTTATGCAATAGATCTGGAAACGTCCAAACATTTTGACTGTAAAACGAAACACTTAATACAGTTGAAAAAGAATAGGAGGGGTAAAGGTTTTGAGTACCAAGATTAATACGTGCAGTTGAAAGAAAATTAGAGGGGTAAATACTAAGCGCTTAATACAGTTGAAGAAAAGTGGGTCAACACGAGATTCTTCTGCTACTTTGGCTTAAGAAATACCTCAATCGAGTTGGTGCCCGGTAGCCTAGAATGGGAGATATGATAAATTAAATCATCATCACAAGCTATTAAGAAATCATCATCATTGTCCTGATCATTGTAGCAAATGTGATAAGTTCCAGCCTCGGATTCCAGCCTCTTTTCCACTTGTTGTTTTAGCTCTACCATTCTCCATGGCCGAGACAGCTGGAACCTGATCGTAACTGTACCAAATCTTGCCTTCACAGTCACACTTTCTGTGTCAATAGTAGTTGAGACTTGATTAGAAGGTAAAAGCGCATCAGAATTCAGTTGTGGGATTGGCTCTTTATCAACAACCACGTGAGATTCGTTGGGGCAAGGCTGACTAATAAGCTTGTGTTCCCCGCGAGGTGGCCATCTGGGGATATCATACTCTCGACAAGCTCGCTTCAGTGTGGATTTGCTAACTGCAAAAATGAGGAAGCCAAAAGCTCAAAATTCTTCTACTTAGAAACTCCACTCTACATCCCCCATTTTGCTGACTTCAAAATGTAGTCACATCCAGCGCCTATCTACCTTTTAAAGATTCGATCCTTTCATTTTCGCAACTCAAATTCCCTTCTAAGATGTATAGACTATAGGGGATATTCAATATCCGATATTGATATCGATTTCAAAGTTATTACTGCACTTGATAAAAAAAAGTACTTGGTACACATTTTTAATGGTACCTATAGTTTAGAAAATGGAGATTAATTCTCATACAGGAGAATGAATCTCCATTTTCCAGGGGTGAACATTGCCGGTTGGTCCATTGTGTGCTAAACTAGAAACCAAATCAATAGATACAAATCGAATTTTTTGAAAACCCAAACCTACCCATCCTATCCATGATAGTAACGATGAACCGGACCAATTCAAACCATTTGACTATGATTCGATTACAGTTTTGAACCACGGTTTGTTTCATCTTTGAGATATCATACTTACGAACCATTTATACCTCTAAAAGATGGCATGAAATATTCGAAACAAAACCCTCTTTTAATTAAAAGTCACCATAAATTATATAAAACTCAACTTGCGTCCTCAATCCACTGGGTATGTTCTTAAAGAGTCTTCCGTTAAAGTTAATGTAACCATATTTGTGTTGGGTCTTCAAATATGGGAAAATTCAGGTCTCCATGTTGATGCTCCCATACAGAGCATGGTTGGCACTGAAAAGTTTTACTGGAAGTTTTTGAAAGAAAAGTCTATCTCGATGGAAATAACAATTAAGCAAAGATATTGCCAACAAAATCGAGATTTTCATTCCTTGGAAAAGTGTATTTATGCGTACCTTTAAGATGCTTTGCAGCTTCTTTAAGAGGCATTTTCTTAGTCTGTAAGATCTCTTCCAAAGAAATTGCAATTCTAACTCCACCAGTTTCCTTGTTTCTTCTCTCTCCTCTTGGGGTCATTTCCTTCCTTTTCTCTTTTCCCAAATACCAGGAATTAAGCTGACCCTCTTCCATTTCACTTTGGCCTGTTCCCCCACTCCTGATTCCAACTGCCTCAGCTTCAAAATTACCAAAATCTTCATCTAGGCTATCTTGTTGAGCTGTCGGCAAAAACGGCGGAGGCAGAATTTCTTTTACGACAACACTAGTGATTTTCTCAATAGTAGCCACCAAGGCTTGATCAGAAGGCAAAGTATCAAAATTCAATTGTGGGATTCCCTCTTGATCAACAAGTGCGGGAGTTTCGTTGAGGTGAGATTGAGTAAAAAGCTTGCAAGGTGGCCATCTTGAAATACCATACTTCCGACAAGCATACTTCAGTGAAGATTGGCTAACTACAATAAGGAAGAATTAAAAGCTCAATATTTTTCCTACCAAATCAACTCCAACCGCATTTCCAATTTCAATGTCGACAAAATAAATGTTTGAGTAAAAAAAAAAAAGGGTGATTTACCTATACACCCCTCCAACGTTATCCGTTTTTCACGGTCACCCCCTCCCCTGAAATTCGCTACGGCTAGACCCCCTTATTAAAGTTTTCATTTGAGGGACCTAACGTCATTGGACGGAATAAATGAAAAGTCCATTTTATCCTTACATATATATACTAACACTCTGCATTTCATTACTCTCTCTCGCCAAAAAAATGAAGGCCACCCCTCTTCACTACCCAAACATGGCGGAGCAACCACCACCGCCGCCACCACTCCCCACCGCTTCTTCACTCTTCTCACCACCAAAACCCCCGCTCCCACCATCATCACAACCGCCGTTGGTGGCGGCACCTCCTTACCCGAACCCATCTTCGACGCCCTCATCCACTACGACTCCATCTCAAACTCCACCGATGCCAACCACCTCGCCATCGCCGAGCTGAAATCCGTCGCTGCCGTCCTCCGCCGCTGCCCCAACTGCAACCTCCTCGTCTTCGGCCTGACCCACGAGACCGTCCCCTAGAACGCCCTCATCCGCGGCGGCGGCGGCCACATTTTTTTCAACGAAACAGTAGACCAAGCAGCTTCCCTTGCCGTCGACGACGGCAGAAACGTAGATCTGGTGGAATTGACGGCAATACCTCTCACCATCGTCAGTTGTCGACTCCCCGGCGAGTTCCCCGGTGGGTTCTTGAAATTTTTACTGGTGTGTGTGTAAATATCTATATCTATATATATATATGTATATATATAGGCGTATGTATATTTGCGTTGGCTGGATTGAATTTGTGGGTTTCAACTTCAATTTGTTGACTGGATTTGATTTGTGGGTTTTATTTTGAGATTTGATTTGGTTTTTAGGTTTGATTTAGTATTTGAATTTTGAGAGTTGTCAACTGGTTTTGTGTTGTTCTCTGTTGACTGGGTTTGTGTTGCAGCGGAGAGAGACAGAGGAGAGAGAATTGATTCAGTACAAATGGCATTTGGTTTTGCCTAGGCTGTCGGGGACCCATCTGTTGAATGACTAGCTAAAGTCTAGAAATCACAGTTTTCCTAAGCATTTTGGCTAGGATTGAGGGTAGTATTGGAACATTTTATTACTTTTGAATTAATTTCAATAAAAAAATTAACAGAACTTAACAGAACTCTAACGGAAGGGGTGTACAGGTAAAGTAGAGATAACGGAGGGGGTCTAGCCGTAGCGAATTTCGGGGGAGGGGGTGATCGTGAAAAACGGATAACGTTGGAGGGGTGTTTCGGTAAATAACCCAAAAAAAAATTGCATTCAGAGCATATATATATCACCCTTCACATTCACCTACCACAATTCTTAATTCTTATGTCGTAGGGTTTGTATGCATTTCGTTTCTTCTTTTCTTTCTGGTATATTTTTGTGTTTGTCTCCAAATATAACTTGTAAAATTGAGGTCTTCAATTGCAAGCGGGACAGAGCAAGATAGAAACTAAAAGCGTTTATTTTACAAGGCAAATTGAAGTAATTGTATTCTTCTGAGTTGTGTGTAAGTATTGAAATCGGATTTCACTTAATTAAAGGCTAGCCGTTATAGTTTTTAAGGGAGAGAGAACTCCTGTAAATTTTACCGTATAATATGTATGAATGTAATGCATATGCTTATCTATAATTTAATTTTCAATTTTTGGAAAAAATATTATTTGTTGATTAATGAAAAACTATTTGTTGTAAAGCGATTGAACTTTGAATTCACGAATGATCCTATGAAGAATAATTTCTAGAGTCACCACTACAAGCGACAAATGCTTTTTTTTGTGTTTTTTCTTTTTTGTTTAATGTGTACAAATTATATTATTTAGATCATGAATGCTCGTGAGATGGTAGGTGTAACACCCATAAAAGAGAAGTTGAGGAAAAATAGGTTAAGGTGGTTTGGGCATGTCTTATGTAGACCAGGAGATGTAGTTGTTAAGAGAGCTGATAAGATAGTTTTGGATAGCAATGCTACAAGGAAGGGTAGATTTAAATTGACATTAGATGTTGTGGTGCGCAACGATATGAGTATAGTAGGTTTATGTGAACAAGTAGCCCTTGACAGAGCTCAATGGAGGAAAATGATTCATGTAACTGACCCCAAGTGATTGGGACATAAGGCTTGGTTTGGTTTATATCATGAATGCTCCAAAATATACTGTGTGAAGCTAGAAAATATTTTGAAAGTTGAAGGTACTTTTGATAATTTCATTATGCGGACATAAGTAATACTTTTACTGCTAAACAAGAAGAGTGATATTTAAAAAGATGCTTTTAAAATCTCATAATGTTCTTGTTTTTGGAGAATAGTGATATATAAGCGATTCTTTTTAAACCCGGTATTGCTCTACTATTTTTTAAGTATCTTGTATTATTTTTTGAAAGGTAATTTATCTATTCAATCTATATTTTGTTTGTAAAAGTTTGTAAAGAGTCTGTTTGGCTCCGAAATGGCTCAAGGACTGGGCGTGTGGGCATGCCAAGACTTGTGGGCATGCCAAGACTTGTTGGCATGCCAAGACTTGTTGGCATGCCAAGACTTGTTGCGTCTAACGTAAGGGCTGAGCGTCCCTTTTTTGACTTCGAATCTGTGAGGGCGATAGTGCTGCAACCTAAAGGCTGGATTGCAGTGAAGGTCCGTGGTTTTGCCTCTACGAGCGATAACTTAATAATTTCCTAACCGTGTGGGAAAAGAAGTAACAATGTAGAATAACTTTATTATGTCGTAATAATAAAATTAGTGATACAAGATAGACAGAATAATTTTATTATATCGTAATAATAAAGTTGGGGGTACAAGAGAGATAGAAACTCAAATTACTTGGAGAAGTAACTAAGTGAAGGTGAGAAAAGTGAGATAATTGCTTCACTGGAAAGGCTTTGGTTTTTAAGCGTGAGCTTGATTGGTGTGTGAACCTTTTTTTCTTCTTGAAAATTAGTATTTATAGGCCAAGGGTCTGCGAATTTTCTGCATGCAAAGGGATGTGTTGGCTTCTCCTCGTGACCCCATGTGTCTTTTGTAACTTTCAATTCATGGGATCATAGGGTCATGGGTGGTTATTGGAAGTAAATAGAATTTACCCACATGCATTTTCCCCGTCATGGGAAGTTACTAGAGATAATGGTGTATTCCATTTCCCCATTTCGTGGGCAACAAAGAATAATGGGTTAGTTAACCACATGGCTTTGGAACAATTATTCCATGCATCACGGCCCATAATCTTCTTTGTTCCCAATGGTTGGAGTCAATCCACAATCGTTTATCTAAAAATCATGGGCCAATTTTCACAAAATAAAACATAGGCCAAGCTTCAAGACTAAAATTAATTGGGCCTTACTCCAAATCACAAAATTAATGTAGCCCATTAATTTTTAGCCCGAGAAAGCAATAGACATCGGCTGCAACCAGCAATGTACAAGGGCTTGATGTGTTTGTTCATCGTGAGACTTGGCCTCTCAAAGATCACGCTAGCTACCTGATCTTCAGTCTTTCCTTCGGTCTCATCCTTCAGCACAATCACTGAAGGCCCTTTCAATCCTACAGAGAAGGACTCATTTAGAATTTCAGCCGTCTGCCCCATCTCTACAACATCCCCCTCCATGGCTGTGGGAGCATGGGCTTTGACCTCCAGTTCTACTGGTAAGATGACAACCATGTTGCATTGCATATTAGAACTTCGATCAGGCATAAACTCCTTAGCCTGTGGAATCAACTTTGACTTGCCCCCCGAGTCTGGCTTCCTTGGTTGAGGAGCTGCCTTCTTAAGTAAAGTCACTTGTCTTGGAGGAGGCTCAATTCTAGCCTACTCAAGAGTTCTTTTCAAGAGAGGTTGCTTCTTAAGTAAAGTCCTTGGAGGAGGCTCAATGATAGCCTCTCCCATAGTCCTTTCCAGGGGCTTGTACACTTTTTTAACCTTAGATTTTTCAACCATAAGCTCTTCTACTGGGACTTCCACCTTCGGATTCCCCCTACGATCATCTTCAATCATTGGGTCGTCCAGTAGATCTATCTATTCTTCGACTCTTCTAGTTGCCTGCCTAAATCGTTGGCGGCGTCTTTTTTGAGATCTAGATAATGGTGGAGGTTCAGAAGGAAATTTGGGATATTCAACCTTGTGCCACTCATTTGGAGGAGTGACTGGTGGTTTCACAGCCCTTCGTTTGTCCTTAGAAGGAGCAGATATCCACAAGTTGACGAGCTCATCTTCAATTTCAACCAACCCCGACTGAATTCGGTTGAACATAGATTCACGTACAACCCTTTTTCCCTTAAACCCATGTGATTCTCTGTGCATACCATGGAGCAAGTTGGTTTTCCGGGCTTCTTCACTCCTGGAGGTCTGGACCACCATGAATTCTGCTTTTCCAACCTCTTAACCCGTTCAGTCCTGACATCCCCTTCAACATAAAAAGAATCCCAGTATCTGCCTGGGCTGGACTTGTAGACTGCTCTGGAAGGGGCTCCCAAACTGATCTTTTGCCTAGGAACAATCGTAGGCATATCTCTCATGTTGACAGAGACCATATTTGTACTCAGCCCTGAAGGAAAGGAAATGCTATCCACCCCCATGGGCTACTTGTCCTTCTCGGGAAATTTGAATTCTCCCCGCTCAATTTTATCCTGAATATCATTTCTAAATACTATGTAGTTATTAGTTGTATGACTCCAAGAATTGTGGTACTTACAATACTCTTTGCCCTTCAGTTCTTCCGGAGTTGGAATCTTGTGGCCAAAAGGCAATTTGAGCAGCTTGTCAGCAAGGAGTTAATCGAAAATAGCTTCAGCCCTACCAACATCAAAAGTATAGGCCTTGGCTGGCCCATTGAGAGTATTCTTGGCAGGTTGTTTTGTTGGCTCCATCTTGACAAAGGCCTTGCAGACATATGGCTTCTTGTTGATGATCTCAGCCACTGCTACGTCTGGGTTTGCCTCTGCTTCCACTGCAGCAACCTCATAATTAGGGTCACGGTAATACGTCCCCTTAGATGTTGTCTTCCTGTTCTGCTCTTCCGCTAAGAACTTCTCATAATGAGAGGCCTTAGAGGATAATTCGAACAAGTCCCTGAACTCTGTCCCGTAGAGCTTCTTCTTCATTTCAAAGCCCAAGCCGTTTAATGCTATACGCACGTATTCGGTCTCAGGAAGGACTATTTTGCAATTGAAACGAGTAGTCTTGAATCGTAGGAGGTAGGACTCCACAGATTCAAGTGGGTTTGACGATAGCATGACAGGTCTGCTAACGTCACTTCTGGTTCTACTTTGTAGAACTGCAGGTGGAACATCTCCTCCAATTGTGCCCAGGTCTGCACCGAGTTAGGCGGCAAGTTGATGTACCAAGTGAAGGCTGTCCCGATAAGAGAATTGGAAAAGAGCCTCAAATTTAGAGCATCAATAGTCCCAGCCTCTCCACATTGAACTTGAAACCTGACAATGTGCTCGACTATTGACTACATGCTTTCACCATTGAAGGTCTGAAATTCTGGGATTTTATAGCCCTTTGGGAAATGTGTATTGTCTACCTCTTCGGTATGAGGCTTCCAATATGCCTTCCCAAAGGTTTGAAACCAGGCCCCAACTGCTCCTGAAGCAAGTTCAGGACTTGATCCCTTCCCATAACCAGCTCTGGCTCAAGAGGCGGCTGTGGGCATGCCTCTTGTGCCTGTTGGTTCCGGACTGGGCTTGCCCCCCGAGTATTAGAGTGTAACACCCCAACTTTTATAAACAAATAAGGCGCTAAAAAGAATTAGAAGAAAATGATAATAAAAGCTAAAATTTAGCAAGCCGCTTACCATTAGGATTTAGAGAGTATACTAAAGTCGTGACTCAAAATTTATAAAAATTAGAGTATTTTCAAAATATAGATCTATCAATTTTTATATTATCTCAACTTTGTTAACAAACAATGCGGTACGTGCTCTCGCAAGGCATAAGGAATAATCCGAAAATAATCGGATGAGATACTCAATAGATATGGTTGGATTTTTTCTAGATATTATTGGATATTCCTAGATATGGAAAGATTTGTTTGAATATTATTAAGATATTACTAGATATTGAAAGATTTGTTTAGATATTATTAGATATTACAAAGATATTGAAAGATTTGTTTAGATATTATTAGATATTATAAGATTTTGTTTAGATATGATCTAGATTTGATTAGATTTTTTTAAATATGATCTAGAATATTCTTCCTACTAGTATAAATAGGCCCCTCCCCTCCACTTCATTCCACACCACAAGCACACACATCACACACACACAACACTAACAAGAAAGAAACAAAAGAGAGAAGGAAAGAAAAGAAAGAGACGTAGGAGGAAAACAAATGAGTGTGAGCACTCACCAAATTTTTTTTCCTAGTAAACACCTCACTCAATCTCCCTCTCTCGGCTTGCAAAAGAAAAATGGGAAAAGAGTGTGTGTATATATATATATATATATATCGGGGCGGTTCTGTGGACACCCTAAAAAAACACCTAAAAAAACACCTCATAGTTCCCAATCAAATTTTGACAATCCGAGCCGCTCAATGTGATCAGGACGTGATTTTAAGGGTACACGCTAGAAATCAGCAAAAAAAATGACCGGGAAAGGCTTGATCCAAACAGTTTTGAACAGTTTTTTATTGAACGGTTCAAATGAAAACTGCTCAAATCAAGCCTTTTCCGGTCATTTTTTTTGCTAATTTCTCGCGGGTATACTTAAAATCACATTCTGCACGCATTGAATGGTTCGGATCATAAAAATTTGATCAGGAACTGTGAGATTAAGATTTAGGGTGTTTTTTTAGGTGTCTTTTTAGGGTGTCCATTGAACCGTCCCCTATATATATATATATATAAGCTACCACCTCTATTTCAATTTTTTTTCATCTGTTCTCCTCCGTTGGCCAAACAATTAACCCATCGCCACGCCACGGCAAACACCCGGCCATCACCATTGTGCATCGCCGCCCATTTCCAGGCCATCCCGAGACCACATCTGGGCCACCCCCACCACCGACATCACCACCACTTTTCACCTCTCGTACTATCGTATACCTTTATCACCACCAAACATCTCCAAACCCTAACCATCTCTTTCGTAGCCTCTCTCACCCTCCTGTTCTTTTTCTAGTATGATATAATAGTAGTATCAAATTATCAATTACCAATACAACAATACTATTAAGGAGGCATAGTAGTAAAAATTTTCGGGTACAGGCCACGTGACTATACCGTCTCCAAGTATTTTTATTGGCCTTGGGAAAATTCTGTATACTCTGATTGTTAAAAGATTATATTAGAAATTAGTAAATGTTAATAGTAAATTGGTATGATAGGTGCCGTAGACTAATCAGTGATTGTTTGTTCGATAATTGGTGTTTCGGGGGCAAGGTGAGTTACGAATATACTCTAGCTACATAATTCATTCAGATTGTTTGTTTGTTTTCATAAAATGTTATGTTCGAATATATTAAAAATAGACATTTTGTACAGAGTGGATATTAAGCACAACTTTTTTGCGAAAAGAAATTTTTAAAGGAGCATGGGATTAATTTTAAAAAGAAAAAGAAAAGTTTTGTGGCAATATCTGGGTAGCGAGTTATATGTGGACAGTGAGTTGCTCTTGGCGCCTATCGATGGATACTGCCGGGTATCCCTTTGGAATTGATATCATTTCCCTTGTTTTGCTGGGGTCGCTCCCCATGCTACCGCCAGTATTATGCCCATTACAGATTCGAGCCTGGAAGTTGTTAAAAAAATATTGTTGATTTTATGCCTATGGGATGTGTTATTTTGAGTATGCCAGGATTTGTGTTAATGCATGTTTGATGGTGATTGAGATTATGCTCTGCATGCTTTATTCAAATTATCCCATAATTTCTCATGTAACCTCAGTATATCATAACTTATTGAATTGGTTTTGTGTTTTCATAAAACCTTTTCAGGTATTCAGGAATAAAGAAGGTTGCCATTATATATGGAAGATTTCAGTAGTTCTAGCTAGATAATAAAAGGATGTGATGATAAGTGGCACGTGTGTGTGTTGGCCACATTATTTTATTGTATTCACTTTAGTTCAAAGTTTGTACTGGGTTCGAGCGGTCATAAGCACTGTTGGAAGTTTTTAGAATAAAATTTTATGGTTGTTGATATCTAGGCCTGTGGTGATTTTTTTTTGAAAAAAATCACTGGCCATGTCACGGATTTTACCTTTCAAATTTGGGTCGTGACATAGAGCTTTGAGGAGTCTGAGCAACTCTTTTGTCTTTTCTAGAGCCCTAGCCTCCTTGTAGAGGTCTTTTGTCCATCTTGTTAGATTTGTCAGGTTTGCTTTGATCTTCAACCAAAACAAACCTTTGTTCGTTATTTGTTGGAGGCGTCTGGGCTCCTCCACTCACAACTTCCTTCTCTTTTTGCCCCCCGAGTGCAGGACTACTAGATGAGGTAGCGTGATACAATGTTTGAGGAGGGGGAGGTACCCCCAATAAGCCAGCTTGGTCTTGACCGTTGCCAAAAACACCAAACTGTGGAAACCCCTGTTGCTGAGGAGCGAGCGGTAAATGAGACACACTGGCAATGACATGACCATTACGACATTAATTTCTCCGCGTGTATTCAGTGTTCCGGTACCATATGACCACAGGACGTGGCTTACGTGAATCCATTATCATTTACGTAGCACAAATCGTGCGGTACGAACATTATCATTCACTTTAGTTGGGTGATTGGGTGACGATGAGTGACCTACAATATACGGGGGATGATATTTTTCTTTATGGAAAATGTCACATGACATGTGATACCATTTACCACATGCTTAATCAAGCACTTGTACTTGTACACATACATTTACATGGTTTATGGTATCCACATGCATACACCATGTGTGATTTTAGAGTTTTTGAAAGGAGAAATATAGACTTTACTTGTACCTGTTTGTAGCCAGTTTTCGGAATTCAATGACCAAAATCACCCATTTTTTTAGTCCTCAATGAGAACATTAGTCACGTAAAAACTATGTTTGATCACATGCCATCAGATATGCTTTCAGAGTACATCTATATTGCGAAAAATGTGTTCCGATCCAGGTTATCGAACTTCACTTTTCAATTTTCCGCAATATACAATGTGTTCCAATAGCATATCAAATAGCTTATGATCAATATGATTTTTTGACGCGATAAATGTTCTCAATGATTTCTAAAGAATAAACAATTCCGATGACCAAAATAAATCGGGGAAAAACAAACAAATAAACCGGATTGTACATTTCAATCCCTTTGTGACTACTTGATAACTACATTTGGGATTGGCTGCTACTCTTTTTCTAGCTATACATTTATATACGCATAGAGAAGAGAGAGTTCAAAGAGTCCCAATGCTAATAAATTTCAAAGTTCAAACAACTTCTAGAGGTAGAAGAATAATCTGTCCCAGCGTTTACTTTAGATTAAGGAAATTACCCCGTGCTTTCTTTCCTTCTGGGCTTGGGTCAGTGTTTTTCCCTAATTGGTTCAAAATTGGCATTATCTTACCACAATGAGTTGTACCAAAAATTCTTGAACTCGTATGATATTCCGTAACAAAATAAAAAATTGTCGTACTAGAATCAACAATTGTTATACCTAAGCAAAAAATATTTGTAAAATACCACAAATTTTATAAAATAACCACAATTGTTATGACAACACTTAAAATTGTCATTTTCTTACAACGACGTGTCGTATTAAAAGAAAACATATGTAAATGCCACAAATTATATAACAAACCACAATTGTTATGACAATACCATAAATTGACGTTTTCTTACCACAATGTGTCGTATCAAAGGAAATTGATTAAAATATTCTATAATAAGACATGTCTAAAATACCACAAATTCAGTAATATAACCAAATTTGTTATGACAATACCACAAATTAACGTTTTCATATCCATAAAGTGTCGTATAAAAAAAATTCAATTAGCTTGTTCAGTTAACGATAGTAAGCGGCAAAATACCATACCATAATTAAATAATATAACCACAATTGTTATAATAAAATCATAAAGTGACATTACCTTGTCACAACTTGTCGTATATATATATATATATATATATATATATTTTTGTAATGATATATTCCATAACAAAATAAAAATATGTCGTAAAAAATCCATAATAGTTATACCGAAGCAAAATATATACGTAAATTAAATACCAAATGTTGAATAAAATAATTACAAATATTATAACAATACCATAGATTGTCGTTACCTTAGTACAATGTGTTGTACAAAACTTAACCTAATTATTTTTAATTCCCACCATATAATTTGTTCAAGTTTTGAAAATTTTCACCGCATTATCTTGATTTTCAATCTACATGCCGATGATGGAGCTTCCTAAACCTAATCGAGGCAAAAATTTATGTAGGTGACTTAATCAACAAACATAAAAAATTCAACGGATTTAATTGTCATTATTGTGTCACAGTTGCATGACTACCTTACATTCAACTACAACAAAAGACAGGTTTCATATCAAATATAAATTGAATGTACAATCTAAATGTCGTTAGTGAGTGTAATTTTAGAATGATTGATCAGGGCTGTTAGGATGTCAAGTTATACGATATTTAATTTGTGATATTTTAAACATGTATCTTGCTTGGGTATAATTTTTATTGATTGTGCTACGACATATTTTGGTCTTGTATCTAGTATCTTTTGATCAATTTCCTTTGGTACGATACATTGTGGTAAGAAAGTGCCAATTTTTTGTGTTGTCATAATAATTGTGGTTATGTTATAATATGTAGTATTTTACATATGAGGGAGAGGGAGACAAAGTCAAGGAGGAGAGAACAACCTGTTACCTACTAAGTCCTTTTTTTTATTTTATTAATTGATTTAATAAATGGGTGGTCTAGATTATTCACTTTGAAATCTAAGGATTTAAAATCATGATGCGTATGGTACAGCTCTTAATAAGGGGTGTGTACCATAGGACTACCCCTAAGTTTATTCATATATCTATGTTGAAATCAGTATGTCAAATAACAGATTTCTAATTTTGGAAATCTGAAATCGAAGTTTATTTTTCCTTTGTTTGAGGGGTGTTTCAACAAATCTTATGAATTATGTTGATGAAATGAGAGTGTTTAATGTTGAATTAGGGGGATTTACACTTACACCCTTTGTACTATCACTGATTTGAAGATACACTTCTTCAACTTCAATTTTAAGCACTTACACCTACTATCCGTAAAAAACAGAGAGTGTAAGTGCAAATTTTCCTTCTTCACTTCAAATTTTTCTTAGAATGGTGAGTGATCCCTAGCCCTGTTTCCCGTTATAGAGTTGGCTCTAACCAGAGCTTTGCATTGTGTATCGATTGAGTACTTCTATCAATTAAATATCTGTGTAGTATTTGTGTCGATTGAGTCAAAGTTGAACCCTTACTCTGTATTCAAATAGTTGGGAGACCACCATGCGTATTATATCCAACTTTTTAAGACATTTCTTCTTTTGCTCATGTGTGTCCCCTGTTAGGTTGGAGAGTCGAATGGGCACTTGGTTCTACTTCTACTCTGTCGGCTACTAGAAATGTTCATATTAAACTAACAAACTTTGCTCTACCACATTAAATTCAATGCTTTTGGTAGTGTTTGGTTGGGAGTTTAGTTTAGTTTAGTTTTGGTAGTGGGTGGAGAGAGAAATAGAGTAATGATTGAAAATAGGGGTAATGATTGGAGAGAGATAGAGAGAGATGAGAAAGAAATAATTGAAAAAATAGGGTAATGATTGGGGAAAGAAGTAGGATAATGATTGATTTCCAAAACTAAAACGAAAATGAAAAGGCAACCGAACAAAGCCACTATACACATTTCTCTCTGCGTCCTCCAATTAGACGTACAGACTTATACACATTTCTCAAGTAAATGGAGATTGAGTCTCCATTTTCAGAGGTGAACTTGAGCTGGATTGGTTCGGTTTTGTGCTAAATTAAAAACTAAACCAGTTCATACGAATTCAAAATGTCGAGAACTAAACCTATCAATGAAAACAAAGAACTGGACTAATCCAAACCATTTGTCTATGGTTTGATTCCAGTTTTGTATCACAGTTCGCTTCAAGTTGAGATATCATACTTACAAATCATTTAAACTAATCTGAAATTGCATCAACTGCTCAAAACAAAACCCTCTTTTAATATGGACTTAATTAAAAGTCACCAAAAATTACTAAAACTGAACGTACGTCCTCTATGCATTGAGCATGTTTCTAAAGAGTGTTCCCATAAAGTTAATGTATCTATTTTTTTGTTGGGTCTTCAAATATGGAAACTAAAATCGCGTTCTCCATCTTTAAGCTCCCATACAGAGCATGGTTGGAGCATGTTTGACTCTGTAAAGTTTTGCTACAATTTTTTTAGAGGAAAGTCTATCCAGTTGGAAATAACAAGCAAATATACTACCAACAAAATTGAGATTTTCATTTGTTGAAGAAGTGTACTTATGCGTACCTTTGAGATGCTTCGCAGCATCTTTAAGAAGCATTTTATTAGTCTGTAAGATATCTTCAAGAGGAATTGCAATTCTAACTCCATTAGTTTTCTTGTTTCTTCTCTCTCCTCCTAGGGTCATTTTCTCCCTTTTCCTTTTTCCCAAATTCCTGGAGTTCAACTGACCATTTGTAGACCGGCTAACTGTGTTGAACTCATCTTCCGTTTCACTTTCCTGTGTTCGCTCACTCCCCATTCCAACTGCCTCAACTCCATTGCCAAAATCCTCATCTAGGTTCTCTTGTTGAGCTGTTGGCAAAAGCAGCGGTGGCACAATTTCCTTTACAACAACACTATTGGTGTCAATAGTAGCCGCTGAGGCTTGATTAGAAGGCAGAGTATTAGGATTCAATTGTCTAGACCAGCTAACTAGATTGAACTCATCTTCCGTTTCACTGTCCCCTGTTCGCTCACTCCCCATTCCAACTGCCTCAACTCCAATGCCAAAATCCTCATCTAGGATCTCTTGTTGAGCTGTCGGCAAAAAAGGCAGTGGCAGAGTTTCCTTTACAACAGTATTATTGGTGTCAATAGTAGCCGCTAAGGTTTGATCAGAAGGCAGAGTATCAGGATTCAACAGTGTAGACCGGCTAACTGCAATATGTAATAATTCAAAAGCTCAACATCTTTCTACCAAAGCAACTCCAACCCACATTTCCAATTTCAAGAGCCACAAAAAATGTTTGAGTAAAAGATTGCATTCAGAGCATATCATCATTCACATTCATTAACCACAATTCTCAATTTTTGGTTCCTTTTCCCTTTATTAATGTCTGTGTCCAGGACTTTGCAGCCAGTCCGCAACTCATTTCACGGTTGCATATAGCCACTTTCCCACTTATATGTACAAGGTCAATTCAGATCCTAACCCTGGGGGAAGCAATCTCAAGGGGGAGTAAAGAACAGAAATACCAACTTTCCTTCTCTATTTCCAAGAGTCGTTTATTTATTTCTTGAACTCAACTTTCCTTCTAAAATGTCAAGATTTAGTTTCTCTATCTTCTTTGCAGAATGTAAAAATCTCCTAAAAATATTGTCAACACATTTTCAACAGTAGCGATCTTCTGCACATAGGGGCTTTATGCACTTCCTTTCTCATTTTTTGTGTGTGTATTTTTGTGTTTGGTCTACCAGTATAGAAACTAATATTGAGGTCTCCAAATTTGAGCCCCAGTACAAAGCATGATTGGAGTCAGAAGTTTTTTTGAGAAGAGTCTATCTACATGAAGAAGTGTAGATATTGGCGCAGTGGTTAAGCTATCCCATTGTATAAAGGTCATGAGTTTGATTTTCAGAAATAGTAAAGAGTTCGACTTATGCTGGAGTTTTGGTACGGATACGCCCATCTAGTTAGAAAAAAAATGAACAAAATTGAGATTTTATTTCTTGGTGGAGTGTGTATATATGCGTACCATTGAGGTTCATTGCAGCATCCTTAAGACACACTCCCTTAGTTTGTGGGATATCTTCCAAAGGAATTGCAATTCGAACTCCAGTAGTTCTCTTGTTTTCTCTTTCTCCACCTGGAGTTTGAACCTTTTCCATTTCACAGTCCCATGTTCCCACACTCCCAATTCCAATTTCATCATCTACCGTGGCCTCGCTCAAATTTGGCGGATTGTTCAAAGACAACAAGATCTGCTCCAGCTGTGGATCCATTTGCTTCGACTGTGAGAATAAGCAACGTAGATTCACCTGCAGATTCAACAGCGAGAGCGTCCATTGCTTGAGTCGCGGCTTCTGCATTTGATTCGACAGCAAGAATATGTGTTGCAGCTTTGGCAGCAACGACTGCAGCTCTGGCAGCATCGACTGCAGCCTCAGCTGCTGTTGCAACGAAAACATCATCTTGTTCGGCAGCAAGCATATCCACCGCACCTGTAGCGCTAGCAGCTCCCACAGCTGCGACTCCATCATCAGCAGCTGCACCTGCTGCAGCACCTGCTGCTGCAGCGACAGCCCCTGCGGCTGCAGCGATAGCCCCTGCGGCTGCAGCGACAACCCCTGCGGCTGTAGCAGCAGTTTCGGCTGTAGCAGCAGTTTCGACTTTAGCTGCAGCAGTGACTGCAGCAGCTGCAGCAGCGACTGTAGCTGCTGCTGCAGTAGCAGCGACAACAGCTGCAGTAGCTGGAGCAGCGATAGCAGCTGCCCCGGCAGCTGCTGCAGTTGCCCCAGCTGCCTCGGGAGCTGCTGCAGCTGCCTCTGCAGCTGCTGGCTCTGCGCTCGCAGCTGCTGGCTCTGCGCTCGCAGCAGCTGCTGCGGCAGCTGGTGCGAGCGCAGAGCCAGCAGCTGCAGAGGCAGCTGAAGCAGCTGCTGCGAGCGCAGAGCCAACAGTTGCAGAGGCAGCTGCAGCTGCAGCGGCGAGCGCAGAGCCAGCAGCTGCAGAGGCAGCAGCTGCCTCTGCAACTGCTGGCTCTGCGCTCGCAACTGCTGCTGCTGCGGCAGCTGCTGCAGAAAAGTGTACTGGTTCTGCAGTTGGTTTTGTGGCAGATTTTCCAATGAATGGTTGGATGGTTGACATACAACCATCGAATTGGACGAGGGAAGAAAAAGCCTTTGCAGTGACAATGTAGGGATATGTGCGGGCGACGAAGGGATATTAAAGTAGATCGTCATGTCGAATTCATCTTCGATAGCCTCATCCGATGTTCGACTGGTAGACCCTTGATACGGGACGACCATGGAACTGGACGACGGTAGAAAATGCCGTGGCGGCGACAGAGTCGAGCATTGCGGCAAAATGCACCTAGGGGAACGCAAGGGCGACAAATTCGAGAAGATATCTTCATTAGCCATGTCCGACTCTCCACTGTTCGTAGGCGCAGCCATTGACACACAGTTACCAAATTCAACCAATAGGGAAAACAAAACACGAGATTGACAGAATACTTCGCGTAAATTAAAAGATGAAACAAGAGATTAGGAAAGCTGGAATTTGTTAAAAAGCCCAAGTAGAAGAAAAGAAGCAGCAAATTTTGGCGATCCTAAGATCATCGAATGGATCAAGAGACAGATGATGACAGGGCGAGAAAGGGGGAGCTGCTTTGAATGAGGAAACGAACCAGAGAGACTCCAAATGGTAACCAAAAGTTGTAGTTATCTCTGCGACTCCTACACCCTCACGGCCGCTTTTATATCTGATGGGTTTGAATTGGTCTTGTGAATTTCCCAAAGGATCATACGATTCAAAAAGTCAGAGCAAATGAGACACACAGCACATGACCATTACAACACCAAAAAGTCTAGTCACGCAGCTTTAAAACACAATCGTTTGACATAATCGTGTTCGGAGTTATGTTTTAAATTTGTGCATGTATCATTCCCCACTTAGTGAAATTTCTCCGAGTAACTATTCAATGTTCCAGTACCACATGACGAAAGGGCGTGCCTTATGAGTTACGTGGTACTCGCAACTATTTACGCAGTGCATTTGAGGCATTAATTTTTGGAGTACATATATGTTGTGAAAAATGGGTTCTGATTCAGGTTATCGAACTTCACTTTTCAATTTTTTGCAATGTACAATGTGTTCCTCAAGCATATCAAACAATATTTGATCAATGTAATTTCTGACGTGCTTATTATTATAAATGAGTTCTAAAAAATAAACAATTCTTATCACCAAAAATTACTAAAAAACAAACAGATAAACCGGACTGGGCATATCAATCCGTTTGAAACATTTGGGATTGGCTACTACTCTTTTGCTGCGCATTTGGCATTAGGCATAGCGTAGAGAGTTCAAAGAGTCCCAATGCTAAAGTTCAAACATTTTCTAGACTTAATCAAGAAGACATGGAACGATAGCTGTCATTTCAAATTTATTAAGATTTTGCCCCAAAAATATAACACAAATATCATTGGAATTATCCATTTTAAAATATACAAGTCAAAGCTTTTCAATTGGTTCTACCTTTTATTTTATTTACCGGAGAACCTATGAGTTATCGTTTGGCTTCATTTCTATTGGACGGCTGCGATTTTAAATTATCTAGCACCTTCTCAACCTCACCGTGACTAATGACCGATTGCAGTTTAACCCAGTCTTTGGCATTAAAGATATAATTACCAACAGTTCATTCCCATTTCCCACCACCATCCATTTGACAGCTTTTTTGATGACATGTTTAGTCTGAATAAATGCTCTAACGTACGTGGATGCCCCTCCTATTCATAGGCCAGTCATTGAAATCATGTTTTTTTTTTTTTGAAGTTTAAATCAACGCAAACAAAGAGTTCAAAGAGTTTCAAGACTAGGTTCAAACAGATCCTAGATGTAGAAATTAGAATCTGGGGCTCGTTCGGTTGTCGGATTAGTTTTAGGTTGGATAAGATGTGACTACGGCCCCGTTCCAGAATACTTTTTAAAAAAATAAGTATTTATTTCATATTTTTAAACTAAAAAATAATGTAAATAAAAAATAAATTTTCAATTTTTTTTTGCAGTGTATTAAATATCTCAATGAGATCTATCAAACAAGATCCATATTGATAGAAAAATTAGTTGAGTAAGCACATGATTTTTGAGTTTGAAATTGTCTTTTAAAAAATAAGTACTTATTTTCTTTTCGAGAACGGGGCCTAAAAAATGTAACTACTATAAGCAGAAAAGTAACCACCACTACCTCTAATTTAGTGGTCTAGTGGACACGGAAGTGATTATTCATTCGAATCTATGTTTTGACATTTTCATTCGAATCTATATTATATTAGGTGACAGATTAGGGAGTTGTGATGGAAACCTTATTATAAATAATCCAACGATCCTTGAAATTATCCCTTGCATGGGCTGGCGGCAGCGTTATTCCTGGCCTATATTATATTACACAGCAGTTTGAAAACGTTTCCTTACACACTGTCCTATCCTTCATATATAGCAGATTAGAGAGCTCTAATGGAAGTGTAAAAGTGATCCAATGATCCGTAACGACTTTTTTTTTTTTTAAATCAAAATTTTAATCAACACGAACAAAGAATTCATAGAGTTTTAAGACTCGGTTCAAACAGATCATAGACGTAGAAATTAGAATCAGGGTACATATTGTATGGATATTATAACAAATCAAAATTCCTACCGTGTTTTCCCTACGGGCTAGGGTCAAAATTTTGCATTCCCTACGGGCTAGGGTCAATGTTTTCCCTAATGGGTTCAAATCAAAATTCCTACCGTAATTTATACCAAAAATGAAAGTTTCCATAGGATCAGCTGACCCAACATGCTAATGAGGGGCGGCGCCGCGGCACCCCTGGTCCTAACTTCACAGTGAAGTTGCGATCTCCAACTTTAACGAATTTTGGTGCGATTATTAGAGCAACAACTAACAATACTGTAGCTTACCACAGTCGTTTTGTCCAATTAATCTTCCAATATGGTAGTTTTAACAACGCTCGTTCTTCGAATGTCTTCCTGGCTAGGTGCTTGGCCTATGGTAGGTATCTATTCATTTTTATTAGAGTAGTAACGAAGGAGATGATTTTACGGATCATTACATAATACTCCCTCCATTCCATTTTGATTTTTATGCTCTTTATAGGCATTACAACTATTTGTGGAATCCTCTTAAAATTGCAGAGATTTTCACAATTGCCCTTCAAAAACAAATAAAACCCCATGCACTCTAAGTCTAAGCAAACTTTTGGAGGCTGCTACAGCCACCGACGGCATGCGGGGCCTACTCTGGGCTCCGCATTGATGATTTGAGCAATTCAATAATTTTAAAATATAAAACGAGTGGCCATGTGAAAAATCAGCTCAATCCGATATTTGTCGGTGCTCGATCCAAACATCTCATTTTTCATCCAATCTTCCCCATTTTCCCCGATTTTTAAAAAATTGAAAATTTGGATTGAGCACCTACACATATCGGATTAAGTTAATTTTCAGGGGCCCACTTGGTTTTATTTTCTAAAATTATTGAACAGCTCGGATCATCCGTGCAGGACTTGTAGTGGGCCCTGCGTGCCCATCGGTGCAATTTCTGGACCCCTTGGGTCGGTATCCATAGGTTTGCCGAAACTTTTTACGGGGTAAAGTTTGGAAGGTTGCTTTGTTTTGGTTGCTATTTTTTAAAAATGATGCAGATACATTGGAATGGCCCAAAATGAACAGATGAGCAAACAAATACTCCTATTAATTTAACCTTTAAGCAAATAGATTCCTTTTGTCCTAGAAAGTCAAGGTGACAACCAAATGAAATTATTCTCCAACCAATTTGGCCCAAAAAAGCCTTGGTTGTTAGGGATTCCCCAAGGAGAACTTAAGTGCAAAATGTACATAGAGTTTTCTTTGATGTAGGTCATCAACTTGAAATCCACAAATTTAACAGAGGACTAAATGAGTGGATCTAACTGTTGTACGTTACTCCCATTATATTCAATAGGCCTGTGCAAAAAACTCGTCCACCCGTGGACCCAATCCTACCCGAAGGGTTTCGGATGGGGCCGAACATGTGGTTCGGACGGGTACGGGTTCAATTTCTGTAAAAAATCAGATTTCGGTTCGGAGAGGTGCTTTTCTTACCCGACCTGACCAATCAGGTTCGCGGACAATTCCTACCCCTATTCGGTTCGATTTGCGGGTCTAAGATTTTTGTTACCCGACCCGACATTCGGGGTCAAACCCGACCAGCCCGACCCATGCACAATGGAGACCAGTGTAATTAGTTGAAAGGTTGGGAGCGTAGTGTATTTGTAAGAAACCTAAAGGGAGGACGGTGAAGTTAGCCTAAAATTTGGGGCCGACTATTCGCAATCCCCTATTTTCTCCCGCAACCCATTACATTTCGGTAAATGGTTGTTGAAAATTATATATAACATTTCAGTAAATAGTTATTGAAAATAAGATTATATTTCGGTAACTACATGTCGAAAATATATTCAACTTTCGATAAACAACTGCCGAATATACATTTTCGGTAAATAGCTGTTGAAAAAATATTATATTTCGGTAATTGGATGCTGAAAATGTATCTCAATTTCGATAAAGGGGTGCTCGAATCAAGCACTCTACACACTTCGGATGCCATTGATTCACGCGATGACCCCCTCGGTTTTTTTTTATAGAATTTTTGGATGGCTCGAATCGGCCGTCCGGTGGCCGGAGATAGCCCGGCGCGGCCGCCGGTACGATTTCCCTCCGCTGGCACCCATTATCATAGCAACAATCTTATTTTTTGTATAAGGCAACTTCAAGCTCAAAAATCATGTGTTTACGCAAATAATTTTTCTACAACTATGGATCTTATTTGATAGATCTCATTGAGATTTTTAATATGGTGCAAAAAAAAATTTAATTTTTTTTCATTTACATTATTTTTGAGTTTGAAAATGTGAAAGAAACTTTTTATTTGGGTTTTGTGGAATGGCCCTTCTTATTTTTGAATGAAAAGTGGCAAAATAAGTACTTATTTTTTAAGAAGGTTTCTGGAACGGGGCCTAAGACTTGTTCCAGAAAATGGTGAATAAATATTTATTTTTTAAGAAGACAATTTCAAGTTCAAAAATTATCTGCTTACGCAAATAATTTTCATATCAATATGGATCTTGTTTGATAGATCTCAATGAGATCTTTAATACGGTGCAAAAAAAATTGAAAAATTATTTTTCGTTTACATTATTTTTGAGTTTAAAAATGTAAAATAATCTGTTTATTTGGGTTTTGTAGAACAACATTTCTTATTTTTGTTTGAGAAGTTCCAAAAGATGTACTTACAGTATTTTTTAAGATTCCTGGAACCGGCTCTTACACTTTTTTCACCATTGGATTGAAGAACAAAAATCTCCACCCTTGAATCCCTGAAAGCCCAACAAGTTACCACCCAAATTATTCAGTGCTCCTGACTCCTATTACTTCCAACCAACCATTCATGTTAGCATTGGGCTACCTAACAAGCTATGCATCCAAGGGCACGTATATTTTTTCTTTGACTGTATAAAGGGGAAGAGCCAATAAAAGATGAGTATTTTTTTTTTTTTCACTTTTCTCACCGGTTCTCACCAAAATGTTCAATCCAAATGAGTGATTTGACAAAAAACCATAACCCTTTCTTTTATTTTTCTCATGAAATCCCTCCCTCCAGAGGGTGGCGTCTACATTCAAATCCACCTTTCAGACCTTTCTAAGATTTGAGCGTGATATTCAATGTATTGTTGCAAGAGTTACACAATTAAAGCCAAGAAGAACAGTAGTGGAGCCTGACAGTGCTAAGACATTGCTGCCTGTCGTTGTTGTTGCTACTGCCATGGGAACGGTGATTAGGGCTGCCATCTGAATTAGAATGTAGGTTTTGCATTGATCCTGTTTTTGCTGCTTCTGAGCTATTATCAATTGGAGAACAGTTGCCCACATTCCCTGCTGGAGCCTGATTAGTAGTTACAGTTGTATACCTGCATAGCAATGAGACTCAAATGATTTGTTCTTACTACCAAATTGTAAAATGTGTAAGCTATTTGAAAATAATCTTCTGTGCAAAACGGTGTCGATTAGTTTGTAAATGGTTTCTTAAAACATTTTTTAAGTTGTAAGGACATTATCTATCAGCTTTATCATTTTATGCATGATTGCTAGCAATAATTGTGTTTAATGTTCACATACTACCATTATATTTTTGAAAAACTAGCGTGCAACCCGTTCTATGCATGGGCAAAACCAACCTGTTCTAGCGTTGTGCCCGTTCGAACTTACTTTTATTAATTGTCCTGTGCATCGAACGGGTACAACGCTAGAATGAGTTGATTTTGTGATAGGCGAGCAAATGTTCACATAAGCGCTCCCTAATTTATCATTGCTAAGTCTATTTATTTTATTACTTAGTGTTTTAATACTTAATTTTTGTGTTGTAGGTATTTTGAAGAATATATTGAACTACATTCTAGGTCATGACTAGAGGTACAAGAATTTGGCCTTAAAAATATTCCGACTGTGGACTTGATTGTGAAGGCATAATTGATAGCAATGGAATAGAAGTTGCACATGTTATGGTGGGCCCAAAAGGGCTACTTTTCAGTACATATGTTATTTTGACTTTAGTCTTGGACAAGTAAAAAGAATTAGACCTAATGGAATAATGGGATGGCCCACAACTCTCTGGAGGAGGAAAATAGGTTATAAAGGATAGAAAGGGTAGCTGCGCAGAGGCATGATTGCCACGCACGGAACAGAAAAAAAAAACACAAAGGCGAAACAGGGAACGAAGAACGGGACGATCGAAGAGCTAAAGAGGAGAAAGTGGCGCTGTGATATCTTCTGGGATTCATCACGCACGGAAACCAAGGAGAACGTAGTTGCCGCGGTTACGAGGAACAGAAAGCTGCGGGCGTATATTGTTTAGTATTTTCTTTTCCTTTCAAAAACTGAAGCTTAATTTAATTATTCGCATTTGGATAACTCGTTTTAATTCGTGTTCTTATTAAAAGTTGTTCATTTATTTTTGTTTGGTTTAGATCTCTTATTTATTTTTTCGTATCGGTAATAGAAGCATGTTTCAAATTAGGGTTTCTTTTATTTTATGCATGATGATTAGTGAGTAGTCGTTTGGGTAGGGTTGCGGGGTGATTAGCACACCATGGCTAGTTCGGACACTGCTCTTATTTTCAAACAACGGAAAAATAATTTAGATTGGAAAAATACTTCCCGCGGACGAATCCAGGCATTGTCGGAGCCCATGTGAACGGGGGAATGGGGGTCCAAAACTCATTCTCCGCTGCGTATGGGTAAACGGCGACCACAGGATTTCGCATTTTGCAGGGTATCTTTTCCATTCTAAAATTGAACGTTTTTAAGAATATCGAATAGAGCAGGTTAATCTGAACTGGTTGCAAGTGTTATGAATCCTACAACCGTACCTTTCTTTTAATTATTTGCAAAGAATAGTTATTTCCTAGATTTTAGTTAATCTTCCATCAATCGACAAGGTGTGGCTACCTAAGAGCCCGTTTAAATAACAATCCAAGTTTTCACGGCACACACTTCACCATCCTTAGTGGATTCGACTCCGGTTTTACCGGATATTGTGCTGCATCGGTTTCCGCCCTACGCTTGGGGCAACCCATTATTTTAGGTCTAAGAATCGGTCAAGTATTTTACTCGTGCATAGAACGGGTTGCACGCTAGTACTATTAAATAAGGATGTATAGAGGATAAGATGGTAGAAGAGGAGATTATGTGATTGGGGGATATAAATTTAGTATGGACAGAGTTGGAGGTGACTATAAATTGTTCTACAGCAAAGGGACTTTCGCCTTGAGAAAAATAAACATTAAGAACTACAAATAAATAGTTCAGATCGTCATGTGCAATCATGGTGGATCTAGTTTTGCATCACATGAGGATTGCATGAGAGGATCTACACTCATTAGTATCACATAGTTTCAATCCATAATATATATATATATATATATATATATATATATATATAAAGTGGTATGTATTGTCATAAAAAATGGTAAGCGTAACCTTAAAAAATTATAAAAACATGGAAATTAAATCTTGGTTAGATTATTGTGAAACACTAATTTTTGTTCTTCAACTTATGGTCTTTGAGTAAGTTGGTAAGAGCTAATAATCACAACTAAACTTAGTTGATTTTTTATAAAAACTTACTTGGTTAAGTTCTTCAACTTATTGGCTTTTGAAAGTTATGAAGCTTCTTCTTTAATATTCATTTTTTTTAGAAGAAGAGAGATGAATGAGAGCTAGAGTGGACAACTTTGAAGAGTTTAAGGTAGGTATGGATAAATCTAGAACCATTAATGCCATAATTGGAGGTAGATGAGCAAAACAATGATCAAAACATGTTAACCTTCTGTAGTAAATTAATTTCATCGTATAGTCATCGTTGGCTTTCAACAAAGTAAAAAACAGTAAAGGCATTGTAAGTGTTGTGAACAAGAGTTAGCTCATGGCAAAACGTGATCAGTTTGCATGTTAAGATTGGTTTCACCATATAGTCGTTTTTTCCCTATTTCATGGTAAGTATTGTCAACCACGTGGTAAGTGTTATCAATGAATATTAGTCCATTGTAAAAAAATTCAATTTCAAACTTTTTAAACCAATCAAAAGATTTCATTGCACATAGTAATTGGAATTTTTCTTTAAAAAATGTATTATTTTTAAGATCCCCTTTTACAGACCAGAAAAACATTTTGGGGCGTCGAGAGGAGTAGTTCACAATTTTGTCTCCGGAAAACATGGCCGCTAACTAGTTTTTGTTGACCGTGATGGTAAAATATTTGAGAGTTAGGGCTGGACTATCGCGGGGAAGGGATAGCGGGGAAGGGATAGTGGGCATTGGCGATGGATTCGTCGGAGGAGAGAAAAGGGGACGGAAGAGGCGGAAAATAGTGGTGATGGCTAGTGGAGGGTTGGACGGACATGGAGGAAAGGGGCGGTGATAGTGTCTGGAATAATGAAGGGGAAGTGAAATTATTCAATGTTTCGCTGGATTACAAGGATTATGGGACTATTAATAATCTTGGCCGTTAGATTTTACAGTTGCCATGTGTCGCCTTATTAATAAGACTTGAGGATCGTTCAATTCCCCTAGGATTGGAGATGAGCCAAACTCGTGATCTTTATTCCATTTTATAGCAGTGAACAAAGGGCAGGGAAAAGTCTCTTAAAAAAAGCACCAGAAGTGTGCTTGGTCCTGCTGCTACAATTAAGCTTGACCCTAAGGGGACTGTCAAGGCAGAAGGAGGGAAGGGCAGAGTTTACCTTTTGGAATTAATGGACAAGAATGCACTAGATTGTATGCATCTACAATTTGTATATCAAAATATTTTTATAATTACTTGATCGACAATTTATAACATAATTTAACTAATGTTGTTTTGTCATATGCACTCTGCAGAAATTGATATCAGCATGCATTCGTAAGTTGTAAAGAAATTGTTTGCTGCACACCTAGGGAGTCTTGAACTGTTGTACGTTACTCCCACTACATTCGGTGGAGACCAGTGTAATTAGTTGAAAGGTTGGGAGCGCAGTGTATTTGTAAGAAACCTCAAGGGAGGAAGGTGAAGTTAGCGTAAAGTTTGAATGCCGGCCGGTCAACACGTATTGCATACACGCCAAAGATTAGCTAATCGAAATATACAATGTTAGTCAACATGTGTACGTATGATTTTTTTTTATTATAATTGGATGTCCGAGCCAGTTTGCGTGTATCTCAATTAATTTCGGAGCTCTGAAGGAAATGACCGGACATAACCCCCAGTGGATCAGGCCAATGATTCTTTTGTTCTCTATGAAAATAGAACATGTGATATCATGAAAGAACACTTATTGCTTTCTTATAACCATTTGACCAAACCCTTTGGGGTTTGTGTACATATGAGTTAGGAAAAATTTTAAAATGGCACCTGATCTTTCACTCTAATGTCACCGAAACACCTGAACTTCACTTTATTTCAATTAAACACCTGGACTTTCAAAATCTCCAAATTGAGGCACCTGCCGTTAGCCTCCATTCATTTCCCCCACAAATCGGCTAATGTGGCTCATTTCTAGCTTTAAAGGGCTCCATTAGATATGTTAGAAAGTGAACTCAATGCACATAATCACAACCCATGCCAACCCTACTTCACTTTTGGATTGTGATTGTATACATTGAGTTTACTTTCTAACATCTCTAGTGGGACTCTTTAACGCCAAAAATGAGCCACATCAGCCGATTTGTGAAGGAAATTGATAGAGGCTAACGGCAGGTGCCTCAATTTGGGAATTTTGAAAGTCCAGTGAAAAGTTCAGGTGTTTCGATGACATTGGAGTGAAAGTTCAGATGCTATTTTGAAATTTCCCTTATGGTTTATGCGGATATTCTTTTTAGAGCAGAATATATCAAAAGACAAATAACAATTTGTCCTTCCTACATTTTAATTAGCTAAAGTCTCTCTAGGTTGTTCAACAGGTTAAATTTGTGGCTTCCTCCTAACTCTTTTTCGAAATTAATTTGCCTAGTTGAGGAAAATGGGTTCCGATTTAGGTTATTGAACTGAACTTTTCAATTTTCGCAATATACAATGTGTTTCTAGAGCATATCAAACAGTATCTGATCAATATGTTTTTTGACGTAATTAATGTTCTAAATTATTTCTAAAGAACAAACAATTCCGATCACCAAGATAAATCGGGAAAAAACAAACAAATATACGACACATCAATTAATTAGTGATGGTCGGTGTGACTTCTCTCTCCTTGTGAGAGTTTTCCTCTCTCTATCCCTGTGAGAGTTTTTCTGTGAAACCCTAGTTTCATTGCGCCACCCCCCCCCCCCCCCCCCCCCCCCGCCTCTCTCTCTCTCTCTCTCTCTCTCTCTCTCTCTCTCTCTCTCTCTCTCTCATTCTTCTCGTCAATATGGCAGACGAGGTTGTGGAGTTGATTGGGAACTGTCATCTGTCAGATGAGGAAGATGACGTGATCCCGATAGCCGATGAAGTCTGTAAACAAGCGGTGGAGGCGTGCTCTTTTAGTTTGGTGGGAAAACTTCTTACTTCTAAGAAGTTTAACGTTACTGTGATGAAGGACTCTCTCAGGCGGGCGTGGGGGTCGCCGGAGAATCTCCATATCGTTGAGGTGGGTGACAATCTGTTCCACTTTCGTTTTGACAGTGAGACTAATCTCCGAAAGGTTTTGAACGGAGGTCCATGGAACTTTGACAACTACTTGCTGGTCCTCCAGGAGTGGGAATCAGGTATGAAGGCGGAGCAGGTTTCGTTCCAGTTGGTTCCTTTCTGGGTACAACTTTGGGGGCTGCCCTTTGAGTTTGTGAATCCTGTGATTGGGGAGATTATTGGCAAAAGGATTGGATCATTTTTTTCGGTGGACAATCGAGCGGTAATGGGAGAACGAGGGAGGTTCATAAGGGTTCGAGTAGGAGTGCCGGTGGACAAACCACTTAAACGTGGTGGCTTCATTGCCTTGGGTAATGGAACTAAATTTTGGGTGGATTACAAGTTTGAGAGGCTGAACCGTTTTTGTTATTATTGTGGCAGTTTGCTGCACGAGCACGGCAATTGTGGGGTGAGAAGTTCTGATGAGGGGATTGGGATTTTGAAAGAAGGAAAATTTGGAGCATGGATGAAGGCAGGAGGTGGTGGCGCTGGTGCTGGGAGACAACAACCAAATTCGAAGTGGTTTTCCGGTGGTGCTAGGGACGGTGTGCTCAGGACGGTGGGATCCGGTAAATTCAAACTTGGTGGAGATAAGGATAGTGCACAAATTTCGGATAAGGAGAATAACTCGGGATTGATTGAAATCAAGGATAATGATTGGGTTGCTATTAACGGAAAGGAGACTAGAATGGGGGATTTACTTCCGAAATCGAAGGATTCTGTTCTTGGAGGGAATAAGGGGGTATTGGGACCCAGTGGGAGTGATGTGGACGGTCTTGGTGGTAACGGGCCAGAGTTGTGTGGTGGGCTTGGACCTGTTTTAAGTCAGGGGAATCCAAATGGGGCAGGCTCTAGTTTTCTGATTGAAGCCAGTCCATTGGGCCACTATGGTCAGGCAGCTTCCAAGATCACTGGAGTTGGGCCCATTGAGTCAAGCCCTGATCTGAACTTGCAAGACGTGGTTGTTTCTCAGTCCTTTGACGAAGCTACCTTAGGGCCTGCTTTTTCATTTGGGGCAGCACACTCTAAGATTGTGGCTTCTTCTAGTGGTGGAGCTAAGAGGAGCAAGGGGAAAAAGAGAAACGGGGTGCAGAGTGACTCCAAGTTGAGAAGGTCAGAAAAGGAGAATAGCGGTGTAACAGGAAAGAAAAGGCTTCTGAACGATGAGCAAAATGTTAAGGGGACAAATTTGGAAGGGGTAGGTCCTTATGGAGGAGAGAAGAGGCTTATTTTGTGCGAGACTAATGCTTCAGGTGCACGGGTGGGGGTGGCCAGCCTCAATTGGCCCCCAAAACCCCAATGAATGCTCTTTTTTGGAATTGTCAGGGAGTGGGGAACCCCCTGACAATTCGACAGTTGAAGGGGGTCTGCAACCTCTATTCTCCGGACTTGGTCTTCCTTGCGGAGACTAAGAATAAAAAGGAAAAAATTGAAAAAATCGCAAAAATAGTCGGTCTGGGACAAGTTCTTACGGTGGAACCAGTGGGCTTGTCGGGTGGGGAATGTTTGATTGCTAAAGACGGAGTCAAGCTGGATGTTGTGGAGATGGGACGAGGTATTATTGATGTTCGGGTTACCGATGTGAGAGGTGGATGTAGCAGAGTGGTGGGTGTTTATGCAAGCACAGACCATGTGGAGAGAAGGAATTTGTGGAGACGCCTCGCTGTCAAAGTTGAGGATTCGCAGGAACCATGTGTATTAGGAGGGGACTTCAACTGTATTCTAGATAATGAGGAAAAGTCGGGGGGTCTGGATAAGGAGGAGTGGGAATTGAAGGATTTTCGATCATTTGTGGAGGAAAATGACCTTATCGATATTGGATATGTGGGGTACCCGTTCACCTGGAACAATAAGCGTGGAGGTAGAACCAATATCCGGATGCGCCTGGATAGGGTTATTGTTAACTCCCAGTGGCGTTCGGGCTTTCCCAACGGGTCTCTTCTACATCTTTCTCCAGGAGGATCGGACCATTGCCCAATTTTGCTAAGGTATGGAGTCAGCAACAATAATCGTATTTCTAGATTTATCTTTGATTCTCGGTGGACATCACGGGAGGCATGTGGTGATATTGTTCGAGCTTGTTGGGCTAAATACTTTGTGGGTTCGAGATGGTTCCGCGTTCAACAAAAAATCAGGCTTTGTCGAAAGAGGTTGCGTCAATGGAGGTCCAGCCAAATGCTTAATTCCGGGAAGCGTTTGAAAGAACTTCAGGTCCAATTGGAGGTGGAGAACGAGAGGGAATCTTTTAACGCGGAAGAGTATAGAAAAGTGGAAGAGGATATGAAGCAAGCTACTATAGAAGAGGAGAATTATTGGCGGGCTAAGTCCAAAGTCGCGTGGTTAAGACATGGGGATAAGAACACCGCTTTTTTCCATGCCAAAACCGTTCAGAGACGGGCTAACAACAGGATTCATGGGCTTGAAGATAGGGATGGGATTTGGAAGGATAAAAGCAGCGAAGTGGAGGGCATCATTTGTGATTACTTTCAGCACATGTTTTCTTCTTCCAACCCCTCTTCAATTGATGAAGTCATTCAGGAGGTGCAACCTAAAATCAGTTCGGAGATGAATGCAAGGCTTTTGAGATTAGTGAGCAGTGGGGAGGTGAGGTCAGCTTTGTTTCAAATGGATCCTTCTACGGCTCCTGGGCCGGATGGAATGACCGTGGGTTTTTTCCAAAAATATTGGGAGATAGTGGGAAGGGATATTACAGCAGCTATCTGCAGTTTCATGCATTCGGGCAAGTTACTTAAAGGTATGAATCACACGCATATTGTTTTAATTCCAAAAGTGAAATGCCCTGTTAATATGACCCAGTTGCGTCCTATTAGTTTGTGTAATGTGGCGTACAAAATCTTGGCTAAAGTTTTGGCTAACCGTCTCACTAGGGTGTTACCGGTGGTGGTATCTCCTAATCAGTGTGCGTTTGTGCCTGGGCGGGCTATTACGGACAATATCCTTATTGGGCAGGAGATTTTTTCATTTTCTTAAGAACAGGAGGAATGGTAGAGTTCATAATGCGGCAATCAAACTTGACATGAGTAAGGCGTATGATAGGGTTGAATGGATTTTTCTTGAGCGTATTATGCTTCGGATGGGTTTTCACCCAACCTGGGTGAGGTGGATGATGGAATGCCTGGAAACAGTTTCGTATTCTTTTTTATTGGATGGACAGGTATCGGGGTACATTAAACCTTCTCGTGGGTTGAGACAAGGAGATCCTCTCTCGCCATTTTTGTTTCTCCTTTGCAGTGAGGGTCTCTCGGCTTTATTACGGAAGGGGGAGGAGGATCGTAGCATAAAAGGTGTTCGCATTTGTAGAAATAGTCCAGCGGTGAGTCACCTTTTCTTTGCTGATGATACTCTTCTTTTTGGAGAGGCTACTAATCGAGCATTGGTGAATATCAAGAGAATTCTTGAGGTGTATGGAAGGGCATCTGGACAATTGATCAATTATGGAAAATCATGCTGTTTTTTTAGCAGTAACACACCGACGGAGGAGCGGGACAGATTAAGTCAGGTGTTAGGTATTCGCCGGGATGCAAGTCTGGGGAATTATTTGGGATTGCCGACAGATCTTAGTCAGACTAGACACAAAACATTCTCTTATATTAAAGATAGGCTTCGTGGTAAGACTGAGAGGTGGGTCGAGTTTTTTCTAAACCAAGCAGGGAAAGAGGTAATGTTACAATCTGTTGCTCTAACTCTCCCTAATTATGCTATGTCTTGTTTGAAACTGCCTATCAAATTATGTAGTGAGCTGAATTCCATGATGGCAAAGTTCTGGTGGGGTTCTAAAGGTGACAATAGAAAGATTCATTGGCTTTCCTGGGCCAAACTTTCAGAGAAGAAACACAACGGAGGCTTGGGGTTCAAAGATTTACGGTGCTTTAATCTTGCATTGTTGGCGAAACAGGGGTGGAGGCTTTTAAATGGAGGGGACAGTTTGCTTCAAAGAATTCTGAAGGCCAAGTATTTTCCGCGGTGCTCTTTCATGAAAGCTACAGCTAAGTCTAATGCTTCGTGGACATGGAAGAGTATTCTGGAGGGTAGGAGGGTGCTTGAAGGGGGACTTCGCTGGAGAGTGGGCAATGGGAATCGAATTCGAGCAGCGGATGACCCATGGCTACCTCGTGATGGAGGGTTTAAACCAAGGGGGATTGCTGACTTTGCTAAGGGATTTCGGGTTTGTCAGTTCATTGAGCCCAATGGTAATAAATGGAGAGAGGAGCTGGTTCGAGAGGCATTTAATCAGGAGGAAGCAGAACTAATTTTGGGTATACCTTTGTCTAGATTCGTACTAGAAGATCGAGCAGTATGGCACTTCACTAGTAATGGCATATATACAGCTAAATCAGGTTATGAAGTTGCATTAAGGTTGAGGAGGGATGGGCAGTTGGGGGAAGGAAGTGAGGGGGAAGGAAGCAATAGGGAAAGACGGAAGGAGGTATGGAAAAGTGTTTGGCAACTACCATGTCAAGGTAAAGTTCAACATTTTGTGTGGAAATGTATGCATGATATTGCTCCCGTGAAAGACGTGCTGGTCAAGAGAAGGATGGTTAATGATGCGTTGTGCCCCTTATGTTCAGAGGATAGGGAATCGGCCATTCATTTACTAGCCAGATGTTCCTTCGCACAGATCATGTGGCGGCTATCCCCGTTGGGGATTTACATGAGTTCTATTCAGGGTGATTCAGTTCTTGATTGGTGGGATAATCTACTAGAGAGGTGGAAAGGGATGAAGGAAAACAAGAATGTATGGGCTGCAGTGGGTTATATCGTTTGGAGAATTTGGAAATGCAGAAATGACGTTGTTTTCAATAATAAACTGTGGAGACCGGATGTAGCTTGCACTGCTGCAATTTGCGAGGCAACAGATTTCTTGAAGTCTAATGCTCGAACACCAAGGATAGGGGACACTGGTCATGCAACAATAGTGGGAGAGCAAGTTGAATGGGAAAAACCCATGAATGGTTGGGTTAAAATCAATTTCGATGGGGGATTGGACAATCACCGAAAGTCAAGTGGGCTAGGCATTGTGATCAGAGACTCGCGTGGCCATTTTAGAGCAGCCAGAGGTATTCACTACGGGTACTTGATGAGCCCGGTGGTGTTGGAGGCGATGGCGGCACGAGAAAGTTTAGTCTTTGCAACTGAACTTGGGTTGCAGAAGGTGCACATTGAAGGAGATTCCCAATTGGTGATTGGCATGATTCAAAAGCAGCAAGATGTCAACACAGCAGTTGGGGTTCTAATTGCGGATGTGACCCGACTGAGGCAGAACTTTGAAGATACGAAAGTGAGTTTTATTCGAAGGATTGGCAATTCGGCGGCACATGTTGTGGCCAAAGATGCTGTGAAAGGGAGTGGGATTCGTTCGTGGGAATTCTATCCCCCCCCTTGGCTTTTTTCATCCATCATGTGAGGATGAGAGCCCATCTTGATGTATTGGTTTTATTTTCCTGAGATTAATAAAATCTATCCTATACTTTGGCAAAAACAAAAAGACATTTCAATCCCTTTGAGACTACCTTTTCTATTATTTTTTTATTTTTTATCCTATCGCTTTTGAGACTTGATAACTACTTTTGGATTGGCTGCTACTCTTTTGCTGTACATTTGGCATTACGCACAGAGAAGGGAGAGTTCAAAGAGTCCCAATGCGAAGTTCAAACAGTTTCTAGGGGCAGAATAAAATTCTCGGAATTGCGTACATGTTTCTGCTTGTGGAGGGGTATCAAGTGATCTGATGCAAACTGATTACTATGCCTTAAAGGGAATATACCAAACATAGTTTTTTCCTAAAAATTTCTAGTTGTATGCTGCTGCCTCTCTTTGGGCCTTTGCGACATCCGAGCAATCTGTTCGGCAATCTAACGATTCATATTTCATCTCTACCATCCAAGCTGTTTATTGCCGAGATGAACTCTAGACCATTGGATTGCCGAATGGACGGCCTTGATGCACACAGCATCATGCACATCACGGTGCCGCACAGCACCTCTCCGGTTTGGATTTGAGCCTTACGTTTTGTTTTTTTCCCTCCAGGGAAATGCCCCTTTGAACCTGTAATTGGTCATCGCTTTCAATGAAAGATAATTTAACAAAAAAAAACGAAGAAGAGAGAATTCTTTGGTTTAAAGTTTCAATACTTCCCCAGCTAAGAGTTTACACATTGACAGTGACATCTTTGTTGACTTTTATGGAACACGTCCACATTATGCATATAGTACAATAGGGCCAACAAATTTAGTGGCGGCAACAAGATTAGTACTTAGTAGGGGTTCAAATCATATGTATTTCTACATTAGTAACAAAAAAATATAATCCAAATATATTTCCTACCATCTAGTTATGAGAATGAGATGAAATCGTGGGTATATGCATAACCGCCATTCAATCTTGCACCTATGACCAAATAAACGGTTTGATAACTTGAAATTTTAGGAGATTTTTTCACACATATATAGGAACATTGTGAACTTTTTCTTCCCTCGAGGGACTTGCAGGGGCGATCTACTTTTCCATACTAAACCTCAAACTACTAGTACTATATTTAATGGGAGTATTTTGAAGTAGTGTAGGGGCCCGGGCAGCCCTTAGCACCCCCTTTGTCCGCCCTAAATCTGTACACTAAAATCCAAAATTTGTATACGAGTAAGCTGGACATTTTCTGGTCAGTTTGAGCCATTCAATTTCGGGAGGTTTTCATTGTGTTACTTACTAAATTTCATCGGTGTGTGTAGTAATGTAGAGTTGCCAACAAATCACTTTTTCCAGCATTTGAATCTTATCTTCTCATGAGGTAAGACATACGCGTAGCTGTCAAACATGTTTTGAAATCAACTCTGTGGCATCATTCAGAGAAGACTACCATTTGATTTGGTTGTAGAGTGCAACTGTGCAATTATCATACATGAAGTCATGAACCATATGTAGCTCCATCACCTGATTCTGTATTTGTTGTTGCCCTTTGTTTCCTTATCCAAGACATACATCCATAACGCCAATAAGTGACCAAAAATTGAATTCAGTTCCTTGAATATTTTAGCGCAGGTACATGCTGGTGGCAGCGATTTCATTCTCAGTGCTCGTCCTTTCTGCATAACCTTAGAGTACACTTCAACTATTGCCCACAGTAGGGCGTCCATCGATTCAAGTTCTGGTGAGAGTTCTTTGAATTTTCCTACAAATGTCGGGTCTGAACGTGCAAATATGCAAGTAAGAAGTGTTGGAGGAGATGGTTTCTGAGTTACTGTTTTGAGCACCCCTAGTTGTTCAAGCCAAGGTTCTAGAGCAGAAGACGTAGAATCCTCGGGAGATGTCCATGTTTGGGGAGAGGTTTGGTATGGATCCAGGAGTCCATGTCCTACAAAGCAGGATCCCTTGATTCCTAAACCTTTAGAATCAAATGTAGTTCTTGATGTTCACCAAATTGCTTGTGGTGTTTGACATTTTGCTCTTCTTACAAGGCAATGTGAGGTTTTTACCTGGGGAGTGGAATTCTGTGGGGAGACTTGGTCATGGAATTGAAAAAGACTTCTGTCGCCCTAGTCTTGTTGAATTTCTGGCTGTTACAAATGTGGTAAAGGTAGACTGAGGTACGCATATTGTTGGTATTAAAAATCTTTGAGCCTTTTGCTTCCTATTGTTTCTTTCATCCAACTGTCTCAAACTCACATCCTCTTATTCCACAGTAAAGGAAGGTTCGTGGAGCAACAGGTAAAAGAATGGTGAATGGAAAACAAAGACAGGCTACTTACAAGGTTCAACCTGCCAGCGGCAAACAGTGTCTCCACTGGATCATCCACAGCTCCAACTGCTTCTGATGAGAATGATGAGGCAACCCCATCTTCTCGATCTTGGTTTTGAAGCTTAGGTTCCTCCAATCAAAGCCTGACAAGTGGAAGTAGGAACAATACACCAGCTCCTATTACCATGGGTCGACACAAGGTTCACCCTTAGATGATGGTCTCATGGCATAAGAGGGAATTGAGCAAATCAGATGGTCTTGTGTTTAGAGAAGAGAAGTATCAGAAGAAGAAAAGTTCAGTTGACCTAGAATTAGACAAATATTGCCTGTCATTTTCTTACTCAATTATCTTTGGTGGTTCTATTTCCAGCACCCGGGTAGTTATAGTTTAGCTGTACTGCTTTGTTGTGTTACTCATTTGCAGTTATTTGTAATGGAGTGGTTTCAGTTATTGTTTTTTAGTTTTGTTTACCTTTATATGATTAGATTGTGGTCCTTTGGAGCTTTCCCTATCGAACAAAGACCAAAAATTTCTAATTACAAACATGGCTTTTGGACCCCGCATCAATAGTCAGATTCGTGGAGGTGGCTAAGTTTGGTTATTCCAATGTGAGCTCTTTTTTGAGCAAACGTTGCTAACCTTAGCAACCTTTTGGTTTTGATTACTCCACTACGGATGCTCTTAGATGCTTTCCCTATCGAACAAAGACGAGAATACTACATTCTCACATGACTTTTGGATCCCATATTAAATGTTTCTGTATGTGAGCATGGAGAAGTCTATTACGAGACAGAGTATCCTTTATCATTGTTGTGCCCTCTCCCTTGCCATTCTTTAGCACGAACAAAGCTCAATAAAACTGAAAATTAAAAACCAGTAACAGTATAACAATAACAACTCAAATACCAAGCAACTGAGAATCTCGAAAAGCACTTTTGTGCAACGTATATGACAAAATACGCTTATATAGATTGATTTTGAACCAAACACATGATCTTAGGATAAACACTATAATTACAATAATTTACAATAGAAAAGAGGGGCAATCCTTAACTAGCAAGATTCAAGTTAGTCAACGTAATTACACGGATACTTTGATTCAATCGATTTGTAATCCTGTAAATCCTCATCACAAGCTATTAAAACCAACTTGTTGACCTCATCTTTGTAAGAAATACAATTTGAAGCACTAAATTTTGAGACAATAAACTATTGGAGAATTTCTAAATGCACTTCTCCTGTGCAATAGATCTGGACTGTACAACCAACAACTTCTACAGTAAACTATTCAGAGGGTAAGTGCTGAAGCACTAAATTTTGAGACGATAAACTATTGGAGAATTTCTTCGGAAAATGATATTGGCACTCCAAAAATTGATACTGACACTCCAAAATCAGTGTAACTCCAAAGCTATTTTCCTTTGTTTTTTGGAGTGCCTGCATCAATTTTTGGAGTGCCAATATCATTTCCCATTTCTAAATGCACTTCTCCTGTGCAATAGATCTGGACTGTACAACCAACAACTTCTACAGTAAGCTATTCAGAGGGGTAAGTGCTTAAGTACTGAGATTAAAGTTCGTTAACGTGAAACTCATGAGCAACTTTGGGCTCAAGAAATACCTCAATCGAATGGGTGCCTAGCTGGATAGAACTGGAGATATAATCCTCCATATCCTCATCGCAAGCTACTAAAGTCAAGCCATCGTCCTCATCTTTGTATTTGATGTAATAACTTCCAGCCTCGAGTGGCAGCCTCTTTTTAACTTGTTGTTCCAGCTCTACCTTTCGCCAAGGCCTAGACAGCTGAAACTTTATTCTTACTTCTCCATACCTTGCCATTATAGTCACAATATTTGTAGCAATAGTAGCCGAGACTTGAGCAGAAGGCAGCAGCGTATCGGAATTCGATTGTGGGATTCGCTCTTGATCAACAGCCGATTCGTTGGGGTGGGATTGGCTGATAAGCTCGTGTTCCTTGCGAGGTGGCCATCTCTCGATACCATACTCTCGACAAGCTCGCTTTAATGTAGATCGGCTAACTGCAAAAAATAGGAAGCGAGCAACTCAAAATTCTTCTATGGAGTAACTCCAACCTACATCTACATTTTGCAGACTTCAACATCTAGTATTATTGGTAGTCTCTACCTTTTAAAGATTCAATCTTTCCATTTCGAAAATCCCTTCTTGAAGGTATATGGGATATTAATATTATTTTCAAAGTAATTAATTACTACACTAGATCCAAAAGGAAGTAATTGCTATACTGTTCGAATGGCACTTACTTTTTTTGATGGATTAGATGTACATAGACTAGGGTTATACACATTTCTCAAATACAATGGAGATTGAATATTCACTTTCAGGGTGAACATGGCTTGTATTAGTTCGGTTTCGTGCTGAACTAAAAACCAAACCAAGTTGTGCAGATTGAATGTTTCAAGAATCATATTATCCATGAAAATGATGAACCAGACCAATTCTAACCATTTGACTATAATTCGGTTCCAGTTTTGAACCACTATTATCTTTAAGGTTAGCTATCATACGTACGAATTATTTATACCACTTACAAATCGCATCAGATGCTCAACACAAAACCCTTTTTAAAACGAGCTCCAGTAAATGCCACCAAAAATTACTAAAATTCAGCATATGTCCTCTATGAATTGAGCATTTTTTTAAAATATGAATGTATCCATTTTTTAGTTGAGTCTTCAAATATGGAAACTGAAATCAAGGCCGTCATTTTGATGCTCCCATGCAGAGTATGGTTGGAGAGAGATAGACCCTGAAATGTTGAGTTTTTTAGCATGTTTCTAAAGAGTGTTCCCATAAAGTTAATGTATCTATTTTTTTTTTGGGTCTTTCAATATGGAACCTAAAACTGAGGTCTCCATCTTGAAGCTCCCACATAGAGCATGGTTGGAGCATGTTTGACTCTGTAAAATTTTGCTACAGTTTTTTAGAGAAAAGTCTATCCAATTTGAAATAACAAGCAAAGATATATTACCAACAAAATTAAGATTTTCAATTCTTGAAGAAGTGTACTTATGCGTACCTTTGAGATGCTTTGCAACATCTATAAGAAGCATTTCCTTAGTCTGTAAGATATCTTTGAGAGGAATTTCAATTCTAACTCCGGTAGTTTTCCCGTTTCTACTCTCTCCTCTTGGGGTCATTTTCATCTTTTTCCCTTTTCCCAAATACCTGGAGTTTAAATGACCATCTTCCGTTTTTCTTTTCTCTGTTCGCTCACTCCCCATTCCAACTGTCTCAACTCCATTGCCAAAAACCTCATCTAGGTTCCCTTGTCGAGCTTTCGGCAAAAACAGCGGCGGCACAATTTCCTTTACAACAGCACTATTGATGTCAATAGTAGCTGCTAAGGCTTGATCAGAAGCCACAGTATCAGGATTCAGTAGTGTGAATCGGCTAACTGCAATATGTAAGAATTCAAAAGCTCAATATCCTTCTACCAAAGCAACTTCAACCCACATTTCCAATTTCAAGAGCAGAAAAAAAGGTTCAACAAAAAAATTGAATTCAGAGCATATCATCATTCACGTTCACTAACCACAGTTCTCAATTTTTTTTCCTTTTCCCTTTGTTAATTACTGTGTCCAGGACTTTGTGGCGAGTCCGTGACTCATTTCATGGTTGCGTATAGCCACTTTCCCACTTATACCAGGTAAATTCAGAGCCTAACACCTGGAGGAAGCAATCTCATGGGGGAGCAAAGAACAGAAATATCAACTTTCCTTCTCCATTTCTAAGAGTCGTTTATTTATTTCTCAAACTCAACTTTCCTTCTAAAATGTCAAGATTTAGTTTCTCTATCTTCCTTGCATAATGTATCAATCTCCTAATAATATTGTCAACACATTTTCAACAGTAGCGATCTTATGCACACAAGGTTTGTGTGCACTTCCTTTCTCATTTTTGTGTGTATAGTTTTGTGTTTGGTCTACCAATATAAAAACTAAAATTGAGGTCTCCGAATTCGAGCTCCCATACAGAGCATGATCGGAGTCGGAAGTTTTTATGAGAAGAGTCTATCTACGAGAAGAAGTGCGGATATGGCGCATTGGTGAAGCTGTCCCATTGTATGAAGGTCATGAGTTCGATTTCCAGAAATGGTAAAGAGTTCGACTTATGCTGGAGTTTGGGACGGGTACACCCATCTAGTTTATCTAGTAAGAGAAAAAGAAGAACAAAATTGAGATTTTTATTTCTTGGTACCCTGTATATATGCGTACCGTTTAGGTTCATTGCAGCATCCTTAGTTTGTGGGATGCCTTCCAAAGGAATTGCAATTCTACCTCCAGTAGTTTTCTTGCTGTCGCTTTCTCCTTCTGGAGTTTTTGCCGTCTTTTTCCTTTTTCCCAACCTCCTAGAATTCAATTGAACATTTTCCTTTTCACCCTTATCCCTTTCACCTCCCCCTGTTTCCACACCCCCAATTCCAACTTCATCATCTACCGTGGCCTCACTCAAAGACGGCAGGATCTGCTGCAGCGTCCCCCGTGTCAGATCCGACAACGAGAGCACTCACTGCTGCAGCAGCGGCTCCTGCATGTGGCTCGGCAGCGACAATATCCACTTCTGCTGCTTCTTCACCTGCCTTAGCCCATTCAGCTCCAGCACCTGCAGCAGCTGCAGTTCCAGCAAGCTTAACATCAGCGGCCGTTGGTCTAGCACCTGCATCAGCCCCTGCAGCAGCCCCTGCAGATGCATCGGTGGCAACCGCAGCAGCGTCGGCGCCAGCAGCTGCAGCACCCCCTGCAGCAGCCCCTGCAGATGCATCAGTGGCAACCGCAGCAGCATCGGAGCCAGCAGCGCCAGCAACAACTTCATCCACTTAGGCTGCTGTTTCAACAGCTGGAAAAAACCGTACGGGTCAAGGATGTCCTCCTGCTGTTCTATTTGTGGCGGAATTTCCATTGGTTGACTAACCATTGAATTGGATGACGGTAGAACAGGCCATGGCGGTGATAATGTACGGGGTAGAACAGGCCGTGGTGGTGACAATGTACGGATATGCAAGGGCGATGTAGGGAAATTGAAGAAGATGGTCTCGTCGAAATCTTCAATAGCCTCATCCGATATTCCATTGTTACTGGGCGCAGCCATCGACCCAGTTACCAATTCCGACGAATAGGTCACGTCGAAATGTTCGATAGCCTCGTCCGATATTCCACCGTTACAGGGCGCAGCCATTGACCCATTTACCGATTCCGACAAATAGATCACGTCGAAATGTTCGGTTGCCTCGGCCGATATTCCACCGTTACTGGGCGCAGCGATTGACCCATTTACCAATTCCGATAGATAGGTCGCATCGAAATTTTCGATAGCCTCGTCCGATATTCCACCGTTACCGGGCGCAGCCATTGAGCCATTTACCGATTCCGACAAATAGGTCACGTCGAAATGTTCGGTAGCCTCGGCTGATATTCCACCGTTACTGGGCGCAGCCATTGACCCATTTACCCATTCCAACAAATAGGTCACGTCGTAATGTTCGATAGCCTCGTCCGATATTCCACCGCCACTGGGCGCAGCCATCGACCCATTTACCAATTCCGACGAATATGTCACTTCGAAATGTTCTGTAGACTCGTCCGATATTCCACCTTTGCAGGGCGTAGCCATCGACCCAGTTACCAATTCCGACAAATAGGGTTTGAGAGAATATGTTTTGGCCCCAATCAAAAGACGAAACAAGAGATTAGAAAAGAATAAAAACACGAGGTCGAGAAAATATTTGGCCCAAATCTAAAGAAGAAACGAGATTTAAAACGGCTGGAATTTGTTGCAAAACCCTACTAAAAGGGCAAAATTTGGCAACGCGGATCCTAATTGGGTCCGAAAGTGAGGAAAACAGGGAGAAACCAATTCTTTGAATCTGGGTTAGAATCCTAATAGGCCTCTAAAAAGATCAATGGATCGATCGATCGATCGAGAGAGAAACGAAGATGATTATAGGGTTGAATCCAAGCGGCTTTGAGAAGAAACGAACGACAACTCCAGGTGGTGAGTACGGAGTAAGTACACTAGTCAACAAACTCTAGACCCTTTACAGCCGCTTTTAATATATACTCTCGAGAAATTCTTCATGCCGTGCGAGCCAGTGCCACGTGGTGCCGCACATCTCGGCCGTCCAAACGTGTTTTGGACGTCCATATTATTTGGACTTGAGTGAGGCGTTTTGATAATTTTATACTAAAATATACCTAAATAGATCTAAACCATCCAAAATACGTTTAAATACCAAGATGGTACTCGCACCATGTGACCCCGTGGCCCTCCCGGCACTGAAAATTTTCTCTCGCGTGATTTCCCAAAGGAATCCTAAAGTTCGAGCAAATGAGAACAAGCCACAAAGGCTGAGTTCAACATTTTCTAGCGTGACGGAAACGCGGAATTACCCCCGTGCTCTCGGCAAAGACTAATCAAATTGCACAAGCCGATATTGCGGAAGTGAGGGGGGGGGGGGGGGGAGGTCTTCGTTAATTTCCTTTCGTC